>JAHWFO010083000.1:341563-367371 GCA_023313115.1 Rhysida immarginata | reverse complement strand
TAATAATAATAATAATAATAATAATAATAATAATAATAATAATAATATATTGCATTGCATAAATTAAATTTGATTATTATAAAAAAAATTACAACTTTTATTAAATAAAGCAATCAATCAATTGAAATTTTTAAATCTTCAACCACATTTTATTTTTGTTAACCATTTTAATTTGTTTGTTTACAATTAGAAAGAAATTTAATGGACAGACTTTTTTATTTATTTATTTTTTTATTTTAATATAAATTGTGTTTTTTCCTCTTCACAGTGGTAATGTATCTACCTCTAATTTAGTGACTCTGCTCATGACTGAGAAGGTGAACCACAACCGGATTGCAGCTGTGAAAAGTGTGGAAGATGGCTCATCAGTTGCCATACAACAGACTTCACCCTTGTCGAACAATACTACACTCTTTGGGGAGAGAGCTGGTAAATTTTATTCTAGATCTAAATTGCAATTTTTCTTTTTCTTGATTGAATGCTAAACAAAATAAATGAATAAATTAAGCTAAACAAGGAAATGCATTTTTAATGTTTATAGCTTAATTGTATATTTTATAGTCTTTAATAAATTTTAATATTGCATTTACTTCATTTTTGCTATTATTTATAGGCGTTTTGAATTCTGAATTATTATTAATGCAATCATAATTTTAAAAAAAAACAAATGTCTTTTTAATTTTTTAATTTTTTAAATTACAGATTTAATTAATAAATCTTTGGGCAACAACTGTGAGAAAGCTACCACATCAACTGTTACTTCAGACAAAAACCTAATTCATTACACGCATGTAAATGACGGAGCAGGGATCCAGTGCCGACAGTCCACATCGCAGCAATTAAACCCACAAGCAATTGTTGTGAGTCAGCAGCACCAGCAACAGCAGCAGCAGAATAGTCTGCTTTATAATGTGCAGCAGTTACAACGAACTTTTAATTCGGGCCTACTGCAACAGAAAAGTTCATCAAATCAACAGTTTTTAGAATGTCTTCATGCGATGAAACTGCAATTACAACAACAAAAACAACAACAGGAAAATGTTCATACACCTGGAACTAATTGGAGCAGCGTATCACTGACAGAAAATAGTTTGCTTCAACCTATATTTCCAGTGCCAGTCAGAAATGAAATAAATTCACAAAACATTCAGACTATATCTACTAGTCAAAATGATACTACATTTACATCAGTTTCCTTAGCTAATGCCAGTACCAATAATAATACAATTAATAATAATAATAATAATAATAATAATAATAATCTTGATACTAATGCCACACTGATAAGAAACACTGCAACTACATTTATACCAGTTTTGGCCTTGCCGTCGATGATTTTCCAACCCACTTCTCAAGTTAATGTTGGTATACCACCTTCAAATGAAAACAATAATTTGAATCAACCATGTGGAGAAATGACTGCAATATCATCCCAAAATGCTTGTGAAAACGTTAACAATTCCCAAAGAATTTGTGAGCGAATTAAAAGATCTCAACCAATTGACAAGTTTTCTGTAGCAGGAATTGCGGAATCCCATCAAAATTCAGGTGCAAAAGCATTAAACAAAAGTCCAAGCACTTCAGGTAATGACAACAAATCAAAACCAATAGAAAAAAGTAAACACATGTCGATGTCTCATGTATGCATTGCTGACTCAGAAAGGGGTGTTCTTCAGGATACAACAGGCAAGGACTGTTTAATTAATAATTCCAGAACCTTTGTTCCACCTGATCAAGTAAGTCAAGATTCAAGTAGTGTTAATGCTTTAATGAAAACTTCAGACTATTCAGAATTAAATTTTTCCTCAACTTTACAAAATTCTGAGATACATGTAAGAACACCACCATCATCATCACATCATCATCCTATACACAGTAATTCTTTTAGTTCATCGTCATCACCTTCGTCGTCATCTACCTTGAAATCTGAAAGCGAAAGGAAAACTGCTTGCAGTAAAAAGTTGGACAGTGAAGAAGTTTCCTTTGCTAACTTGAATATTTTGTCAAATTTAGCATCTGCTATTGGATCTAATCAAGAATTAAATAGACAGAATTCATTAAACAATGGAAATGCAACAAATGAATCTCGATTGTGCACTGCTGACGTTATATCAAAAGACAATACAACTCTACAATCTGCTCCCACTTGTGTTACTAATGTCCCATCTAGTTTTGTTCCTGAAAGCATTAGTTCAGTTAAAGCTAGTGAGCCCCCTGTACTTGATAAGAATAATTCTGATATTATTTGTCTTAGTGATTTAAGCCAAAATAAACTCTTTTCAGAAGAGAAGGAAAATGCCTGTAAAAAGTTAGAACAGCCATATAAGTGTCGACTTGACGCTGCAGATACATTATTGCTTGATGCACTTAATAAGAGTGAAAAATCTCATGTAGAAATGAGTAACATAAATTTGATAAAAGCATTATCTAAAGAAATATCGCTTCCCAAGCAAACTGATATTGGCGAATTTAGTCAGACACGAAATTTAAATTCGTTAGAACAGATAGCTCGAAAAACTTCACAGAACTCTTTAGATTCCTGTCAGAAAGCTGATGGCTCCTTAAGTAAACCTTCATTATCTATTAGTGAACCATCTTTAGTAACTGGAAAAGAAGTTGAAAGAGAAAAAAACTTTGATTCAGATGGGGAGAAATCGAGGAGTCCATTTGAAGAGGAGTTAGAACGAAGAAAAAGAGAACTCGAATTCCTTGAGTGGTTAGAAAGAGTTAGAGAGCAAGAACAAGAGAAACTTCTTCAGCTCAAACGAGAGAAAGAACAAATGTTAAAATTAATGGAACTCAGTGGCGAGGCTTACTTGCAACAGTGCACATTAAATGATGACAAAATAAATTTAAGCTCTTCAACAAGTGCTGCTAGGAAAAGGACACATGGTGATTCAACGTACACTTCAGAAAAACGTATTACATTGGATCCTTCTCCATCTTCAGATAACAGTTCACAAGTTCAGTCATTTTCTCAATCATTTATGGAAGGTGCCACTCACACAGGTGCCTTGCCAAATTCTGCCAATCAACAATCTGTTTCTGATGGCACTTACAGAAAGTTACAGCCAACAGTTTCAAGACAACAAAATAATTCTCAGATGTTTCAAAATCCTTCTATATATCCATCCCCATCTAATGGGGATAATCATCAGTTAAACTACATGAATAATGCTCAAAGAAATGCTACAGTTAAGTTCCCAACAGATTCTGGTGCATTACATAATCTACAACAAAGAAATCCTGAGCCTAGATTAAATTCAGAGAGAGGGAACTCTTCTTCATCTTCTCAAACAACAAATCCTTGCTCAACTTGTAATAAGATAATAGGTAATGATCATCGTTTGGGTGGTTGTATGATGCATGAACAAAGAGAAGCGATCAAAGTACCTCCTCCTTTAAAACATTACTCTCCAAGAGTGCAACCAGTTCATTATCAAAACAGACTGCATCAGAATGTTAATTCAGTTGCGATACCACCTGGCCAATCGGTGCATCCAAAAAACAATAACAATTTTCATAATTCATCCATAGTAAGTGACAGTGTTAACAACCAGTTATTGATGTGGAATAAAAATCAGGCTCAAGCAGCAAATGTTATTTCAACCACTCAAGGTTCATGTTACCCAGTTCATCCTGGATTAGCTGCCAGTACAAATGTTGTGCATCGAATGCCATTACCGCCGAACTTACCTGTGATGCCATCGTCCATAAACCAAAGATTGAACTTCAGTGATACTAATAGTAATTTATTGCCACCGACAAATGGTGCACCTTATTATCGTGCTTTGCCCGAGCCTAGGCCATTACTTCAACAAGGCACAACATCCACAAAAATAAACAATATTGGACAAGCTCCTGTTTTGTATTCACAGCCACGTCACCCATCAACACAGCGTCAGGCATCCTTTAATCCTGTGATCACTACATCACAAAATCCATCTATGTTGAACAATTTAGCACCTGTCCAGGAAAATAATCGCATGCCGCAAGTACCAATTCCAAGGTATCCTTTTCCACAGGCTGATGGAAAGCTATCTCATCCAGAGGTATATATTTATCTATTGTACAAATAATAAAATAGATTTAATTTTTGTACAGGTCCTGCTTATTAATTTTATATTCAGCCACAATTTTTTACCAGCTAACATATCTTGGTGTATGAATGCTGCAGATATAAAATCGCAGCTCTATTTGTGTATTTTAGATTTTAGACATGTCTGAAAATTGAAGGGCAAATGAAGACAAAATAGTTTATTCTTGATATGCACTCTCATGTAAATTACATACATGTATTTACTGTTCTTTTTGATTTTATATTCTGTTATTACTATCATTTTTTTTTAATGTTGCATGTTAGTCGAGATTTTTTGAAAATATATATTGAAAAAGCACAAGAAAATAACACACTGCAAAATTGTATAGAAAATAAAACCAATTAAGGTGCCATATACCTTCACTGTCAAAAAAAAAAAAAAAGTTGCACCCATAGAAAATTGCTGGCACAAGATCTGCAAGAGTTACAAGCCAAAGTCCAGTCTGCATGAGATGTGCTGAGTCAAGACCACATTAAGAACTTGTACGACTCCATGCCACGATGTGTAGCAGAATGCATTAGAAATGGCGGCCCAACATCCTATTGAGAATTGTAATGATTTAATGATTTTGGTATTTTGACCAATAAATTTTGTCATACTGTTTAATCATTTGTTGTGTTGGTGAGTACTGACTTCCTTTCAAATATTTTTCAACCTGAGGGATAGTTCCTTAAAATGGACGCTGAAGAAATGGGTTGGCCTCCCCAGAGCTCGGATTTAAATCCAATAGAAGCACTTTGGGATGAATTGGAACGACGATTACGGAACAGACCGATTCCTTCTGGGTACAATTTTTTTTTTTTTTTTTGACGATGATTATATTTTTATAATAAATTGGTTTACTTAATGGTAGTTCATATATGTAGTGATATGTTATGAAGTGTGGGGTAAATGTATGAGCTATGAGAATGTACGGATATATATTAAGAGAAGGACGAGACACAAGAACCCTGGAATATAATAAATAATAGTTATTAATTAAAAATACAAAATGAATAAAAAATAAGATGTAATAAACAAAAATAATTAATCAAAATCAAAATAAAAAACTGATGTTTCGGATAGAGACTAGCCTTTATCAAAGCAAAAAGGATAATTCTCTAAAAGCAAAAGGAATATTAGAGAATTATCCTGAAGTTATGTTCTTTTTGCTTTTAGAGAATTATCTCTAATATTCCTTTCGCTTTTAGAGAATTGTGCTTTTTACTTTGATAAAGGATAGTCTCTATCCGAAACGTCAGCTTTTTATTTTGATTTTGATTAATTATTTTTGTTTATTATATCTTATTTTTTATTCTTTTTGTATTTTTAATTAATAACTATTATCTATGAGAATGTAGTGATAGTATTTGCTAATATAAAGCAGAGTTTTCACAGATGGATTTGCTAGTTTTGTAACATCAAGGTTCTTCCCAGCCAAGCTATTTGGTTGTTGCTTGGCTAAATACACAAAAACTTGCACAGCTCTGCATAAAATTTTATTGTTTTTATTTTTTTCCTGCTATTTTATCTTTCTACCCATCTGATAAAATTTTCCAGGAAGAGTGTTAATAATAGTAATGACAACCACTTGATGCCTTTGCCATTACGAAATATTTAATCCCAATTCACCTTTATAGGAAAATCCTCTACAACTTGTAGCAAAAGTGAAATTAACCAGCAACATCCTCATTTCACTTATTTGGCATCAACATGGATAACAAATATGGTCTCTTTTTCTGTTTCTAAATGCTGAAAATGCTCTGAAAACGTTCATCACGCATTATCTAATTTTCTTAATAAGTGGACATGCATTAATTTTGAAAAAAAAAATTAAGACACATTTGAGTATTTACAGCTGTCACTAAGTTGTTGGACATGTTTGTTAAATGTTTACTTTTTGGTATTAGTTTCTGTTCTTGGGTCTTTGTTTAGCACGGAAAATACCGTACTAGAATTTACTATTATGATAGTGTTTCTTTGAAAATGGCTTCAACTTCTAATATTAGAAAGAAGAGATGAACCTGAAAAGGGCATGTGCAAAATGGGAACATGGAACAAGAAAATAGAACATACATTGTCAGATGCGCAGGATCGGGTACCTATGCAATCTGCTATGGCGTAAATAAGCATATGCATGGTGGTGAGAAGGAGCGTAATATGCAAGAAAACTATCGTATTAAACGGGATAGATTGTATGGCAAATGTACTTAAAGTTAAGGGACCAACAAAAGTTCATATGCAGAAAATCTTATTAAACGTGATAGTAATAAACTTTAGTACCATTTTGATATTAAAAAGAAAAAAGGAATTTTTTTAACACCTTAATTTTTATATGAAAGCCTGGACTTTAATCTACTTTTCAACATAATTTCCAACTATATTAAGGCACTTGTCATATCGTACAACCAGCTTCTGAATTCCATCCTCGTAGAAATCTGTCGTCTGATATGCTGACCACTCCAGCACTGCCTTTTCGGTGTCATTGTCTTCGTAGAACTGACTGCCAAGATGCTTCTTTTAGTGCAAGAACAAATGATAATCACTGGGCATAATGACGCAATTAGATCTTGGGTTCATTGAGCCATGTGTGGACAAGCACTGTCCTGATGCAAAATGCCGATGAATTTCGACCACTTTCATGTCTCTTGCATTTAAGAAATGAATGACAGCGCATATTTTACAATCTAAGGGATTTTAAATAGTCTGAGGCATTTTAAACACGCATAAACAAATCTCAACACAAGTTAATGCTTCCGCAGTGACAAAAGTACTTAGCATGCATGTACGAAACTGCAACTGTAGTGCTGCAGTGGCCATGTTTCAAATCTGTAATTGCTTAAAAAAAAACTCCTCTTATATATAAAATTATCTATGAAAGTCATTATTATTATCCAGTCATTTTTTAAAATATATTAAGATTGAAACTTTCATTTCTAGAAACATTTAATTTGTGAAAAATAACAAAATTTAATAAAAAATTCAAAAAATGTATAAAACATCAAACTATAAAAATTCACAGCAATAGCTACAGTATAGTTTGTTTTTTTTTTAATGGATATGTGATCAATGCAGATAAAGAAATAAATGGGGAAGTTTTGGGGAAAAAAAATGTGCAAATTTGGGAATAATACAATAACAATGGTCATTATACCAGAACCATGAACATAACTAGAAAAGAATAAGTCATATTACTGTATTATGACCACTGCATAGAATACCCAGAATGTGCACCATTAGCAGCATGACTTCTGCTATGGAAAAGACTCGGTAAGGTGCAGGAAGGTTTCTACAGTCATCTGTGACCATGCAGATAGAGTGCATTCCTGAGTTGGTTTAGATTCATTTGATGTGTATCAAGATGATCCCATGTTCTCTGTTGAGTCTAGATCTAGGAGTTTGATAGTCAGGGTAGTAGCTGGAACCCTTTTAACGATCCAGCTAAAAGGATGGAGGTATGACATGTCGACGATTCTGGAGGTATGACATGTCGACGATTCTGGAGGTAACTTGGAGACGATTCTGGAGGTATGACATGTCGCATCTTCTTACCGATCCAGCCATCACTCATGCAGGGTTCTCCCCAGGCCCTTTTGAAGTGGCATGCCGCTCAGCTAATTTTGATGACCACTGAATACACGAAAAACTGCACAACACTGCATAATGTTTTATTTGGCCTGGCTATTTTATCTTTCCATCAATCCCCATAAAATATTTTAGGGAGAACACTGCCATGAAACATGTTTCAACATGTATAGTGGTGTCTAATCAGCAACGATTGAAAGGTGCAATTTGTATTCATGCTGGCTTCCAAAGACACTGGTGACGATTTTTAAAATGGAATAGCAACCAGATGGTGACAGTTATTAAAGTTATTCTTGCAGGAGATTTATGTGCGAGTTCAAGAATTAGTTTGGAAATTAATATCAAATTTCAACCACAGACAGCGCTGTATGCAATGCATGCACGGAGACTAATTAGATGACGCAGTGGCAAGTTTATCAGTGGGAGGAGTGTATACCGAAATCCAGTATTGCTGTGGGAAGGTGTGAAAATGTATATTCATTAGAGGAAAGAATATTTCTTGCATTGGAATACTATAGATTGGGTGAGAATACAATAATGATAAGATGGAGCTTCCAGTGCAGATTTAATGTCAAGAATGGTCTGCATTTGAAAATAGTAAAACAGTTAAACGTTTAAAATACAAGAAATATACTCTGATTGTTGAGTAAAGATCCCAACAAGTTGCTGTGCTGCAGCGGTAAGATGTGGGCCTTTTATTTTGCAGTTACGAGTTCAAATACTGTCCTCAACAAAAAGTCTGTTTTCGTTTTTCTCCTGGAATTTTCACATGTATGAAAATGTGTAATATACATTGTAAACATAAACCAAAGTTTCCAATTTGGTACAGCTATTTTTTCATAAAATGAAACGTTGTTACAAGTTATACTTAATGTACTTCAATTTTTTTTGAAGATCACAAAACAAGAAGTTATAATCTGCATGTAGGTAAAGACAAAAAACAATTTATTTCATTCATAGCAAACTTCTAGAAAATAAGAAATTGTAGTTTGTCATAAATGTGCTAGTTAAAAATGTTAATAAAGTGTGCTTTTCTCCATCATTGACGAATAAATATTAAATGTGGTGCAATGTATATACTATTTGCATGGTCTAAGCAGCATTTGTTTTGCGTGATTTTAAGATAAATATCATCCCAAAAATTGTGAAATTTATAAATTGTAAATTAAATTTGGATTAAAAAAAAAAAAAAAAAAAACTTTTTTAAATGCTCATTTATTACCATGGGTCTAAGTTTTATTGGATTTTATAAAACAAAAAAATAACTGTAATAAATTGCAAAATTGGGATTATGCAGGGTGCCCAAAAAAATGAATACACACTTCAGCAAAAGGAAAATCTATATAAAAGTTGTAACATAAATTCATACAGCCATCAAGAGATGAATTTAAAGGCTAGTTCTCACACCGGCAAAACAATGTCACCAAGCATCAAACCAACATCAAAAACGTTGATCTGTTTTCATAGCTTTGCCCCTTTTGCACTGTGTGGCTGTTCACATCTAGCACTAACTTTGCTGCCCTGATTTCGTCTAATCTTGATATGCTTTCACTACTTCAACATGAGAACGTATCACTTTTCTGTTTCGAAGATGCTGCCACCCCTAGCCTGGTAGCCTATAAATGACAAGTCTGCTATGTTTCTGCCTTAACAATGTATATCATTCGCTGCTATTGTGTTAATGGATGACAAACATTAAGTCTTACATAATTTCATTGTGTGATACCTTGCACATGTGCAACATTATACCCAGGCTATTACACAAGGAAGTAGTCACAATTGTGGCCAGAGCCTTTATGTACTTATAAAAATACGTGACATACCAGATCAAAATACAATATTATATAATTTACCTGTATTTACAATAATATTATGCATACAACAGAAAAATTGAGCTTGTCCAACTTAAATTTCGGATTTCAGTTGTTAGAGATTGTTTAATTTTTATTGCAATAATATGTACAATATGGACAAGCGCAGTTTTTCTTTTGTTAGATAGACTTTAATCAAGTTTGCAATTAAGGAGGTTCTGGTTTGTAAGGAGGAAAGGGGGGGGGATGCATGAATCCGAATTTATTAGGGTGATAGAGGTACTAGTGTGGCTCTGCTTTAATAATAATAGATGATAATGTACTAGAGCCAAAGGCTGACAAAAGTACAACAATTCTTATGAGCCATAATTACTGTTTAAGTGGCCAAAATTCATACTTTTATTGTAATTTAATATTTTTTCATTTCTCTTTGTTAATTTTCTTTAAGAAACTTTATTATTTTTGGTCAAGAAATCAATATACAGGGAGTTTCAGAAAATTTGATATCATTTGAGATGTAAATATCTAAGTAACTAAATTGGTTAGGCCGGAGGTCAGCAGGCATTTTTATAAAGGGACAAATAGTAAATATTTTAAGTTTCTGCAGGCCAACTGTTGATATTCAGGTAGATAGGCCTACTTAAATAACAAGCAAAAAAAAAAAAGTTACACAAGGCTCCTGGACCAATTAAATAAGTAAATAGGGAGGGTTGGGGATGGTGGGGCATTGTTTGCTGACACCTGGTTTAAACAAATGAAATTAAGGATGCCTAATCTTAAGTAACTAAGATTTATTCATCAAAACTTGAATAAGAAATTCAAAGGATGTGGATTTTATGAGCAGTTTCCTAAGTTTTCATTCATTAGCCTTAATTTTTTAAATTTATTTTCATTTCAGCCTGTGTGGCATCATACTCAAAAAAGCTATTTCCCCCAACAACAACAACATCATCATCAACAACAACAACAACAACATATGAAAACTGTTCCTGAACAACCAAAGCAAATGCCGTCACAGCCAACCAGAAATATGATGTGCAATTATTGCCAAGGTCCTGCACATTTCATGTGTTCAAATTGTCATAAAGCTTGTTACTGCAGCATTAACTGCCAGGTAAAGTTTAGTTCAGTATCTTTTTTTAAATGTTTACTGTATTGTCAAACAAGTGAAATTTTTCTAATTGTTAAAATCCAGTGAAATACTAGGTGCTTATAAATGATTGTCAGGGTCTAGCAATGCCTGTACAGCTATGAAAGTTTTGTAATGTGCAAACTTTCTATCTCTATCATGAGAGGGTAAACAGTAGAATATGGCATAAAAACAGAAAGCATTCATATCCTGCACTTTGCATTTGCAATAGCAATAGCTACTGTTCAGTGGGCTTTCTGGCAACAATCTAAACACAATACAGCTTTACGTTTGTCTACGAAAGCACAAAAAACACAACTTACGATTTGAAAAAAGCCACAGGGCGGGAAAATATTTGAAAGGCTATTTGAAAAAGGACCATGTTAAATGCCTAAGGACATCGCTATATTACAGTATATTTTTTTTAATTACCTAGGTACAATTTAAAAATGACAATAATGCAGGAAAATTTGTGTAAAAGATAAAGTACATGTACTTTTTCATGCCATTACAAGTTAATTGGTTCCCACTTGTAAAACATGAACTCTTAAAGCAAGAGCGAAATCTATTCATATTAATAATTAATTTCAGCCATAATTCCCCATATGTAGACAACAAAAAAAGCTTATTACTACATGGATCAATGCTTGATTTCAGAGTTATACGACACCTTTTTACATCTCCCTGAAGGATGAGATGCAAACTTCCCATGTTTATTTATTTTTTTTAATGGAAATTTTGCAAGCAACAGGCTATGAAAGCCCATTAACAGCTTATAAGAATAAAAATTAAAAGTAATACAATATAAAAAAGAATAAATATATTCACAGAGATGGATACGTTCAGCTGTCTTCCAATCTGGACATCTTCATTGTGGGTACTTCTCCTGGTAAAAATTATGAATGTGCACAGTCAAGCACCTGATTTAAGTACATGTCGCACAGTACAATGCCAGTCATCACTTGAACAGGATGAAAAAATGTTCCGGTGAAGAATATTGTTTTGAAGACAATAACTGAGAAGACCTGCAGTTCCAGAGCCATGTTGTGATAAACATTTTTTATTGTCTACATACGAGGAGTTTATTCTCGACATCATACCTATTATTTTTGAAACTTATTATACACTGAGTTAGCAAAACTCATGGGATAGCAAGCACATTGATTGATGGGCATGGCTCACAAATTCATAGGGGTAACGGATTCTGGGAATGGACCATTATACTTTGTGGGAAGAGCTTGGATAAGTGATTAATCAGAAATGGCACGAGTTGACGTCTTTTGAACGGGGTATGATAGTAGGTGCCCGACGCATGGGATGTTCCATTTCGGCAGTGGTGCAGGAATTTGACTTTCCCCGCTCAACTGTCTCCAGGGTGTATCGGGAATGGCTGGATGAAGGCATCACAGTCCGCAACAGGCACCATACCGGGCGTCCAGCTGCCCTGAATGATCGTGACTGGCGACACCTGGGACGAATGATTCAGAGGGACAGGAGTGCAACAGTGCAGCAAATCACAGACCAGTTCAATACTGGCCGCACTAGAAACGTCTCTTGGTGGACAATCAGTCGGAATCTGCATGCCCTCGGGTTTGGCAGCCGTCGCCCTACACGGGTGCCAATGCTTACCCAGCGTCATCGGACACTCCGGCGTGCATTTGCCACCAACCATCTTGGCTGGACTCTGCAACAGTGGCGTAATGTCATATGGTCAGATGAGTCACGATATCAACTGTACCACGCTGATGGGAGGCACCGTGTGTGGTGCAGACCTCACGAAACGATGGATCCTGCATGCCAACAGGTGGTGGTGCAGGGTGGTGGGGCGTCAGTGATGGTCTGGGGAGCATTTTCCTGGTTTGGAATGGGCCCTCTGGTTATCCTGGACCAAACATTGAATGGTCCACGGTATCGTCAACTCATCGGAGACCATCTGCACCCGTTTTTGACATTTCAACACCCTGATGGCGTAGCAGTCTTTCAAGATGACAATGCTCCACCACATCGCTCCAATGTCATCCGCGAATGGTTTGAGGAGCATGCAGGAGAGGTCCAACGACTGAGCTGGCCAGCCCGGAGCCCTAACATGAATCCCATCGAGTATATCTGGGATGCTGTTGAAGTCAGGCTCCGGGCACTGGATCATCCGCCCACGAACGGGCAGCGACTATCTTCGGCTCTGCAGACTATCTGGTGTCAACTGCCTCCAGAAGTGTACCAGGGACTTGCAGACTCATACCACGCCGTATTGCTGCACTCCACAGGGCCAGAGGTGGCCCGACCAGATATTAAGTAACTATCCCATGAGTTTTGCTAACTCAGTGTACATCTGCCAACCCTAGTGACAGAAGACATTAGATAGATCGCAATGAAAACATGATCATTAGGTCACGGGTTTGAATCCACAATGACATGGATGTTGTTTGGCCTTGCTAAGAGTATCCAATCCACATTCAGCTAGTGTGGAGGCTTATTGGCCAAATTAACCATGTTTTCTCTGCATGTGGAAAATTTGGAGAACTTCTAATCCTGCAGTGGATAGATGAAGGTTGTAAATGATGATAATGAGGATGTAAGTATTGTGTAGCATTTGTATAGTACCCAAGTTATTAGTAAAAGAAATGAGATGTAAGAATTTCTAAATAAAGACTGTCTTCACTAATTATCATAAAATGATAATATTTGAATGGTTTTTTATAGTATCATGTCATTAGATAATATTGCATATATTTTTCTTGTATTAAGAACAAATCTAGGAGGGTAATGCACCACAATTTTTTTCTCTGTACCCAACAATGGTAAGCATGCGAAACTTGAGATATGCATTCTGTGAAGTTTTCGGAGTGCGCACGCAAAATTTCCGTTTCTTCCGACAGATAGCGTACGTGCAGCAATGGAACAACAAAGTGATGTATGTTACAAGCAGCGTGTCGTCATTGAATTTCTCACTGCAGAGCAAGAAACAGTTGGAAACATTCAAAAACATTGATGTGCATTTTATGGAGCATCAGCTGTCGACAGAAGTACGGTTAGTTGCTGGGCACAGAGATTGAGGCCGTCAGAAAGCAGTTCAGCGGAGCTCCAAGATTTACTGCGATACGGGCGGCCAACCTCTGCTGTCACACTTGACAAGATGCAGCATGCTGATGCGCTCATTCGTCAGGACCGACTGAGAACAACTCTGCAGTTGATGCTGGAGCTGTCAATCAGGAAAGGAAGTGTGGGTGAAATCATCCGTGCTCTTGATTACCCAAACATGTTTATGATGGGTTCTGCGCTGTCTTATGGAGGAACACAAGCTCTGAGAAAAATTATTTCTTCTGAATTGCTGCAAAGTTTTGAAGCTGAGGGGGAAGCCTTCTTGTTCCGGATTGCGACAGCTGATGAAACCTGGGTGCACCATTTTGAGCCCGAAACAAAACGACAATCGATGGAATGGCGTCATCCACACTCTCCCAGAAGAAAAAATTCAAAGCAACTGCTTCTGCTGGTAAGGTCACGATCGCGGTGTTTTGGGACTGTGATGGTGTCATATTCATTGATGTGATGTCGAGAGGCAGCACCATTAATTGAGACATATGTGAACACATTAACCAAACTCAAGAAGTGTTTCCAGTGACTTGGACACTATAACTACCCAGCAGATTGTTTGCTTCAACACGATAACACTTGCTCTCACACCAGCTTGAGGATGTCGGAACACATCATGAAACAGGGTTGGACAGTGTTACCCCATCCACCCTACAGCCCTGACCTAGCACCCTCAGACTTTCACTTGTTTGGGCCATTGAAGAATGCCATTCGTTGAAGACATTTTGAGGATGACCAAGAGGTGATTCGCACAGTGGAGACATGGCTGCATGAACAGAACAAGGACTGGTACTGACAGGACATATACGCCCTTGTCTCGCTGGAGGAAGGCCATAGAACGGTTTGGTTTGTTTGTTATTAGTGTCCTTTTCAACTGCCATGGTCATTTCAGGATGGCATTATAAGGGGCCTCAAATTTTGCCTCGCAAGGGTTCTTTAACGTGCAGCTGGCAAACGACTACACGGGACCAATGGCTTTACTTCCCTTCTGAAGGAAGTGTGTGATCTCAGGATTTTCCCCCTGAAAAAAATCCTCGTTGTCCTCGGCTGGCTTGAACCCGCGTCCTCTGGCATCAGGCAACAACTGAGCCACAGAATGGGACGGAGATTGTGGAAAAATAGGGAGTGTAGAAGAAATAACATTCTTTCGTGTGTATAAATTTCATTGTGTTCAATAAATAATTGTTGAAGAAAGAAAAATTGTGGTGCATTACTTTCTGGATTACCCTCGTATTTACAAAGTTGAATTTGGAATAGAATCCAGTCCTCAAGGTACATCTGTATTTTAAAGAGCATAAATTATGAGGTGGTTTTGAATGAGATAGCAAGCACTATTTCTTGGCTCGGCCCTGTTCATCTCATTGTTTTTGTAATTGATTTAATCTTGTCCTGTTTTAGGAAATCGTGAGGTTTTTTGTTCCCCCCCCCCCCCCCTATTGCACATGCATAATAGCATAATCAGTTGATCAGTCATCTAAGATGCATTTTAGTGCTTGCCACTTTATCCAAAAGATGATATTCATATAATTCATAAAGTACCTAAAAGATGGTGATTTCTAGTTAATAATGTGAAAATGACTGCATAGACCCAAACATCTGCAGTTTATAAACGTGAAAAGTAATTTTGCTTAATGAAAAACATTTTATTTCCTTTTTTTTTAACTAATTAATTTTTTTTTTCTCTCACAGATGAACGATTGGAATATTCATAGTCAATCCTGCCAGGATTTTTCCAGCAAGCAAATTTGTCGTTGATTATCTTCATTAGTGCAATTTTATTCCTTCATTATCTTAGAAAACATATACAAAGAATTTTCTTTATTTCATTTGAAGTGCATTTCATTAATACATATTATACAAGTCATTATGTATCATTGTTGTTTTTGATATTCTGTAAGAATGAACATATTTTTTTATTGTGTTATGCCTGTCTTGTAAATATGTGTACAGTAAATTCATATGTCGAGTTGTCTTTTAATATTAAAAAAAAAAAAGATGTTAAATATATTAAAATAAGATGTTTATTTGTTGTTTTTCTTTTAATATTTGTCTGATATTCATTACACAAAAGCAACAACTCAAACAAAATATATTGTAAGGGTGTTTCAATAATAACTTAACAGATGCCACTTCTGCTACTTAGTAAAGAAACGTCTAACCTTTAAGATGAAGTCTGAGTGAGGTATGTTTCAAACAGAAGAGCAGTCTAAGAAAAGAGTGTGCACTATAACTTTCTTGGCAACACTGAGTGGAAACTTTTTTGTGGCAACAATAGCTGTCGTATCCTGTATCACACCTGCAAGAGCAGGCTAATTTGAAAGCAAAGAATTTTAGTACAAATGTGAAACTGCAATGAATGCAAAAGGTCCAAAAATGTCGCACACTAACATGAAAAAATCAACGCATTTGTAAGGAAGTGAGGGAAGGTTTTCAATACCACAGAACTGTCAATGACCTATTGGAATGAGGGATAACGAGAAAGATCACTAAATAAGACGAGCAGGTCGTAGAGACCTTCCTGAAGAATCCACAAATGTTGCGGGAAGAACGAGAAAAACCGAGATGAAAAGGTACCAAGTCGTTTGCAGGAGAAAAACTTGAAATGAAGTACAATGAAGAAATTTATCTGAAAACCATCTCCAATGGGCACAGAAAAATGAATCGTGTCATTTTCTCAGCTGAGTCCTAGTTTTAGTCAGCATGGTCATCCCCCACAAACAGAACTTTGCACTGTACTGTTAAGCACCATGTAAAGCTCCACGACTCGGATTGCTTCTCAAAAAATGGGTCTGGGAATTTGCACACTCTACTGGAAACCTGAATGTTCAAAAGAATGATCCAAATTTCCAAAATGAGCCTTTTAGCATCTGTTCGAAGGTCTATGAAAGGACAAATACAAACTGGGTTCTTTTCAAGAGGACAATAATCCCCAAACAACATACTGGACAGTCCACACAATGGAAGAGACATGACAAGTCACTTGATGCCAGCCCCATAGAAAATGTATGGACTTCCATGAAGCACCTGGTATTAATGACAGCGATTGGACCACTTACCAACATGCAAGCACCACTGTAAATGTATAGTTCTGTCTGGAATTTGTCTTCAGTTTCTGGAAATAAACATTTTTAAAGTTATAGCGTGCGCACTTTTTTTTTTTTTAGACTATATATACCATATAGACAGATGGGCCCCTCAGATTCCAGTGGGCCAATCAAAATCTTACTGAATAGTTAAGTAACATGTGCCCTTTATTAAGCTACATTCCGAATTTTAATTTTCTACGTCAACAAACTTAAGAAATATGAAGCAGACAGACGAACATGGTAAACTTTCTTAATAAATTAGTGATGGCATTTTTTTTTCTTCGTGTGTAAATACATAAAGACGACGTATGTGCATTTTCTCTTTGATAAAGTACAAGCTCACACAATCTCAGCAGAAAAAGTTTGGAAATGATCAGTAAGAAAAGGAGCATTTTGAATTTTACACAAGTTATATCCATTGAAAATAAATTTTTTTAGAATAAATGCATATAAGGAGAAATGTAAAGTTAAATTACACAAGAACATAAAAAAATATAAATATTTATTATCACAATAAATTTACAAAAATAATTTTATATAATTTTTAAAAAAATTATACAATATAACTGTACTTTTTTCTTACACTATACCCCATACTTCTTCAAAAGCTGAACAGATCTTTGTACAAGTTAGAGCAGCAGACAAGGGATATTCACTAATTGAAGCTTCTTCCTCAGTATAATCAACAGACACCTAAATATATCAAAACGGAATAGAACTGTTTTATATAAATGCATTATAATTATAAAATTGGGGAGATTGGAAAGTTAGGCCAAACAAAGCTGAATAGATATGAATTCAGTAATAATCATACCATACAGCAGTGTTTCTCAAACTGTGCTGTGATAGATTTGCTAGTGTGCCATGGAATTTTTCAAAAAAAAAATTAAAAATTGCTTTAATAAATTAAGAAATATTAAATTTCCACTCTAAGCTAATAAAATAAGTGTTGTAGTTAGTACAGATTCAGATCGCTACATTTTGCCACTAGAGGTAATCAAATACATCAATTACAAGAAACTGAAAGTTGTTAGTTTCACTCCGCTTGGCCAGGAGATTCCACATTACCACGTGGAGATATAGTCACGATGTGTTTCCCGCCAGCGACGATGGGTATCGCCATGGTCTGAACAGGCATTAGCTAATCAAAAACATGCATTCACGCATGGGCAAATGGGAGCATCCTGTGGGGTACGTAAGCAGGGTACAGATGGAGCATGGCAAACATTGACAGTTCAGTAGCTACAGACACGGATCTCCTGCTTCCTTGGACATTGGACCACGTCTTCAGACCTGCTTTACCCCATTGCCACCTACAACAAATTATGGACCTTGCCATTTTCTGGCCATATGCTAGTCTTACATACTTTGTGGGGGTTAGGGTTACCATCTTCATCTAGTTTAAAATGGAACACACTACACTTTCCGTGTTGATTGTAGTTTAATCTCAATAATGTTAGAACAGTCCTAACTATACTTTCTCATCTTTTAATTGTACTTTCAATAACCTTGTAATTCATTGTTTGCAAATTTGCAGTTTATAAAAAAACTTTATTCACTATTTACCCATGGTGAAAGTCTGAGCTGTAGCAAAACTGTTAAATGAAAAGCAAGAATTATGCAGAGTATGGTTTCATCTGTTTGGAACCTGAAGACACTCAATTGCCAATCTGTCTAATCTGCAAAGCTGCTTTGTCAAACAAGGCACCTGTTCCAAGCAAATTGAAGAGACACTTTAAAACAAAACATCCAGCTATAAAGCACAAACCAAAGGAATACTTCAAAAATCTTGTGATTCAACAAAATAAACAATCTAAGAAACTTGAGAACTACGTCAAGCCAAAAAACAGGTTGATTGCAAGTTATAAGGTCACTCAGTTGCTGGCAAAATGCAAGAAAGCGCATATAGAGGCCAAACCAGTCATTGCACCAGCATTAGTAATTGTTATTAAAACCATGCTTAGAACTGATGCTGCCAAAAAAGTGAAGAAAGTTCCTTTGTCAAATGACTATTTCCTGTCGAATTAATGACTTGTCAGATTTAAAGGATAAAATTTGCAAACACTTCAAAGCGCTTGACGATGAATTGTCTCTGTTCTAGTCTTTGCAAGTTGACGAAGCTACAGATATAAGTGGCAAAGCTAAGCTGCTGGCTTTTATTCGATTCATAAAGGATGGAAAATTTGTGAATGAGTACTTACTTTCCAAAGATTTACAAACTACGATGAGAGGCCAAGACATTTTCAAGTTGGTGAATGAAAACATCTTGCTCTTCAAACTACTGTGGGAAAACTGTCAGCGTTTGCACGGAAGTAGGAAGGGATTTGTCACTCTCATGCACCAAGAAAATCCAAACGTGTTAGTTGTTCACTGCATGATCCACAGAGAAGCTCTCGATTTCATGTCTGTTCTGAAGCAAATTATTCAAATTGTAAAATTCATCAAATCTCGACCACTTCACTTTCGACTTTTCTCTGAACTCTGTGAAGCAATGGATTCAGACTATAAATGCCTCCTATATCATACCAAAATCCATTGGCTTTCCAAGGAAAAGTGTTGAAAAGTTTTGTCCACGTCAAGATTGAAGTGATTTCATTCTTGGAGGTTGGAAATAGTGACTTTGGATTTTGTCTTAATGACGAGGTCTGGTGGTTAAACATTTCTCAGATTTATTGGACAAATTAAATTCACTGAACTCAAGTCTTCAAGGACCATCGGAAAACATCGTAACTGCAACATCAAAACTCAAGTCATTTGATGAAAAGTTGTTGCTGTGGCAAAATAAAGTCTCGAAGGTGTCCTCGACTGCTTTCTCACTTTCAACAAATCTTATTCAAATATTAATAGAAATAGGCCTAACAAAATTGTATTCGAAACACTTACAATCAGCACTGCAGCATTACTTCCCATCAATTGCAAATGATGAATATGGATGGGTGATCAATCCATTCAAAAAAATTCAACTACACGTCTTACACCCGAAGAAGAGGAACAGCTCATCGATTTAAGACATGATATATTTTCTCGGTCAACATTTCTGGAAAAGAGCCTGGATGAGTTTTGGATCTCAGTCAAGGAGTCATATCCTGCAATCAAAGTAATTCTGCCATTAGTGTTATCATGGTTATGCGAGTTTTGATTTTCAGCGCTGACTGAAATCGAGTCAAAAAGAAAGAGAGACTTCTTACAATCGACAATGAAATGTGTACTTGTTTGTCGACTTTGGAGCCTTGATTCGATCAGGTTTGTTCTAAAAACAGGCACACTTGTTGAATTAAATATGTAAAAAGTAAGTATGTAAAATAAATAAGGGAAGAAAAAATTTCTGTAAAAAATTCTTAACCAATAATAAGATTATTTCCAGTGTGCCGCGAAAATTTTCAGAACTTTTTAGTGTGCCATAAGATAAAGTTTGAGAAACACTGCTATACAGGGTCGACACAATTTAAAACCATCAAGTTAATAATATTGGTGATACCAAATGAAAGACATATTAACAAGATTTTTCAATGAATTGACTACGCTTCCGTGTGATTTAGGTAATCCAGCTGGTAATCAACTTTTGACCATTTTTACCATAAGTTACTGTCAAATGTTGCAATTGTATTGGTGATATTATGACATAGCTTATTTCAGTCAGCAGTAAATGGGTCTGAACATTGTCCTTCATATAACCAAAAAAATGAGTCAAATGGAGTTAGATTCCAGCCTTTACCTCAGAATCTTTCATGCCATCTTTTCATGCTGTTATACATCAGGGATTCTTTGTCTAAATCCTCACTGCACAGTCACCACTAATTTCTTTTTCTTATATCCCAAGACTTAAAATTCCTTCTTTTGTTGCAAGACTGCAATTTTTGAAAAAAAGAAAATAAAAATCGATACAGTGCCTAGAGTTCTGCATGCTATTTACGTCGAAGCTTATGAATAACCCGTTATACTTAAAAAGATGTCCTTAAATCGGTTAAGCGCCACTTTTAAAATATAATCTTTTTATCAATTGTATAAACTGGTAAAAAAAAAACAAACAAACAAACAAACTTCATTCTGAGCACAAGGGTTGTCCAAATGAAACGGACTGCAGTCTGTGATCTGTATTATTTTATATATCTGGTATCATTCACAAAGTATGTTCGGTAAAATAGAAGAGATTATCAAATCATGACTGTTCTATTAGACTCTTGTTAGAGTCATGTTAAAATTCAGAACACCTTGAAGGAGTTGAGCTATGACTTTGCATTCTTCAAACTGAGTAAATCAAACAATACTGCAGAAATGATTACCATTTCAAAACATTGGTCCACGCATACCAAATCTAGGCCAATCACATATGCCATAACAGACTGTTGGACTGTGAAGAAGGATGCTTCCGTTATTCGTTATAAGCGCTGCATAGATGGGGCGTCGAGGCATCTTTGCTCAGCTGTGAAGAAGGATGCCTTGTCGTTGAGAAAGACAGTCATAGAGTAAAATCTGCAAGTTTGAGAGTCTTCAACATTTCCCTCCAGGACATTGCCCATCGTGTAAGGTGCAGTGCATCCGTCATGGAAAAGTGTCCACACAGTGGTACAAAGAAAAGTGTAGGCAACGAAGAGAAGGCTTTGGACATAGATAGCGCAGAGAGAAGATTATATGGGTGACCATGCTGCATCATCGTAAGCATTGTAATTTTGAGTTTGCTTCAGAAATTGCCATGAAAGATATTAACATTACCTGAGAAAGCACTCATTAAAACTGCAAGCTTTTGAATGGCAAAAGCATTTACATAGAGGTCGACTGAATGTTCACAATGATTCATGTAGCCACAAAATCTTTTTGAAAGAAAGGGTTCCAAGAACATTTCCAAAAACTTGGCAAAATTACACTGACTGAGCAAAACTCATGGGATAGCAGGTTGCTGATTCGCGATCAGACACCACGTGTGCTTCATGCCCTTAGCAGGTTATGTGTAAGACCTTGTGGGAAGTGGCTGTGCATTTGATTCATGTAAAATGCAATGTCGTCGTGAGTTGACGGCATTCGAACGGGGCATGGTGATGGGGCCCAACACATGGAAAGTTCAAATTTGGCAATCATGCATGAATTCGGTTTCACACGTTCAACCGTGCTTACGGTATACCGAGAATGGTTGGAGGAAGGTGTAACAGTCAACAACAGGCATCATACCGGGTGTCCAGCCACCTCGATGACCATGACTGGTGACACCTGGGACGAATGGTCAACAGAGACAGGACAGCCACAATGCAACCATTACGGACCAATTCAACATCAGCCAAGCTAGAAATGTCTCCCAGTGGACAATCTGTAGGAATGTGCGTGCCCTCGGCTATGGGAGCCATCGCCCTACGTGGGTATCACGGTTTCAGTCACCAATCAGTTGCATGCATTTGCCACCAATCACATCAGATGGACAATGCAACAGCGGTGTTACATCATATGGTCGGACAGTCACGGTATCAACTGTTCCATACCGATGGGAGGCAACGTGTATGGTGCAGGGCTCATGAGGCGATGAACCAGTCATACCAAGAGAGCATGGTCCAGGGTGGTGAGGTATCAGTCATGGTCTGGGGCACGTTTTCCTGGTATGGAATGGGCCCCCTTGTTCTTCTAGAAAACATGTTGAATGGTCTGCAGTATCATCAACTGCTAGGAGACCATCACCACCTGTTTTTGGCTATCCAACACTCCGACGACCTTGGCATCTTTCAAGATGACAATGCGTCATCACATCGCTCCAATGTTGCCCAAGAATGATTTGAAGAGCATGCAGGGGAGGTCCAACGCCTGGACTGTCCACCCTGAGCACTGATATGAACCCTATCAAGCATATCTGGGATGCCATTGAACAGGCTCCATGCTGTGGATCGTCCACCTCCAAACAGACCACAATTGTCTACCGCTCTGCAGACTGATGTCATCTGCGTCCGGAAGTGTACCAGGGACTTGTGGACTCACTTCCATGCCGTATCACTGCGCTCCACAGGGCCAGAGGGGGGCCCGACCAGATATTAGGTGATTATTCCATGAGTTTTGCTCAGTCAGTGTGAACCCCTCAGTTCATCTTTTTTACAAAAAATTCCCATTTTACAAAAAATGATTTTCTTGAACTTTGTACTTGTATTTAGAAAATGAAATAAGTTCTCATCATTTCCATTCGAACGACATATATGCTTTATGTTGCCACTTTCTGACAAGTATAAAAAGAGCAGGACATTCAACATTTATAAGCCGATAGTTAATCTGAAAATGTGCATAAACTGATGTCTGTAACTTGACAATGCCATCTGTTAGTCAAAAAACTAAAACAATTCTAGCATTATTTTTCCTGGAAAAAATAAATCAAGACTTCATTTCAATCATTTCTGTGCAAATTATTGAGTTTATGAAAAGTTTTAAAGTTTTTCCTGACTTTTGGATCACCCAGTATATATGACTCCTAAGAAAACATAGTATAAATTCTTTTATCGTAAATTGTGCTTTTTTAAGTAAATGTATGGCGAGAACTTTATGAGGGTACCTCATATGCTAGCTCGTTCGAGAATTTTATAAAAATATTACCTACCTTTCCATGTGCCATAGCACCAATCACTATAACCATAGGATCGTTTTCTGGAACCAGATCACGTGGTTTAATTATTTTAGAGGCATGAAAAGACATCCCAATTTTTTTACAGCCAACAGGGAAATGATTGCTTACAGGATTTTTTATAACCTGCAAAAAAAAAAAAAATAAAAATAAAAAAAAAAAAATTTAATCCCAGAGCTCTACAGTTCCATTATAATGTCAACAAGACTGATTTTTTTTTTTAACTTAAATAAAATCATAGTTTTTAAAATTTGTTAAGAAAGGGAATTTGAGTTTCTTAGGAAACTTCCAGAGAAAGAAGTAACCTATCCAAAAAGCAGTAGCCATACAAGCTCAGTCAAATGCATTAAAATTTCAAAATCTAAGTTGAACTTACAGTGCAATTTGGTTACAATAAACCATTTGTTTGGCTCTGATCATGATTAAGATCATTGACAGCAATATTACTTGCTTTACCTTCGTGTATTTCTATAAGAATGTTCAATTAATGGGCAACTTCAGAACCATTTTATAGGGTTATTTAATAAGTCATTATTTGATTTTTATCACATATACAACAAAAAAAAATTAAGAATTAAAGGAAAAAGTACCCATCTCAACATTTTATTCTATTTATTTATTTTGTTTTTTATTCTATTTTATAAATCTTTATTTATTATTCCAGCTTTCTTTCTAATAAAACACATTACCCTTCACGTTTATTTATTTCTCCATACATATTCATATATTCTACCACCTTTCCATGTTCTCTTTTCTTTTGTGGAATATTCCAATATGAATTAATTTACCGTACGATTCCTGTTTACAATATCTACGTGCACGTTTTGATAGACTCATTGTACTCACGATAGTAGGATTTCTCTCACCGGATCATTTTGATAGATTTCGTGAGGTGATCTTGCCCAGTTTCAATAGAGCTGTGAACCTCACGAGAAGGCCCTGGAGCCTAGAAAAGTATTTTATCTTTCGAGGGCATGCAGTTTCATGGGAATCAATCCTATTGCATTTAAAGATGACAGCAGCCATGGAGGATTTGTATGGGTTTTGTGGTACAGTGTGGTATTAGTGGAGCTTATGCAGTGATACTACAAACATATCGATGTCTGGTTGCAACAACTTCAACAGAAAATTACAGTTAAGTGTTGAAACTGAACAAGAAATCTGTGAAACACCAAACAAGTGATGCAACAAAAGTAAACAATTAAACTTCTCCATTCCTTTTAACAATTAAGACTGTTAATTTTTAATTGTTAGTTAATTGAAATATTCAAAAAGCCATATCTTGGCAACTGGTGGCCCGATTTGAAGCAAGTGTGAACACTGAAAACAAAACAGTGCCTGAATAAAGACTACCTCACGTAATGTTTCAACAGCATGTTTGTCGCAATCCTCCCTGGAGTTCAATAATCACAGTTACACAAGTTAACTCTCGCTAAGCCCATGAGTCTGTTGAAACACATCCTATATTTTTACAAATAAAAATGAAATTTGCAATTAAAACATTCAAATAGCAAATTTAAATTAGATTTTACCACGGCAATGAACAAGAGAAATTAAATGTTATTCTCTTTCCCTTTTTTTTTTACTCATTAATGTTATTTCATTTTTTTTCATTAGTTTTAACACATTTAGATAATACAGAATGATTAAAACGAACTCCTTGGTTTTGTGATTTTATTGATGGGAACCTACAGAACATATCATCAAAATGCGGGTGTAGACCCGTGCCTGAAGTCCAGAAGATGTTATTCAAATAGTCCCGTGCATTGTTGGTTCCACACTTGGCTGTTAGGAACAAAACAGAGCAGTGCAATTTGGTGGTATCTGAAGAAATCAGCTCTAAAAACTGTCTTAGTACATATAATTTCATTATATTATGAGTTTTTCCTAGGATACAGCATTAACACTTTTCTGAGATGTTTGATAACAATGTACTCTTTTCTTGTATGAGTGCTCTCATATTAAGAGGCGTTACTTGGAAAGGGTTTGTACATTAATAAAGGGAGCCATCATAAAAATTTCAATGAAATTGAAGATGATCATTAACAGTAAGAGAATTTACATGAAATGATGATCTTCAAAATAAACACTGGAGACAAAGAGAAAGGATAAAAAATACTGAATCTGAAAAATTTATAATTAGAGCATCCCCATTATATAATTAACCCTTCATGAAGTTTGCCTGGAATAAACTCCACTGGAATCAATTCCTAAAGTTTAAGTTCCGATTTTAATAAGAATATAGTTCCCAGGCCCCCTTATAAAGATTATTGTTCTTTTACATCCCAGTGTTCTAGAGTAAATTAATGCATATGGGATACGAATCCCAGTACATCAATAGAATTTGTATACAGGTACAATCTAAGACCTTTTATCCAGAATATCCCAAGTCGCGAGCATTTCGGATAACAGGTCTTATAACATACCTTTTCAGTTTTT
>JAHWFO010083000.1:292471-341553 GCA_023313115.1 Rhysida immarginata | reverse complement strand
AAAAAAAAAATTAACTCTTGAATGTTTCATGTCACTTTTAAATAAAAACAAGACTTACTATTACAGTCGAACCCCATTATTACGAATCCGATTGATACAAATTATCGCTTGATATGTGTTTTGCTCCAGTCCCGACCCCATGACTTCAATTTCTAAATAAAATTAGTGGTTTAATACAATTTTTTAAAATCTAATTCTGGATAATACGAATAAATTGAATATATTCGTACAAAAAATGAGACCTTTATTGTTACAAATAATTCTGATCACTTCTTAATCTAAACGAAGAGGAGACTCGTGTTCTTCCACGTGCTCAAATTCTGATTGTTTTTTTTAGTATAAATGAACAAGGAGACAGAGTTCTTCCATACCAGTGAATTCCGATTGTTTTATAGTGTTTATATAAATGGGCATTTCCACTCACTGATAAGAATACACACTATTCATAGCCCTGCAAATTTCAGTTTTAGATGAAATGAAATCATATATTTTGCATGGCATTGATGTTCAACCAGATCTTTTCAATTTGCATAGTTCTGTGAATAATGCTATTACAAACATGTATATCGTAATTTTCGGCAGTAATGCCGCGGCGGCTGATACGCCGCAGCAGCAAAAATTTAACATAAATGTAAAATCTCCGACAGTAATGCCGCGGTGGCCGATACGCTGCCCCCCCTCCCAACCACCACACACACAATCGATAATCTAAAAACAGTTTTCTTACATGCTTCAATAAAAGTAATACGCATTTGAATGGGAAAAAATTTTTAATTTCGTATATATAATATATTTCTGCATACATTTCCTCCAGCGCCGAATACATTTTTCGTTGAGTCCTAAAGTGCTGCACGATTGCTCTTAGGCCTTTTCAACCTTGGCTGTTAGTTTAAAAGCTGCTGTATAGCTTGCACGTCGCTTTGGCGAATTTGAAACATACTCTGCTCATGATGAAGATATACTCCACCGTGCCCTTGCTTATAATAATAATAATAATAATAATAATAATAATAATAATAATAATAAATAATATATAAAAAAAATACTGGTGTTTCTAACACCCCTCAAGCGTTCTCGTGACCGTTTAGCCCTGCGCACGCGCTCGTGAATCTTTCTGATAGTCAGCCTCGAGCGTTAAAACGCAAAAATCTACGTACAAGAAAAATGAAACTTTAAAGAAAATTCGAAACCTAAGACAAAAATTTTTAAAAATAAAAAATATAAAATAATCTTCGCTTTTATCTTCAGCTCCTTCGCCCCTACCATGTATCCAGCTATAAGAAATTTTAATTAAAAACTATTCATTACAAAACTATAAACGCATTCGGAACAGACATCGAGATGGGATACGCTTTCACTGTCGGCCATTATTGTGAAGCGAAAGTGGCGAAAGTGATCAGGTGCGCTTGAACGTGATCAGATTTGAAAGTTGATAATGTTGGTTGTGTAGTGAACGATAAGGGCGGGAAGTTTTTAGATGCAGTGTTCACATTAATCGATGAACATAAGCGGACTGGCAGTCTAAATCGTACCGGGCAGGTACTGGGAAAAATCGGCCCTCAATCACGAGAAAGTAAAGGCATCCGTCCGGCCCACCGGGTTTTTTCCCGGTGACCCAGTGGTTCAATCTGCCGCTGTCGATGAATGCTCATGCTCGATTGCTATCGGAGTGAATTTTTAATTAAAAGGATGTGAATTCATGAATAAATTCATCAATAAATATAAATCAAGTAATATATTGTCACTACTCATTTTATATCGTTGAGAGAACGATATGAAATAGGCCGAAAATCGTGGGTAGATTATTATTATTATTTTTTTTTTCTTTTTAATTTTTGTAAAATCTCCAACAGTGGCGCCGCGGCGGCTAATACGCCACACATGCCAAAATTTTCACTTTTATTAACAGAAACGCCACGGCGCTACTGCCGAAAATTACATTATTTATTTGTGTTAAAATTCAATAACCAAGTATTTATCTGAAATAAATGGATGGCAATAATTTTTAACAATTTGGTTTCATTCATAACACTGCACCGTTGGGGCTTCCTTTCATTATCTGATAATATGAATCTCGGATAATACGAACAAAATTTTGGTTCAATGAGATTCATAACAACAGGATTCGACTGTATACTTCAAACCTACAAGTTCAGTAAATTAAAACTGAACATGGTACACAACACGTATATCTAACCTATGTCCTTCAAAACCCATATGCCATATACAGGGTGTAAATGGACGACGTTTCACAAATTTAAGGATATGTAGAGGATGATGTGGTGAACATTTTTTATTAATACACCCGTAGTCCCAAACGAAAAGCGACGGAGCCACAGCATGTTTGATGCTCTGTTTTGCGTCAAGCCGTGGAATGACTGTCTGGATTACTGTGTTGTCACTGCATTGAAATTTTGAGCGTGAAACCTAACGCGCGAACGTATTTCCAATGGAACCGTCCAGTGACCATTGTATGATTGGTCAGGTGCAGCACTTTTGCTGAAAGGTAGGGTAAAGGCGGGTAAGTTTGCCAGTCATGTAAATTGGCCGCATTGCGTATTTTTTTTTTAAATTTTAATAGCTTTCGAAAAAGCAATAAAGGAAAAGGAACAATAAATTATAAGAAACAACAACAATTTACAAATGTTGAATACCAATTTTTTTTAAAAAGGAAGAGCAAAAAAAAAAAAAAAAAACGGTGAGGAAACAGCAAGGTTATTACAAATAAACATCAGGAAATACGTACAACAATCTCAGTGATAAAGCGTACAAGGTTTCAAAACAATTAATAAACAAACACAAAAGAAGCAAACGAACGAAAAGTTAATGAGAATACCTAGTTCAATGCTTGACAAACCAGGACATCAAACAAGCTGTGGCTCCGTCGCTTTTCATTTGGGACTATGGGTTTATTAATAAAAAATGTTCACCACATCATCCTCTACATATCCTAAAATTTGTGAAATGTCGTCCATTTACACCCTGTATAAAAGTTTGAGCACTCAAAATTCACTTGGCAATTTTTTTTCTTTGTTTTAACAAATTATATATCCATTGAAAATGATTTTAAAAAAGCTTTTAATGACTTAAATTTATAAATAATCACTTAAAAACGTTTTCAATTTAAATAAAATAAAAAAATCATGCTAGCCAAATCTTCCCATTTCCAGAGCTGGTCTTGGATATTGTTTAGCAACTTTGTAACAGCTTTCAAAATTTTAGAAATGTAATGGAGTTTTGGAAAGTTGGTGGGTGTGCTTTAAGGATACCCAATCAAAATAGATAATTTACGGTAATAACGCTATGGCTTATCTATTAAAAAGTTATAAAAAATGCCTGTGCGGCTTAACTACAGTTTTTTTTCCTAACAGCATGACAACAACGATTTCAGAAAACTGATACTGTTTCGATGTGATGCAGTTGCATTCTGTCCTGATGAAAATCAAACGTAACTGGCGCATAATATACATTACAGTACCTTAATTTTCCTGTATATACAATGTACAGTTCATTATATATTACATTAATTCACTTTTCATTTGAATTTACAGTCGCCACTTTATCACATCGAAACAATGTTGAAGTTGCCCTTCATATTGAGAAGTTACATTCGTATTTTTTTTTTGGCGACGGGAAATTCAAAGGAAAAGTCGTATAATGAACTTCAAACAAAATTAGCGTATAATATACATCACAGACTTTAATTACCCTGTATTTACCCCGTCGCCCAAAAAAAAGAAATACGAATGCAACTTCCCTATATGAAGGGCAACTTCAACATTGTTTCGATGTGATAAAGTGGCGACGGTAAATTCAAATGAAAAGTGAATTAATGTAATATATAATGAACTGTACTGTTATTTACTCATTTTGATTACAAAATAAACATCAATTTTTGACTTATATCTTATTCTAAAGCATTTAATAGACTGTATATGATGTAAAATCATAGATCCCAATTTATTAATAAACATTTGAAAATCGGAAAATGTCTTTTAAACATCTAGGATTTGAATTTTCGTACGCTCTGTCTACATAATGGCAACTCACAATAACATGGATTGGTCCCAACGTTGCAGTTATATAGAGGGAGCACTGTACAGTAATGCAATTCAAGAGGATATTTTGCACAATCTTTCTTTTATTCCCTTATTTTGAAAAAATATTTTCATAAAAGAACATACAACTTATACGAGTTTTATTTTTTTTTCTAACATGAGGGGGTTTAAATCTAGAACAATAAGTAAATATCTTACCTTCAATAATCTTTGAGGTCCGTCAGCAGCTCTAATACTTAATTTATGCAGCAGTTGAACTATATATGGTAAATACATAGAAACTAATCAATATTAGAATTATAAAACACAAAATAATTTCAAAGAGAATTAAAACATACCAAATAATCCAGAAAATCTTTTATAAGTTCTTGGTATCCTTGTTTGAGGGTGAACTTCTATTAATGCATTCCTTTCTGTGTGAATATATACTTGCAAAAGACCAGCCCTATTCAAGGGACTATCCATAAGCATCAAGAGACACTGAAAACAAGTTGCCAACATAAATCTTCACTCTCCATAATCAAAACAATTAATATTTATATATTTCCTATAACTATTTAGAATTTACTTGATGGGTTATGTCGGGTCGTGCACTGCCTGGATCCCTATTCAATTTCTTTAATTGACTTCTGTGATCATCACAATTCAACAATTCAAATGTTTTTCCTACCTGCAAAAAAAAAACAAACCAAAAACATAGAAAAACATAACAGAATGATGCAACTCCTTGATTAACGTGCATTTTCAAAGAATGGCCTCATGAAGAAGAAATGGTAATGAACATTATAAAAATTACTCATATTTATTAACTCGAGTTGTAATAGAAATTGAAATAAAATTTGTTTGAATAAAGCTGACATTTCATATAGATGCTATCTTTTGTCAAAGCAAAAGATAAAAGCAATAATAGGGGCATTAGAAGATGACTTATACAGGGTGCCTCAGAATTCATTGTACAAACTTCTAGGGGAGTTAGTATGGATGATTCTAAGCAAAAAAAAATTCATATGAATATGGGTCCGAATTTGAACAATAACTGAGATATGAACAGAAATAAAAATGCCACCACCAAGATCAACAAGTTGATAACTCGGGTTCTGTAAAGCCTACATTAATGAAATTTGGGAGAATAACAGGGTACATAAGACTGTGTATACCGTTAAAATTTGATTGAATTCCAATGAGAAGTTTCCGAGTTACACAGTCAAAATTGTAACAAGTGCTAGTTAGTACTCACAAGCGAGCACGTGTTATGATGTTGAATGAGTAACTCGGAAACTTCTTGTTGGAATTCGATCAAATTTTAACGGTATACACAGTCTTATGTACCCTGTTATTCCCCAAAATTTCATTAATCTAGACTTTACAGAACCTGAGTTATTAACTTGTTGGTCTTGGTGGCGGCATTTTTATTTCTGTTCATATCTCAGTTATCGTTCAAATTCAGACCCATGTTCATATGAACTTTTTTGCTTAGAATCACCCATACTAACTCCCCTAGAAGTTTGTACATGTAAAATGAATTCTGAGACACCCTGTATATGTACAGACAAAATAGTGAGGGAGTGGGTGGAGAAAGTATTGGCTAGGGAGAACAGAAGGGAACTAATGGGAAGCCTGAAAATGAAAGAAAGATGTGCTGGGATAGGACAAGAATGAGGACCAATGGAAGATGATAAAAGGGCAAAGAGAAAAGTGCATTAGGAAATGGGATGACATGTAAATGATGATCACATTGTGTTCCAGCGAACGTCATTTGGCAGAACAGATCCTTGGCCACCAAGGGAAAAAAAGCCTTGAGGCAGGTCTTAGGGTCTTATATTATAAAATAAAATCAATAAATATGAATGAGGCAGGTCCAGCTCTACATTTTAACAATAATTTTAATAATAAATGAATTCTAAAAGCAATAATAATTATTTAACAAGGACTCAAGGAAACTACTAATCCACAACAAAAGTTTATTCATACGAAGGCGCAATGCGCATAAACTTTTGTTGTGGATTAGTAGTTTCCTTGAGTCCTTGTCCACAGTTTCTGGCTCCAATTCTCTCTGATAATTATTTAGTTTTTTGAATAACCAAAATAAATGAATTCTAAAAACCTTTATCGCCTTTTATCTTCAAAACAAAGCGGCATTCCAAAAATCATCAAAGAAGAAAAGATTCTTAAAATAACTCGAAGAATCACTCCTTGAGTTTCTTCCGCATGTTTAATAAGCATCCTGTATAAGGGTTGTGACAACTACTTATATATGAGTGTCATTTCTAGCCAAGAAGCAATCAAATCATTGGCTGCAACATGGCAGCCAGAATCAGCATCCGAGTTCTTGCAACTCTGTGGCAGAGGTCAGAACCCATAACTGGTGAGAAGAATTTGTGAAAATGTCTCACTGGACTAACAGTTTTTTTTTTCCGAGTTAGGGCAGTTTGTGAATAGTGTCCTAGCTGCGGCGATAGGTTACCAAGCCCAAATGGGAAGTATATGGAGGATAGCAAAAAATGAGAATCCCAACAAGAGACGTCATGGAAAAGTCATGGGGTGGCTACTGCAATTGTGTATATCTGTCCAAAATGCACTAACTAGCATTTTGCCTGCGTGATGATAACTTCACAATTGGCTAACTGGGATTTATGACCAACCAATAGCTGACTCTTCTCACTGGTTAGGGTTTTGACCTCACCCTTATACAGGGCGATTCAAAAGTCACTTCACTCTTATATAATGAAAACCATTAAACATACTGATGTCAAATTTGCAGTGGATATTCTTTAATTTATGTGATATTGGTTGAGCTTCCAGTAAATGTTCAAAGTGGCCCACATTCTCCTGCTTACATTAACGAATGCGACAGCACAAATTCTTGGAAGCACGTTGCACACTGTTAATGCAGAAATGTTATTGGAGCACATTGTAATGCAGTTAGATGAATTTGAATGCCGATAAGATTATTGTCAACAGGACAGAGCTACAGCTCTCACACATCAAATCTAAATAAAACGATTGAAATTGGCACCATTCCAGAGGACATGCTGCAATGCGTTTCCAAGAATATGTGCTGTCACGTTTGTTTGTGCTTGCAGGAGAATGGGGACCACTTTGAACATTTACCGTGGCCTCAATCAGTGCTGCATTGATTAAAGAATATCCACTGCAAATTTGATGTCGTTGGTATGTTTAATGGCATTTTTTGGGTGAAGTGACTTTTGGATCACCCTATATATTGAGGAACTCCACTCAGATTATCCCTGTGTTACCATCTATAGCAAAACAACAAAACTTAACGGGGTAACCGCGGAAGTTTCAAACCTCTCTTATTATAACATCAATCTTTTGACGTTGTGAGCAGGCATTAAAAACAAATAATAATAATAAAATTACCAGGCCCTAATGTCATTTAATTTTCTTACAGATTTGTTTCACGACCCCTCCCCTCCCTTACGTTTATCTACTAACAGAACCTATATCATTGTTGCTACCAGCGATTTTAAACATCACAAAAGTTGAAGCGTTTTGTTAATACTGTACTTAAATAACCTTTTTTTATAGTAGAAAATAATCCCAAAATGTTAAATCCAATTTGGCTGAATGCTGGGGAGACACCGTTAAAACAGGAATAGATTTTAACCCTTCCGGTTAAAACTTTACCCCTGCACCATTTTATTGCTAGATTAAGAATAAGCAATCAATAACCAAAATTAACATTTATCGCAAAAAATTAGGATCGTCAGTGGTGTCCACGGTTCCGTGTCCACATAGAAAAACACGTAATATCGATAGCAAAGCGGAAACTACTTTCATATTGATGCGTTGATGCCACTTACTTTTACAGGTTCCAAATTAGCCTTTTCAAGAACAATAATCAACCTTTTTTCTTGATTGCTAGTATTTGATATTCTCATGAATTTCGGAAGCCGTCCATCCTCATTTTCTTCAGCAGAATCGTTTCCATCGTCAAAAGCACGTTTTTCTGCTGCCATTTTCAATGTTCTCGACCCGGAAATTAACTATGGTTATTTCCGATTTTTTCGGTTTTTATTTTTCACAGCAGATGGCGCCACTAATTTTATTCCTAAATACCTGCAGCAGTGAAAAAATCGGGTTGCCAGATCGAGGGATTTATGCTGGCGGAGGGAATTTTCGGCCAAAAAGGGATAAAAGGAATTTTTAACTTTTTTTTTTGCCCAAAGAACAGGGAAATTTCATTTCATGTGAAATTTTGGAATTCGACTGCACATCTCGTAGTGAACAGTTCTTTTTACCGACTTCAAAAAAGGAGTTCTCTGTTTGACCCGTATTAGGGATGGATGAAGGTAGTATGTATGTTCGCGATTTTCCCAAAAACTACTGATCCGATTTGGATGGGGTCTTCGCTGTTCGACTGAATATTTTTCTGGGAAGGTTTTTGACCATGAAGTCGGTTCATTTTTGTTAAAAAAGTTCTTGTTTCAATCATTTGAAATGTGCTTCTCCGTATACCATTTTATTAAGGTGTATTTGTCATACTGCTACATTCACAGCAAACATGTGAAAAATTGCCAAAATCATCGAAAAAATTGATGAGGGCAATCGCAACCTATATTTCAAGTACTGTAGTGACATACGATATTTCCAGCTGCAAATTTTGAATGATAACTGAGATATGAACAGAAATAAAAATGCCGCCACTAAAATCAACAGGTTAATAGCTCATGTTCTGCAACGCCTAGGATAATGAATTTTGGAGGAATAATACGGTACATAAAGCTGTCTATACCGTTAAAATTTGATCGAATTCCAACGAGTAGTTTCCGAGTTACGCACTCAAAATCGTAACACGCATGGTTAGTACTCGCATGTGAGCACTGCTACGATTTTGAATGCGTAACTCGAAAACAACTCTTTGGAGTTCGATCAAATTTTAATGGTATATACAGCTTTATTTACCCTATTATTCCTCCAAAATTCATTATCCTAGGCGTTACAGAGTTATTAACCTGTTGATTTGAGTGGCGGCATTTTTATTTCTGTTCATATCTCAGTTGTCATTCAAATTCGGACCCATGTTCATATGAAGCTTTTTGCTTAGAATCACCCATACTACCTCCCCTAAAAGTTTTTACCATAAATTTGAATCACCCTGTATACATTAAAAAAAAATTACTATAAGAAAACGGGCAAAATCGGGCAGCTAATTTTTGTTTTTATGCAATTATAAGGGGCTGTGGGATGTAAAAATGAAAAAATTGCAGTTGGGACTCATTGTAGGCCTTCGTGAATTTTTTTTTATTGTAATCCAATTATTAGTAGTTATTATTGACATGCTTTTTTCGAGTCCATGATTTTATAGATTTAAAAAAATGATCAATCTGCAATAACAGCCAAATTTCTTGACCAAGAGTAAATTTAAATTATTGATGAAAATAGGAAAGAAAATTCCACAGTCTGGATTCGAACCAGGAACCTTCTGCTCATCGTGTAGACGCGCCAACCAATTGCGCCACTATGGACATGGAAGCATTTACGCTATCTACATGTCCTTAGGGCTGGTTGGAGAAGTTCGCAGGCTGGGACTATCTTTCCTACCGGCCTAATAATCGTTAAAGAGTAAGTATTGAATGGTGTTATGAGGATTTTTAACCCTAAGGATTTTTACCAGTTTTATGACTGTAACTCTAATTTTCCAGAATAATAATAATCATAAAAGCCGAGTCGCCCTCAACAGGCAACAGCCCAAAGTTAGGTTAATATATCCAAGATTAAAATAAAAATAGAAAGATTAGTCTGAATAGAGAAAATCTGGCTTTTTGCTGAACCGATTATACCAATCAGCCAGTTTCCAGCCGACGTTTAAAAACTTAGCATCAATTTAAAAAAAAAACAAATCTGAGAATTCAAAATCATACCAGAGCGACATGTCTCCAAATGCCATCTTAGTCCTAAATCTTCCAAAAGTATTACACACGTCGCCTCTACCAACTGGACGCCTTTATATTTTCCATTAATATCTTTAAGATAGATTCGATTATAAATATTCTGTCTAACAAAAAAATAAACTTAAGAAAACCTATAAAAAGTAGATTTCAATTGTTAGACATTGTTGCAAAGTGAAATTAATTTTTGGTTTTTCTTTCGTTGGACAGTGTAACAATATCCGAAATTCGAATTTGCAACCCTGCAAGTCAGAATAAAATAACTTATACATGCATGTTTTATAAAATGCCAAGTTTCTTGCCTTTTCGCAATATCTTCTTAGATCTAGGGGCAATTAAAACAAAAGTATACCCACACATGCATAACTTGACCTGGTGCTACGCATGAGAATAGTGAGAATTAGCAGTGTTCAATATTGATCTGTAGAAATCAAGAGGTAGTTTTTCGAAAGGTCTTTGAAAACTGGGTTCTATGGAAATAAATATTATTTTTGAGTAATAATCGTAATATTCCTACAGAGCTCGAAAAGGAAAATATTTTTCCGAAAAATTACTAAGCTTGCTGATATTTTTATCAAAACGAATTGTTTAAATTACTGTTCTGAAATATCTAAACTTGCGCGCTATTGTTAAGTTAAATAGGGTGTTTCTAAATTATCTCCCATATTATACATGTTTATTACTCAAAAACTATTACAGATTTTAACGTGATTTTCTTTATTTACAAAGAAAACTCAAAAAGTTTCTTAGCATGCCTTAATAAATTTCAATGTGCCCCCACCCATTTATGGCGTGAAGGACGTCAAAGCGAAACTCGATTTCCTCCCATGTTCGTGCTAGCATTTCGGGGGTGATTTCAGCGATTGTTTCAATTATTCGGTTCTTGAGAGTTTCAATGTTTGGTGTTGTGGTGTTGAGGAATTCGTCCAACACGTGTTCTATGAGTGTTCATTCGCTCAGTGCATCTGGGATCGCTTCAAGCAGTATTATGGTTTAAGGAACTTTTCGTATTGTTCTGTGCGATATCTGCTTGACGGTCCTACCGGCGAACCATATAAATTGGACGTAGGCTTGCCTATTATGTTTTTGAATACAGAAGTGTGGTGTGCCCGCGTGGAGAGATCCATGAGGCACATGGTATCATAATCATTATTGTTTGCTCCTTCTGCAGTCTGGAGAAGGCAGCTTTCCATCTGAGGTCCTTTTTACAGATCGAGTGGCTACGGCTAGGTCCTCTGGTATTTAAGCGCAAATTTGCAACATCTAAGCGCTTATGCTCGGTTGTCAAAGGGGGCCGTTCTTTCCTCTTTATCTTCCGGTCGGAATTGCGAATGGACCTCATTTTGAGGCGTTTTTAAAAGTGTAGCAGCTCGTTAAGGGCTGCATGATCTTTTACTGCATGAGCGCCAGATGCCTGAAGATTGCAAGTTGAGGCATCTGCTGAGGCAATAACATCAGCCTTAGCTCCAAAAGCGAAAGCGATAAGACCAATCGATTTTCTTGTGTTTCAATTTAGTTAATTTTGTTTGTGTGTGCTGAACATTAATTAAGACTGTGCAGCAATTTTTTCACAAGTCAGCAGTGAGTGCTTGTGTGAGACTTTGTTGGTGAATGACCCTCCTTCCAGTGACATCCACGGGAGGCTTCACCCCCCAAAACTTTTACAAATCTTTGAATCACATCACCATGTTCTCCATGATTGCTGATGACTCCTTCGCCATTGGGACGTTTATGAAGGAGCTATACGCGAAAACCCGTATCCCTCCTGTATTTCCATCTGGTGATCCCGCTGTTGAAGTTGCCCAGAGATTATCCTCGACCGAGACGAGGATGCTCTGCCGACTACGTAATGTGGCAGACAGGATTGTTTCTGTCGAAATCACTAAGATTGGACAAACCACCATCCACCTAGTTTATGCTGAACCCGGATATCTTCCCATTCTTATCCGGGGCGCTTCGCCGCTGATGGCAGAGAAATACCGTAAATGCTCATTTAATCGCCTGTGTCGATTAAACGCCGAGGGAAAAATATTTTTTGCAAATAAACGCCGGGTGCAAGGGATTCCTCTGTTCCTATGTGTGGGCAGATATTGAAAATTCGGCGATTGGGTATTATATTACGGTAACCTGGTATAAAATTTTATATTTAAGTGTGTTAACATTAAATAAACGCCGGCCTCATATAAAGGCCGGTCTCGCTTAAACGCCTGGGGAAAAAAATTTGTCAATAAACGCCAGGGGCATTTATTTGAGCATTAACGGTATATGAAGGAATACATATCTGACTATGGGGAAGTTCGGAAAGTCTCGTACCCACAGCATCCGGATTCTCCCCTGCAGAAAACCGGCGACATCTTAGTAGAGATGATTCTTCATAAGGACATCCCTGAACACCTTGTGATATATGGAAAACGTGACTCCATGTCTTACATGGGTAAAGGCAGTGCTGCTGGTACTGCAAGAAATCACCTCACGTCAGGAAGGATTGTCCTCTCCTCAAGAAATGTGATATATGCCAGCTTATCGTGGGAAAATTTCATCGTTGCCAGGAGAGGACTTATGCAGCACCAGCAGTTCCATCGTTACCGCATAGGGATGTGCTATCCCAGAAAACATCGATGATGAAATCACCTGAGAAGCCGCCTGTGCCACGCAGAGCTACCGCCTGAAAGCGTCTCCGTCTCCGCCACCTCTCCCTGCAGAACCAAGGAAAGAAATGCCACTCCTCCACCGCCTCCAGAGGTTCGATAGGTTGTTCCCGCCCTTCCTCAGCCATCGAGCGGTGGGAGAGGAAAGCTCTGCAGAAGATGTCAACGTGTCACTAGGTTCCGGATCGGTGTTTGCAGCAGAAGATTTTCCAGCCCTTCCTCTGCCAGCGGGATCATCCTACGACGGTGAAAAGCCCACGCAAGAAATCGAGAAGACATCATAGCAGAAGGGATGCGTGTAATGCTTGCTCTTCCACCGAGCGAGACAGCTGCGTAGGCCGTCGGCGCAGCCATTCTTCTTCCTCGGGTCGAGTTCGATCCCCGAGGAGGAAGACAACAGAGCCTATCACAACACCTGAAAGGCTGAAGTTTCCATTGGATACAGGTCAATCGTAGACATCCTAATTCCTCAGTGAAGGTCATATCTCTGAACATACGATCCCTTAGTTCTTCTTTTAAGCAATCGGTCTTGACAACTTTTATTGCCCTGTACAGGCCAGATATTCTTCTCCTGCAAGAGGTGAAATTAGATCCTTTGCAACGCTTTTATAAATATCCTGGTCTTCGCAGTCAATATCCAGACGGACAATTTTTTATCAGTTCTTCATCGCCACATGGGAAGGGGGTTGTTACCATCGTTTTTAACCCCTCTTTGGTGGTGGTGAATTGTGTGTTTGACTTCGAGTACAGGGTGATTTCGATGGACATTTCATTATCCGGCTTTGAATTCCGATTGCTTAATGTGTATGCACCATGTGACGTAGTAGAGAAACGAACTTTCTTCAACGACATGGACAGTTTTTTTTGTGTACCATCATTACCTGTAGTGATCGCTGGGGACTTCAATTGCCATCTTTTCGTCTGGATATGTATTTCAACTATGTCAGCAAAATGCATTGTTCGATCTATGGACAAAGACTTCGAGTAATAATCAGCGTGGGTCTACATTCCATCAAAGGCCCAATGCGTCATCAAGACTAGATTTATTTCTCGTAGACAATGCATTTGCTGGGGCACCTGGAACGATGGAGGTCATTCTCTGACCACAGTGCCATCAAATGGTCGTGGAATCCTCCATTTCCAGCATCAGCTGCAGGTCTTACTTCTCAATGTAATTGGTTCCTGAACGTTTCTCTACTCGACGAAGAAGAATACAAGGATATGTTTGTTCAGTTTGTGGATAAACATCTCCGTAATTTTCCTCCAACGTTAGCTTCGTAGACTGAATTTAAGACAAAAAGCGTTTCTTTCGAAAAATTGGGTTGGATTCTGCTAGACGCCGTCATCGTCACCTGGTCATGCTACAAGAGATCTTGCGCCTTCTACACTGTTCATCCTGAGGGAAGAGTTTATTGATGACATCAATCAGGTGAACAGCAGGATCAATGCTCTAATGATCCGAAAAGCGGCCGGCGCAGCACTCAGGGCCAAATTTACCTGGGCTGCTGACTTCAGGCATATGTCATCAGCAGTTTTTTCTGAGGAGAGACGACGAGCTAATAAGAAACGTTGTCATCATTTGAAGGTAGAAGGTAGAGTAATAGAGACTGATTCCAACATCTTGTCAGCCTTCCATTCCCACTTCGCATCCTATTTCGCCATCTGACGTTACGAAGCAATGGATAGAGGCACTAAGACCTTTTTCTGAAGAAACTGACCTGTTCATCACTCGTCCCTTCACTGAAGATGAAGTAAAGAGGTTTCTAGCAAAACCTGATGGTTCCTTTTCATCGGTTCTGTACCTTTAATCTTTTTCTCGGTTATGGTTTTTTTTTATGGCATCTGCTTTTTTTGCCTTTTGGTATGGCAATGGTAGTTCAGCCTTCTACTGTGGGCATTAACGAGCTCCGATCCTCTTTTGACCCTCTCGTCTTCTTCCTAGTACGAATTTTTTCTGGAATCATTTCTTTCCGTGGCTAGGGAAAGTTTTTTTTTTTTCTTGGAGGTTACAGTGGTCCCCCTCCTTATCAAAGGGATTACATGACGCGATCGATGACTGTCACCTTTTTCTTGCCTAAGCACTTCACGCACTTCGGAAAAATCCTTTTGGAGCCTAGACGGTTCTAAAAAATAGTCTGGACAGACTTCTACTCAAAATAATGAGATGCATCTTTTTTCAAGTGATTTGTGTTGTGTAATTGAATAAGGCATTCCTTTTATTTAGTGACGATAGGGTTCAAGGTTTACGCCCTAATAGCCACGGGGGAGGGGGGGGGGGATAAATAAGAGGCATTCGTTTACGGTAATCGAGCAATAAAATGGGGGGTGCTGAGTGTCTTGTCTTATGGAGCAAAAAGATAAATTTCCCCTTTGACTCGTATCCGTTTAACTTTCCCGCAATGTTCATTTACATTGTTACCTCGAAGTTTTACTGTTCCTTTTCTATTCATATCTTACCTATTCTAACGAAACAAGATTTTGATTAAAAGATTATTTATTTTTTTTTCCTCGGTCAAAATATTTCTTTTTTTAAATTCCTAATTCTTAATCGTTATATTTAGATTTTATTTTTTTATTTGAGATTTTTTATTAGCTAGACATTGTTATTATATTCTTTCATTTTCTTCATTCATCTCGTGTTCTTTTAATTCAAAACAATCATTACAACGAATTTACGCGCTTTCACGCTTGTAGCCTTTTGTTGGTCCTTCAAGCTTCGTGCTAGTCAGTTGAGTACCAGCCATATTCCTTGTATATTTTGATGATAAACCATCGGAATTGAAAATTGTAGATGGTTCTTTTGCTAGCGGAATATAATAGCTTCCAACTCTTTTCCTTGTCTTTGGAATTCCTCTGGGATCAAGACTTTTCGCATTGTTATGGATCCTTCTGGCACATGGTTGCCCGTCTGCTAGTCCGTTTTTTTCGGTAAGGCCAATCCTATTTTCCACATGCAATGTCGCCTTCGAGCGTTCGTCACCTTATGCCACGCGCAACGGATGGTTCTTCCAGGAAAACAAAGGTTAATGGCCGCGCCAAACTTTTTATGTTTGCTATTGAATCATCACTTCAAACCTGAACAATAGTTCTCCTATCCAGCTCTTCTCAACGAGTTGTTTCCTCGAGCCTGAATTTCGTCAACATGATTGATCTGTTTTGATAGAACGGCCTTTCATAAATGGAACTGTTCTTATGCGTAGATTTTTTCCTTTTCTCGCCACTCATTTGCAGAACTTTTCCTTTAAACTTTTACTGTTAATTCATCTCTGATAATTTCCTTTTTTTCAGTTTCTTTCGGCGCGGAGTGTAGTTCCGTTTTCGTCGTGTCGTCATCCTTACTGGTTGGTCACCCACCCCGTTTGCAGTAACACTTCTGCTCTTCTCAAGTCCGACAACCTTTGTTATCTAATACCATATGCAGTTTTAGTATGATTTTGTTATGTGTTGCTTTTTTTTGACCATTGCCCCTCACTCCTTTCCTCTGGCTAACTGCTTTTCTTACCGTAGCCGTTTACTGTTTCTATCTTCCGTTTATTTCTTGTATTCTCCTGTACCTTTTTTTATTTTTAGGTTTCACACTCCGTCCGGGGAAATTTCGCATCTTTAGAAGTTTTTTTTTCAACCTCCTCTATTGCAAATTTATCAGATGGTTGATTTTTTTTTCCTTCAGCTTAATTCCAAACAGAATCGAAACCAAGTCAGAAACTTCCACGCACTCTTCATCAAGGCTCGTCCACTCTCATCAGTGATACAACGGTTAAATTGTTACCTATTGGGATTCTATCTCCTAGCCATGATGTTATTCAATTATTTACTTTTACAATCATGTTTTATATCTTCTTTCCTTTCTAATCCTCTTCCTAGCAATAAAATGTCATTTTGTTTGGAATCGTCGTTACAATTATTTTATAAAGCTTATTTAACTGAAAGCTTTTCTTAGTTAATGTTTTTTAGCGTAACGGGGGTTCTTTTGTTAAACAGTAAAAGATAATTTACTCTTCTAAGCTTGAGGAATTTTTTTAATCTAACGCTTCCTTTTAACTCTTTTTAACTATTAATTTGATCCTTCGCCAGTCCCCATATCTTTTTGAAGTTTAATTTTAATTTCACTCCTACCTCTTCGCTAGATCGACGAAAACGAAAAGTTTTTAAATGTCGTATTGATTTTTCGTTTTCGTACGAAAAATCGCACTGTCTAATTCCAGGCAGTATGTTCATTTATTTATTTGGATAATAGCGAGTTTTGATTATAGACACAACATTTTCTTTACTTGGACGATTATAAAAGTGGTGGTTTTGAATAGTTTCGTTTCCTATTTTTTCTTTGGTAAACAATTTGATCGACCTCATAATCACTACTTTCAAAATGAACAGATCAGATCCTGTTGCTTTTGCCGGGATTCCATTTATTTCTCCGACAAAAATCTAGCCATTGCCTTTTTCTTATTTCTTGAGCAGAAAAGGGTGACTCGAATACCGAACGAAGGCACTAGAAGCGAACCCGCCCGATTGTATAAATAACCCTTTGTTAGATTTTTTTCTTTGTTGTGACAACGTCCACCGTCGCCGATTTTATATAAATGATGGTCAAATCGATGTCAGATAATCGCGAGCAAAACTATTCTAAGAAGAGTTTCCAAATTCATTCAATGTCATTCATGTAACGTCTCCTTTTTTAAAATCATTTAATGGTGACTTCACTTTAGAGCTACACTCACTTCAATAAATATTCCTTTACACAGAGATCATAAAATGGATTAAAATGGCCAAGGTAATTTCTTGTATGTCTACTTAAAAAAATCACGGCATCGAAGATTACAAGCAATTAGATTAGCTCTCGGCGTCTCCTACGGAATTCTGGAGCAGGCCGTTGACGTCACAGTGCCAGCCTGCTAGATGTAATCATGGTGGACGCTCACTGTTGTATTTTGCCGTTTTCATCGCAGGTTTTTAAGGAATATGATAAATTTTTTATAGAAAATTATTAATGAAAGTTTACTATAAATGTCATGAACTAACAAAATTTAAATAAACTTAAGAGTATGTGATTTTTAGTAGTATTTGTCCTTTAAAATTTTTATTAATTCCACAGACTCATTTTATTGGTTAGTTGCAGTGATGCTCCTAGGACGTTTTATCATGGCGCTACGTCCTGCTGCATTTTTAGCACCGATAGGTACTTATGTTTTCACAATGGTATAATAACATATATCCCTATGGTGCGTCCCTCCGTCTGCCTTTTGGTACTCTAGCGTTCGAACGATTCCGAATTTTCGACTTCCGTTTTCGCCATTCGACAACTTAAGCAAAACGATAGCCTGAGTTCGTTGGTGGAAAAAAAAATCGGTGAATTACTTCCTGTTCTAAAGGTCACAAATAACAGAGGACCACGTTTTTTACTATAAAATTCCATGTGGAAATGGCCTGTGCATTGATCAATGTTTTTCTCCCTTTGCCATTCGATAGCTAAGGCTTGTGAATTAAGTGAAGATACGTGATAGTCTTCCTTGGTGGTCAAAATCAGTCAAGATTGGCTCAGTGGTGCCATTATGGACCATTAGAAACTTTCAATGCTAAGATATGACATGTAATGTATCAAACAACTTGGAATGACGTAAAATTAATGCTAGTCAAAACTGGAACAAGTTTTAGTGGTACCAATATGGTCCATTGGAAACGTTCAACGAAAGGCTTCTTTAGAAAACAAATCCTATCAGTCCTGGGCATTTCGGTTGCCTGACTTGTTAAATATTATTTCTCCCTTGTGACCGTTTCAGATCGTTATTTTGGCTCAGTAAAAATTTAGTTGTATTTTAAAACCTTGATCGACACAGAACTTGCCCTTTTACTTGGAGGCAGCGACCTATTACCTCATTCATCCTATGAGCATAACCCGGATTGGTCATTAATTTGAAACTTATTTAGACCGCTAACCAATGTTTATTTAAAAATATTTATTCTCTTGAAATAAATATTTCTGTTTTGGCATTCTATCAGTAATATTGCTTGACGGTGACGCATTTTGTAATGATCTACTTTAATTTTATGCACACGTTTGTAACCCATCTCAGTTACTCAGTGTCTTTAATTTAAGCATGCACACTTATTATTAATGGCTAATGACAATCCTCCCAGAAAGCAGATGTTCTTCCTGATTCGTACACAAAATGGAAATATTCATGGAAAAATAATTTTTATTATTATTTATAGAAACTATAACGGTAAAAAGTATGTTTACTTGTATAAAAAATATAAGTGTTCCATTTATTGACATAGATGAATATATGAAAATATCCTTGAGTAAAAAAAATGTATACGTAATATGAGTGGACTAGGTTATTTTTGAAACGTATAAAAAGGCTGGATGATGAGGGTCATTGCTAAGTGATTATTGTTGGCCGTTCATTATTTCGTATTCAGGATGGAGAACGACTTTCTTTGCGTCTCGAAGGCATTCTCCTCCTTTGTACATGGCGTGACACTTTCTCATGGCCTCTTTGGCTTCTGTCGCGTTCCCCAGCTGACTGTAGGCATGCGATAACAACTGCCAAGCTCTCGTGCGCTCTGGTTCCAATCTCAGGGCTTCTCGAAGTCTTTCGACAGCCAGTGGATAAAGTCCTAGTGTAACGAGCCAGCTGCCTTCGTATTCGAGTAGAGTGGCGTTAACGCCAAGGGGAAGACGTTCGGCCATTTGAGTCAGTGCATCCTTGTCCAAGCGACTTGTGGCTTTTTTGTAGACGCGTACGTCGCTGGCATTATATACTTGACGGAACCCCTTCTTAGGCAACTTTCTGCCACCGGTAGTTATGATGTAATTATATACAGGGTTTTGACTGATGTATTTAAGTAGGAGTCCAGCATTTTCGACCGTGATGAAATTGGACACCTTATCAATGGTACTGACGCTGGCTGACGATAAATTGAGTCGATCATGAATGTCCCATTCCCGGAACTCATAATGCGTTTTGGCGATTAAGGGGACGTCTCTGTGAAGGACGGAATAGGCACCAATCATATGAATAGAATAATCGATAACAACCCCTTTTAGGTCACCTTGTCTTGACACATAGTCCAGGCACTGGTTGACTAGGCCAGATTCGGCCAGACCTGCATAGCACCAAGGCCTTACCGTCGATGGGTTACTTGAATAAGGCATGCTGAATCGTCCGGCAAAGATGTATAACATGACTTCTCCATAAAGGAGGAGTTTGATGAATCGTTTTTTGTTGGCACCTAAATCGCCGAGGTCGACCAAGAAAAGGTAGACGGTTTTGAAAACCATGTAAATACTTCCTCCTCCAACCACAAGAAAGAGCACGATAAAGTCATGTATGAAGCGCAATTCCTTGTGCGGATGTGAAGAATAAAATAGGAAAATGACTAAGGAGGCGATTCCAAGGCGGTGCCAGTTTTTCAATTCGGTTGCGTTCTGCTTGTGAAAATCGTTAAGCAAAAAAAAGGATGGAAAGAAGTGGTGCATTGTCTGCGCTATCGCAGTGGTGAACATGGCAGACACCAAGAAGAGTAGACAATGTGATTTGCTATTGATTTCTCGGATATATGTTAAAAGGTTTTGAGAACCAAAAAGTACGTGTGAATGTTGATATTGAAAGAGAAGCCACTGCTTCGGAGATATAAACCACCGGCCGTAATTGTTCCAGTCGCTCCATCCACCAATTAAAGTTCCGAAGATAAAGCCCAGAGCAATGGGGAGTACAACTGTCACCATGGAAAATCGGATATGGCGTATAGGAAACAAAACAACAGCCAAGGTCACCAATAATAGAAGTGCATCTGGTCGGATGTAGGTGGAAAGTCCCAAGACGAAACCAGAAATCACCATTTGACAAACAGAAGTGCATCGAGCCACCAAGAGCCGCCGACGTCGACCAGGTCGGACACGGACGTCTACCACATTTAGCTGAATAGAGTCGCCATGACTGTCACTGATGACGAGTTTGTGTCGGTTGTCGTTGAAGTCGAAATCGTAGTCACCATCATCTTCCTCTAGCTCCTCGTTAAAATCGGGCTCTTCATCGACGTTCTTCGTCTTGTCTTCCTGAGCCGCAGTCACCACCACCGTAACGCAGAGGAAAAGAAACGGTGACAGGAGACTGTGGACAAATGTATGAGTACCAAACACCATCAGTGGCTGCGAAAACGCTACGAGAGATGCCGAGAGAAGCGCGGGATCCTTTCTCCCACCATACACAAACAGAGCGAATTTGTAGATGATGAAAGGTAAGAGTGATGCGATGATCGAATGGAATACTTTGGCGATCTACATAAAGAGCAATAAATAAATAAATAAATAAATTACATTAAAAAATAATATTACACTACATAAGCTGCGATTATTATTCCCAATGACAGTTCAATCGCAAATTATAATACAGTAAAACAAACAAAATGTAAACGAAATCGAATTCCATTATATTTATCCCAAGCATTATACTTGACAGTCTGTTAAGAAAGTATAAGACCACCAACAAAAGTAACGTAGCTCACATAAATAAGGCAAACAAGTTTATTAATTTTCTTGTGATACGCATATTTAATACAATGATATTTGATAATATCCCTCATCAGTGAATCATGATAAACAGTTTTGTGACAGTTTTTGTCACATCTATGCTGCATTTGAGTTATTAATTTCGAGAGATTGTCTCAAACATTCGATTTGGCATGGTTTCTACCAACTTGTGAAACAGTTCAGATTCCAGCTTATCCCACTCGTCCATTATCTTATTTGTCAACTCAAAGACATTCCAAAACTGTCGATTTCTTGCATAAACTCGTCTTGCCAAAACACCCCACACATTCTCTATAGGATTGAGATCTGGGCTGCGTGATGGCCAAGTGAGAAGGTGGATATGCCTTTGACGAAACCACTTCTTCGATGAATTCGACACATGGCAAGGGGTTGAAAACACCATTTGTTTCCACCAGTTAGCGGTCCGAAGGGAATCAGCCTTTCACTTGATACACTAAAGAGTTCATCCATTGTGTTACTACAGAAAGATCTGCTTTTCCATCGTACGCAAATGCACCCCAAATCATCACCGAAGCACTACCTTGTTGTCGATTGATTCGCACGCGTGGCTCTTATCGCAAATCGTGCCAATAGCAGCTATTTCCATCGGGGCCGTCCAGATGAAATTTCTTCTCATCAGAGCACACCACCGATTTCCATTTCTCTTTCCAGGACATTACATTCCTTGCCCAATCCAAACGTGCTCTCTTATGATCCGGCAACAATTGAGGTTTTGATTTCAATTTGGCGAATTTCATGTTTGCATTGTCTCAAAAACTTTTCCAAACAGTTGTATGGCTCACTGGAGTTGAGAGTTAGCAACAATTTCTTTTGTCGACATCTGATGCCTTGTTGCCAGAGTCGACGGTTGTCACGAGCTGTCAAGGTTTTCTTCCGTCCTTTGCGTTTTTCTGTGTTGTAATCATCTTGTTTGATTAATACATTGTGAAAAACAACAGACTTGGAGCGATTAACCATCGCCGCAATTTGCCTCTCTGATTTGCCACGACCATGATGATAGTGAATGCTTCGAATTTCTGACTCAGAGAGCTTTGTTCCACGAGGCATGATTAATATCAGTCACAAGAACACTTAAAACAGTGAAATACAACTACTGCCTAAGTTTTCCAAATTAAAAATATTCAAATGGAAGAGTTTAATCTTGTGTCAAAGATGAGAAGGGGAGAGCGGTTACAGCTGTAGAATTACTTTGCATGTTATAATTACAATATCCTCGTGATTGCCATAATTTTCTCGTAAACATTGCTAATTTCTGAGGTAGTAAAGTCATGTAGCATCGCAGAGATATTTGATTTATTTAGAATGTGAGCTACGTTACTTTTATTGGTGGTCTTATACTTTCTTGACAGACTGTATATGTAAATTGTTAATACTCACTGAACATTTAAACATTACACCTGAGAATCATTAAAACAAGATAAGAGGGAAAGAAAATTTTTTTTTTTCCAAACACGCTTTTATTATGTTCTATTATATCTCTTCAAGCCGGCGTCAACAATTAGTAAAATTAATAAAGCTTAATTTTGCAAAAATAAACAACGGATACATTTAACCCTCGTCATAACGAATTGTTTGTTGTGGAAATTGGACAATTCGTAGTAATGAATTAGTACCATTAGAACACGAACCAGTGAACCGATTTGGAAAAAATTTTTAACATGCATTGTCATCAATCTTGCGCATGTGTATCAAGTTTCAGCTCTCTAGCTTCTCGAGAAGTTGGTTTAATATTAATTACAAGATTTGGCCCGGGCACACAGAAAAGCAAGTTAAATAAAAGCGTATAAAAAAGTAAAAGAGCAAATCAAAATATTATCTTTATGTGCATTAAAGAGTAACTTCAAAAAGATTTGAGCGATCGATCCGAAAGGCAAAATCCGCCCATCAGCCACGTTATGTTGAAAATGGACGATTTTGTGGATCCATGTCTTCAGCTGATCGATCGTACTCTATCTCATAGCCACGGTTCCGAACTATAGTACTGCATCTAAGTTTCCATTCCAAAAGGCTCGTCTAACAGAACTCGGGCTTTCCACAATTCCTGCACTGTTATCTAGTGGCGATGTGGATATCCGTGAAAGGAATTGCACATTGACAAGCAGGCAGCCGTTGATATATTGAGGTATAGCTGGACGTACTAATCATAGCTTATGAACATTTTCTCAGCTGAAAACTTTATGGATTATTTTATTGCCAGTTGTCTGAGACACGCCTACGCGTTTTGCAATCGACCGTTGGGTGCTAGGGTTTACCTTTGTGACAAATTGCCTCACCTTCTGAACAACGTTCGGGATAGACTTGGGAGCCGTCCTTCGCCTAGAGGGTCCGGGTTCATCCATTGACGAAGGAGTTTCGGATTTTCGCTTCTCATTGAATACATTACTCACAAAACTATTGGAAATCTCCAATTCACATGTTTTGTCATGTTTATAATTGCAGAATATGAATACTTGGCGTCGGAAAGAGCTGTTATGTAGCCTTCCCCAAACCTTTCAATTTTTTGCTTTATATCCTTTATTCACGGAACTTTTTTGAATCTACTTCGTATTTTCGAATATCTAACTATTCTACTTTTAATAATCATAAGCGTTTAAGCATCCATTCATTATTTTACATATTCAAATTTTCTTTGGTTTTTGTCTAACGTGACAGTGTTCTAAATATTATTTTCATTAGAAAATTGAAAGCAGCTGAGAATGTCTTTACCATAAAGGATATTTGTCTGCAGAAATAAACTTAAAACCCTATTCTTTAGATACTAATTTAAATCTGGAAATTAAATAAATATCAGAGGAAATAACATATTTGCAAATCTTTCTCACTGCTCTCATCCAGGTATAAACATTTGAAATTGCTCCAAGCTTAATTAATTTAGTGACCTCTTTATTTTATTTATGATAATGGAAGCCGGGTTATCACTGGATGTTCACATTATCACTTGTAGAACTATAGAAATAGCTTTTCGGAACTAATTAAGTGTCTTTTAAATCGTGTGCAATGAAATTAAAATCGATAGCTGTCAATTTGTGTGCTTTAACGACTCAACTATGGAGTTATCAGTAAGGCTTTAGATCATCTTACTATTCGAATTCTTAAATTAAATACATATCCATTATATTTGGTGATAATGGAATCTTAAGCGTTAACGCCTGCCGAAAGATCGAATCTACGATAGAAATGAATTTTTACTTACTAGAAAGGGTGAAGAAGTCCAGTGGAAATATTCCCTCAGCTGGAAAATCCCCTGGTAGAGCCGTGGATGGAGAAAGGAACGCATGCTGTACATGCCCATGCTTGCATACACGGATTCCTTGTTAAAGTTCGTCCTTTGGCCGTCATCTGGAGGTGCGAAGAACTCGTAAGGGCGAAAGCCGTAACCATACGCCTCGGAGTGAGCGACTACAGGGAAACAACGCAGAAATTGGATACGCTTCTCTTGCAAAGTGTAAAGTAAATGGTTATCTTTTACTTTTCATTACCTTCCACTGACTGGAAAATTTCATCGGGATGGAGAATCCAGTGTGCCTCAGGATTAAGGACCATGCTCACGCGGCTCCATAATGTTAACGCCATGAGGAAGTAGATGGAAAAGCGCGGGAAAATGACCACCTTCTGTTCTTGTTCTGCAGTGTCATCTTAAAAACAACAGGATGTCAGCTTTATTTAATCATTCTAGTCTTCGAAATAAAGGAAAAGGGTGAGTTTTTTTTTGGGTTTTTTTTTTGCTATTTTACGTTTCCCGCCCTCGATCCAAAATATTAAGAGATATAGTATGCTTTCGTCGATTTCGTCATAATAATCCGGAGCTGTTACAGAAACCTCATTTATGTAATACTTAGAAACATTTAATCTGTCCGTATTTCTTGGGACATAAAAATAACTGCTTGAAATCAGCCTATCTAATGTAAGAGAAAGTCATATGGTGCTTAGCATCTAAATTTTTAATTTATAAATTGGGCGTTACCCGGACGGCAATGGTAGGGTCCATGTAAATTAAGATCTAAACATGTAAATTGTTCGTTAAAAGAGAGGAAACGAAACATGTAACTCCACTGTCCTACAATGGATCGCTTGACTAATGCGGAGTTGGCGGACATGCATCTCGTCTACGGCGAGGCACAGGGTAATGCTACTGAAGCGGAAACGATTTACCAATAGCGTTTTCCAGACCGTGATCACCCACATCACCGGGCGTTTCAAACACTACAGACTAAACACCTGCATCGAGGCTCAGGGTCGGCATTTTGAACACCTACTGTAATGTCATTCCTACCTCGTACAAGTTGCATTATCTCTGTAAGGACCCATGTTTATAGAAAAAAAATTGTTCCCCGCTACAAACTGTGCATGGTATTTCATTCTTGACCTACCTTTCTGAATCACCCGGTATATGAAGTTCAGTCATTATACCAGGTGTTTCAAATAAAGTGTAACGGCCAAATATCCTAAAAAATCCAATTAAAAAACTGTTAGTGCAGTTGTATAGCAACTGGCAAGTGCCGAATTTCATGGTATTGTTAAAATTGATGTTCGACGGTAATTAAGAGGTCACATGAATTTTATCTCGGAAACCAAAAGTAATAGAGTAAAAATGTCAATGAGAAACTTGTAGAACATGGTCGAATTAGTCTGTTAATCATCATTAGCTATCTGGCTAATGTTTGAAAAAATTTGAGACAAACATTTTGTGGAAGTCTAAATTTCAAGACTTCCTGTATTGTTACCCACAGAGTTCAGAAGGTAATTAAAAATGAATTGACCTTAGTTTTAGTAAAAGTATTTTACGAATTTTAAGAAAATGTAACAATAATTGATATTATTCTTATTCTGGAATATGGGCTGTCTGACAAATAATTTCACTTTCCAATTTACATTTATCTGCTCTTGGAGGAAACAACTAAGTACTAAAATGCCTGAATTTACAAGAGAACAGTTAACTGAAATGATATTTTATGGTGAAAATCACAGAAATTTTCGTGCAGCTGCAAGAAACTTTAATGCAAAGTTTCCAAATGCAAAAGAAGAGCCAATCAAAATACCATTCGTAGAGCAATCACAAGATTAAGAACAACAAGAATCAATGTGCCTCGTAATGGAGTTGGAAATAGAGGGGTAGCAGATGCAGATGTCATAGCCTATTTCATTGCATTCCCACATAGTAGTATCCGTGATGCTGCGTTAAAATGTGGATTATCTATCACCACTGAATTCTTCATAAGAATAGATTTCATCCATTCAATTTACACCTGTTCAAGCATTGGAAGGGCTAGAAGATTGATTTCCGCAATTTTCTGCTCCGGACTGATTTCTGCAATTTTCTTTTGAATGCATTAAAGGATAATGCTACCAAAATGTATTATGGACGGATGAGACAAAATTCACGAGGGATGGGGTTGTTAACAGATAGTAATCCCCATTTTATACGGGAGACTTCCCACCAACATCAATGATCCATTAATGTTTGATGTGGAATTTGGAATGGCAGCATTATTGAACGAGTGTTTTCCCATCAAAATCTAAATGATATTCGTTATGTTGAGATACTAACAAATGAAGTTTCTGAACAGGCAATATTATCTACAATTAGCAGAAAAGAGAAATGCATAGTTCAGCATGAGAGTGCACTAGCTCACAAGGTACGAGCAGCATCTGATCTACTAACAGCAACTTTTGGGAACAACTGGATTGGATAGTTCGGTGCCTCCAAGATAACAAGATTTAACTGGTTTTTATTTTTTATTTTTTGTGAGGTTATCTGAAGGAAATTGTTATGCCTATTCACATTAAAATGCGATTGAGCTTCAAACAAGGATCCATGATGCCTGTGCTGCTGTCAGAGCGGAAAGTATGACGGATATGTATGTTAATTTGCACAAACGACTTCTCTTATGTATTGAATCCGATGGACATCAATTTGAACATTTTCTGTGATTTGATTTCCCGTTGTAATTTGTAACCTTTTATTTGTACATGTACTATGCTTTGCAGTATATCAAATTCATGAAAGTCTTGAAATTTAGATTTTTACAAAATATTTGTCTCAAACTTGAATAAAGCTATTCTGGAATGAAGATTTTCAGACTAATTCGACCGAAACATGCTCTACAAGTTTCTCATTGACATTTTTACTCTATCTCTTTTGGTTTCCGAGATAAAAATCATGTGACCCTTTAATTGGCGTCGAACATCAATTTTAACAATACCATGAAATTCGGCACGTGCCAGTTGCTCTACAGTTTTAATTGGATTTTACAGTGTTTTCAGTATTACACTTTATTTGAAACACCCTGTATATTCTAGGCAACATTTAATCAACTGATTTTTAATTGATAAACACTGAATAAATTATTCGCTAATGATTTGCGAATTATTATAAATCGCATTAGCGTAGTTTTTCCTAAATTTTCAATGCGAAAAGGAAGTGGGTGGATAAGAGATATTTTCTCCCTATCGCGTTCTCGGAAAAAAGAAATTATCGAATCTTAAAACTTTTATTGCCGTTCTCGGTGCGTTGAGCATATCATCTGCAATTTATATTTGTAAATGTTGTAAATAACATTTATGGCCTTTCAAAGTTATGTTTTTGCCATTTGTTTTCAGCTTTTCCGGCATTTTTACTATTTTATTTTAATAAGTGTTCTATGAACCATTATCAATTATTCAATCAATAAGCTTACATATCAACAATAATCTTTTGGTACTTTGTATACGTTTCTTATAAAAATCGACTTTGGAACATTTTTGCAATGTTAAAAAATTTATATGTTCATTTTTCATGATGTTTCCTTTCATGATGTGATATTCGTCGTCTGCAATTTTTTTTACGATCGATATTATTGAAAAGCCGTCGTTTCGGCTTGTGATACTTTCTCCAATCTTGCTGTCAACTACTGCTGCTCTCACCTGTCATCGAGATGATGTTGCTGTTCCGCTCAGCTTTCCTGCTGCCCCGCAGCTGCTGGTGCGCCTTCATCTACCATCAGGCTGTTGTCCAAAAATACCCACATCAATCGGCCATAAAGTGAAAAATGGCTCACATCTATCCATTTCACTATCAAAAGACTGATGGTATTGAACAATTTCTTCTGTATCTCATTTTTTCTAATACCACAGAACTTTCAACTTTACAAGTATAAAAACTTTTAATACACTAATTCCCGTAGTACGTTTTCCTGGGCAATGTCTCTTCGTTTCCGGCTCTTAAATAAATAGGAAAATTTTTATATTGTCTAAAAAATTCAATTCAATTTAGTACGTTTGGTTTATTGGATTATGGGTCCGTCGAGTAGGTCTTCGGCTATAATCTCTCTACATATCCAGACAAATATTCATGTCCATGTGAGAGCCGTAGCCAGGACGTTATCTTGGGGGGTATCGATTTTCAAAAATTCCACGGAGTCGGACCTTTTTCCATAATGGGTTGGTCGTCCCCCCCCCCCCCCCCCTGACTACGGGCCTGCATGGCGGGATTAAATCCGCGATTCGATTGATTCGAAACCGCAAGCGCCTACACCACAGCTCTTTCGATTGCCAAACCGTCAAATTCAATGTAAGATACGCGATAAATTTGCTTATTGTATGCTTGCCATAATTTAAACGGCATTTATACGGCATCAAAATTGTACGGAGTAGTTTTAACAGTTACTGATCCGCACAAGCTTGTAAAAGCTTATCGACTGAAGGATCCAATAGAATACTCAGGTGTTTGAAACACAATCTGGACGATAATATCTTACAAACAGGAAAAAATCCATTAGAATTTTGGCCTTCTATTAAAGAAAACAGTCCAGCTTTACAATCCGTCACCGTGAAATATTTAACATTATTTGCTTTCTCTGTACCTTCCGAGAGACTATTTTCTAAGGCAGGTAATCTGATACCTGAAAAACGGAATAGATTAAACCCCAAACTTATGGAAAGAATTTTATTAATGAGTAGCTTATGGAAGACTGGAGTAATATTTAATAAAGAATTTATGTTCAATGAATGTTATTTCTTTCTTTTTTTTTATATTGTGCATTTTTCTCCTTTATTTCTATGTAAATAATAGAAGCGATACTATCGATAGTACTATCGTCAAAGTAAACTATCGGCGATAGTACCAAGGTCTTTTATAGTACTATCGAATGCTATTTTTGCATCATTAGATAAGATCTGCGTTTAATACCTGGCCAAATGAGATATGGCTTCGCCAACAGCCTGATAATTTGTAATAGCGGAAAGATGCTATGCACATGCTTAATAACAGTAATGTGGCCAATCAGGCAAAACGTAACCGTAAAACATTTATCTTCAGATATAATAAAATAATTTTTCAGTTAAAAATATTTATCTTCCTCGCATTTAGAGAGCAAATATTTACAGTCAGGATGTGGTTTTAAAAGCCTGTTTGGTTACAAAACCACATCTGCATTTTTCACATACACGTAGTCCAAACTGTCACATCGATTTCTCTAATAAAATTTTTATAATTAGAAATGTAGGTTGAATTTTCCTGCAAAATCTTATGTTTTTCAGCGTAAATCCAGCTCTCTTCCCCAAGGATGTGTTACACATAATTTTTTATAATAATCATAATTTCAATAGTAGGCTATAATGTAAAGTTGAATGCGAATATGATATTAAATTTAAGGTTATCTCCTTTCATAAGATAAGCAGTCTTATATAATTCGCATAACCTTTGATTCAATTCGCCAAATATTAAGAGATTAATAAAAATCTAAAAATAGATCTCAAGCTACGTTTATCAAATAGATGGCTATACCTTAAAGTTGTAGTTAATTCTCATTTAAAATAAATAGCTTTTACATATAAGGGAAAAACTACCCCTTTCAAATTTTTTAATTCATTTGATCTATGAAAGCATTGAAAAACAAACCAAAAGTCGGAAACTGAACGAACTATAAGCTATAAAAGTAATTTAGAAAACTTAAAAAGAGATGAATAAAATTTTAAAATAATCTACTTAATTTTTAATACGAGAAAAATATTCTTAAATATCAAACGGAAGGGCGTTACGGTGCAGTTAATTATAATTAAAAACACAAGGTTAGAGCTACTTTGTTCATTGAATAAAGAAACTCCCATAACACTTGAATTAATTAATACTATTATATAAGCTCTTTTTTCTATTTTAAAAAATACATCTACTGCTTTTAAGGCATTGGGGAATTTTTTACTTTTATAAAAATTACCTTTGAAGTATGCAAAAGCTTCGAAAATCAGCTGTCTTATACAATGAAGCAGCAGGTAGAACGCTTCCGCTGTTCGGCGGCAGATGGCACTGGTGGTGGATGGCGTCGTTGGGTTTGAGCTTGGCGCCTTTTTCGCTTTGTTCGTCGGCGAATGCGGAGGCGGTTGCTGTTGTCGGGCGTTGGGGGGCCGGCGTTTCTTGCCGACGAAACGTTTGGTGACTTTGCTGTTCATCGATCGCTAACGAAATCAGAACTCTTGCATGCGGCAGCGTCAGTGGATACAAACACAAGTGAGAAAGATGGCCCGAGTTGTTACCTTACTTGTTACGGTGGGGGTGAAAATGGAGAAGGTGAGCTTGTTTGCCCCGTGGTCTCCACTTGTTTCGCCATATCTCCGCCTCGCTTCAAGGCCGAAAGGAGTCGTCGTCTTTTCTCCTATTGTCTGCTTGATTTTTTTTTCTTTTTAGTCACACTTGATTTCTGTTGGAGCAAAAAAAAAAAAATGAAAAAGGAGAGAGAGAGAGAGTGAAAAGAAAATAAAAGTTTGTGTCTGTAGTGGGGAGGAGTGCTTTGTTTTGCGAGTCTTGACTGAAATTACAGATAAGGAAGAATAATGTCCTCAGGAAAAGAAAAGCATCTCGATCTCACTGTTGTTATGCGTCATAATGAGGTCAGTAGCAGAATGAAAAGAAAAAAGATAAAACTTTTGACGCATGTTACCTGGCCAATCGTGAAGCGGTGCATTACGGGAGAGGGATGTGAAGCAACCGTTTTGCTTGTTGATTTTAATCTCGAACGCAGAAAAAATATGCTTAGAAAAGGAATTATGTTTTGACAGGTTATTCCGATGATGGGTCAACAAATTCCGGAAGAGATTAATGACTCTCTTAACAACTCCGTGCGTCCTTTTACAGATTGCAATGATAATAGGCTGGAAATGAAATTCGTACGTTTTGCCCGCCAGACATCATTTTAAAGGGAAAGAGAAACGCTATCGATTGCTAAATTGATTAGTCACGGCGGAATGTAGAATATTAGATATGTTGAAATTATTTAATTGATTTACGAATTAATTAATTAGAATTTAAACCTTTTAATTTTTCATATACTTGTATAAAGTTGGAAACACGCTTGTATTAATTTCTTCTGCTTAATACATTATTATTTAAATTTATTTGCTTCTCGCACTGTTTCGAGATTTATCATTTCTATTCCATGTTCTCATTGCTTTTGCAGCGATCCTTGAACTTCTTCTACCTTCTACCTACTTTACCACTCAAGAGCAAGCGCTATTATTGACAGATGAGTGACGCCGATAGCAACGGACATAACTTGCACAATACGCGGAAGTGGCTGTTGAATAGTTGATGAACGAAGCCCGTGTGAGAGACAGGTGACATGGAATGGATGACCCACGATGGTGGTGACACATAAAATTGATTAGTCCTGTCATCAGTTTTTCCCGCGACTGTTTTCCAGCAAACAGGTTATCGTCGTTTTTAGGTTGTTTCGGTGTAAACTTGTTTCAATTGCTTGAAAGATAGAGTATGTAAAAGGTGAATTTATTATAAGTCGAGTTGACGACGTTTGGGTGTATCTTCTAGGTAACAACAACAATTTTACGTAAACGAAGCAAGACAAACACTTTGTTGTTACTCTTATTATCAATGATATAATGATTAATTAAATGATTACTTCATTTCGATTTCATTAATGATAAAGAAGGTAATCGTTCTGAGTTTCCGGTCGTTAAGCTGTTTGCAATTCACTGCTTTGTGTAACATCCCTCTGACCCTGACTCCACAGAAGGCGATTGAAAACGAAATCAACGACTTCGATAATGCTATAAAATTTAACCTTTTAAAGGACGATTCGTTAAAAGCAGTGGTGCGTAACTGCTTGTTAGAATAATACCGAACGAAAGTGGAGAAAACATTAATCTATTTTCATCCTTAAAAACTGCTGTGACGTTTATAATTGCTGTTGTTTTCAAGTTCTTTTAAAAGTTCATTACTGAATTCTATATTTCCGTCTGTCCACATGTTTTTTAAGGTATGGACATATGTGAAATGTATGAGTTCTTTCATCGCTGATTACGAATATCGCATCCAAATGTCTGTGGGACCAATGGTTCCCGAGACATCGGACAAAAATAGAATTTACGAAATATGCTAATTCTCGATAATGGCTAGTTACAGCAAAATGGAATCAAAACAGTGTGATCGTACACATTATTGAATTAATATGTAATTTTCCTTTAATAATGATATAATAATTAAAATAATTTAAATCAAAATAAAACTCATCAATTTAAGTCCTGATGATTGCCGTAACTGATGAACTGAAGAATTCAGGAAAATCGATCAATGTGAAGAATTGACGAAATTAAAGAAGTTGATGAAATCACAAATGCTAATGTTGAATTTGATAGTAAAGTTGACAGGAATGTTTTAAGGAATGTCCAAATAATTTTGATTGAAATAATATGGGCAATCCTTAAAAAAAACTCTGAATTTTTTATACCTTCCTGTCAACTCTGGATATCCTTCCATATCCTTTGCCTTGGATATCTAAAAAAAAAAAAAAAAAAAAAAAAGCTTTTAGGTGATGATCAAAATGTAAATACGAGAGGTTACATTTGATATACGAGCAAAAAACAGCTACTTAGCGGAGAGACATAGACAATTCGTTCCACATAGAAACAGCATAGTACGGGAAGTGCGTTGATAACCTGTTGGATTATTTGAACGGAACTACCATTTTCCAAACCGGATATAACGAAATTTGCTGGGTGTGCAGAGAATTTCACTGTACTTGCCATTTCTATAAGTATGCCTGTTTTACGTATACCGGCTAAGTTAGGTAGTTTCTTTGGCGTGCAATAGCGGATAACTGAGTCCATCTTTTGTAAGCTACCCGCATCACGCGATTGTAGGCCACTTTCATACGATTGAAGTCAACGTTATAGAGGCCCAAAACGGAGCACTATAATAGAGGCTAGAAATATAACCGTAGAGTATATAGAAATGTGTAAATCTTTATTAGAGGCGAAGGGGCGAATTCGCTTGATCATGAAGGCTCTTTGAAGAAGAGATAGAATGACTTTATCTACCATCTCATTGAACTTAAATATTTTCTCAAAAGTAATTCCAAGAACATCAATGGTATTCAAGCCGTCGGAATCTGAAGTAAAAAAATCAATATCTCTATATATGACAGCCGATACCGATATGTGACATATATTGTAATGCCCCAAAACGGACGTTACGTTTAATTCTTTCTTTCTTCTTGGCGCACCCCCCTCCTTCATCTGACGAAACTTCAAGTTCTTTGTGACTACGTTTGTTTCATCTATGTTTGACCAAGAAAGACTCTGCCCCAACGCTATTATTATTCTATTCCCAAGGATTTATTTTTGAAACGAAAAGAAACAAAAAAAAGATAAGAATGATGTCTATACCGAAACGCCACTTGCTAGATTGATTTCTGTTACTTACCTGAGAAGACGTATTAAACACTTGCTAACAGTATGTGCATATAGTAGATCAATAATATTGAATAAGCATAAAGTTGAAAAAAATATTCAAAATAGGAACAACCGTTACGGAGATATTACATATCTAGTGCTGTATTGAATTGTGGTTAAAACTCATCCATACAAATATTATAAATGCGAAAGTATGTTTGTTTGTTTGTTTGTTTGTTAGTTAGTCCTTCTTTCACATCTATACGGAGCGACGGATTGATGTGGTCTTCTGTATGGAGATAGAAGGGTTCGAGAGCGACATACCTAGGCTACTTTTTACCGCGGGAAAACACCGCTTTCCTTAAGTCTTTTTAAAATCCCTTGCTTATCATCACGCAATTCACCAACACTATGCACCAGCGGCACCAACCAAATATTGAGGGGGCAAGGGGTGGGGTAACTTTTGTATACCCATCCAGAAGAATGCCAAAATAAGAAAGATACTGTGAAAATTTGAGAATACACAAGCATATTGCAAAGCGCATAGAAAAATATTGAGGTGGCATGCCCCCCCCCTCAGCAAAATTTGGGAAGGGGGGGGGACAGAAAGTGCCATGCCCCCCCAAAGTCGGCGCCTATGCTATGCCAACACCACCTAAAGATACGGCCTGGGCGCTGAAACGTCATTACATTGTTACATCACCTCAATAGGGAAAATTCAGGGCTTATTAGTGGTGGAAATATGAATAACAATTCCCTACTGAGGTGATATAACAATGTAATGACGTTTCAGCGCCCAGGCCTTATCCAACACCACCTAAAGACAAGGCCTGAGCGCGGAAACGTCATACATTGTTAAAACGTCATAAGTAGTCTTCTTTAATCGCATTTCTACCAATGATAAGTCCGAAATTATGACTAGGTATGATGATGTAACAATATATGAAATTTCTGTGCGCAGGCCTTCTCTTTAGGTGGTGTTGCCTTATCTTTAGGTGGTGCTGGCTATGCGCGCACCAACAACAGATATCTCATGACAAACAATGCAATGCAAAATTGTTGTGCTTTATAAATAAGGTTCAATTTGTAACTGCATAAAATTCCTGTTGTTTGGGCTTGCATAGAATCTATAGATGACGCTACTCTATTGCTAAAACTAAAGCTCCATATATACAAGTATGGACAAGTGAAGCCATTTTCGCCATGTTTGGCCTTTTCGTAGGCTCATTTGCTTATTAAAATTCTCGAAAATCACTCGTTTTTTATGCAATTTAACGCTCATCGTAAGTATCCATAAATTACATAAAAAACGAGTGATTTTCGAATTTTAATAAGCAGTCTATAGTGAGTGAGCCTACGAAAAGGCCAAAAATGGCGTCAGTTGTTCATACTTGTATATACTAAGGTTGTGTTTATTCTGACTGCACTTAAGACCAGTTATCGGGCCGCGCACCACACAATAGTGCAATACTTCGCAAACGTAAAACAAATCTTTCAAGCACAAGCGAAAAGATTAGCTCGATCACCAGAATCTTGGAAGATGCTGAACTGTTAATGCAAAAAGAAGTAGAGCGTCAGGCCGCTTTGAGAGCCGCTGAATCCCCGTTTCAAACGCAACAAAGGCGAATTGAACAGGCGGTGCGTCAGGCCGCTTTGAGAGCCAACGAGACACCTATTCAACCTAGCAAAGACGACTTGAACAGGCAGAGCGTCAAAAATAATTTAACTTCGAGACGGCTGAAGAAACGCAGCACCGTTAAACGAACAGGCTGAGCGTCAAGCGCGCTTAAGCGTCTCCGATTCACCTGTTCAGTCAACTTCGCCTGGAAGAACAAGCAGAACGACAGGCCGCTTTAAGGGCATCTGAAACACCGGGGCAGTCACAGGCGCGTAGATATGAAAATGCACAACTCCCAAGCGGAACGTTGGCGAAATTTTCAAAGAAACATCTGTTCTATATTTTATGACGCTGTATTTAATTACGATCCCTTCATTGATTATAAGAATCACAAGTCAGTTCTTATCGGACTAATGGACGAGGTGTGTCGCTTTTGCAAGGCTTTAAAATGGAAAGATGAGACCGTAGGCATGTACTGTTCCAATGGCAAAGTTTTCCTTCCTTTAGTCGGTGAGCCAGAAGAGCCTTTAAAAACTCTTTTTATATGACGCTGATGATTCAAAGCGCTTTTTAAATACGATCTGGAAATACAACTCATGTTTCCAAATGACAGCTTTTGGAGTGGACCGAGAGTTAATAATGCCCGGATTTTCGGCAACGTTTACTGTACAAGGGCAAGTTTATCATAGAATAAGTTCGCTTTTTCCAGCTGATAATGAACAGTAAAAATTTTTGCAGGTTTATTTTATGGGTGACGAAGAAGTTGAAGTAAACCATCGCTGCCAATTTATCCAGGGAATTGAAAGAAATACGGTGTTAAAAATTCAAAGAATGTTGCATGAACAAAACATCTTAATCAATATATTTAAAATAGCTTTAGAGAACCTGGCTCAAGAGGATTATAAGGTAGTAATCCATGCAGATCGGACTCCGCGAGGAGAGCACGAAAGGCGTTACAATGTATCATTAATTAATAAAATTGTTGCTGTAGTTAGTGACGATCAGTTCTCTTCAAGGGATATTATCTTGCGAGCACATGATAATACGTTGCAACGGGTAGCCGATACTCACAAGTTTTATGATGGCCTGCAATATCCATTGATTTACAGCAAGGGACAAGAGGGATATCATTTTGGAATTCCAATGATTAACCCTGTAGCATAACGGCCTGTTCCGAACCAAAAAGTTTCGTGTATGGATTTTTATGCGTATCATATTATGTTGCGAGAAAATGATTTTAATCTGTTACCGCGGTGTAGACAACTCTTTCATCAATTCCTGGTGACATGTATGTAAAGGTAGAAAGCGAACGTCTTCTTTACATTTCTTTAAATCAAAAAAAGCTGCGTGTTGACAATTACATACATCTGCAGGATGCTATTACCAGCGACGCTAATGTGAATCTCAGAGATTTAGGCAAAATGGTAATTCTTCCGTTGTCCTTCGTTAACAGCCCCCGCTACCTGCAAGATGCATTCGCCTATGTACGAACTACAGCAGACCTGATCTATTTTTCACTTTTACCTGCAATCCCGCGTGGAAAGAAATAACTGAGGAGCAAATGTCTGACCAAAAAGTACCAATACACACGATTTAGTTGCCAGAGTATTTAGATCAAAACTTCAGAAATTTATTAATATTATTACCAATGGCAAAATATTCTGAGAGGTACAGTGTTTCATGTATTCCATTGAGTGGAAAAAAAGAGGACTACCACATGTGCACATTCTAATATGGTTGAAAGAGAAATTACGTCCCTTCCAAATAGACGACTTAATAAGCGCCGAGATTCCGGATCCGGTACAAGATAAAGAATTGTATGATTCCATAGTCCGAAACATGGTTCACGGTCCCTGTGGAACACGATATCCAGCATCGCCATGCATGAAAGAAGGAAAATGTAAAAAAAAAAAATCCTAAATAGCTGCTAAAAGAAACAGTACACAATGACAATGGCTACCTATTATACAGACGCAGAGCACCCGAACATGGTGGTAGGAAAGTTATTATTAAGACTCGCACTGGAGCGTTCGAGACCTTAGACAACAGCTGGGTTGTCCCGTATTCGGCCATTATTTGTAAAATGTTTAATGCTCATATTAATGTAGAAGCCTGCAGCTCTGTACGCGCAATCAAATATACAGGGTGTATCCGAAATGCTGTCACAAAATTTTTATGCATATTCCCCATGGCAAAGTAAGCAAATTAATCCCTATAAACATGGTTCCGAAACTCAACCGTTTTCTCGCAAATGTCGACTGAACTTTTGCATGCCCTTGATTTAGTGGCTGACTACTGGCAGGAGGTGCTACAGCAGGTGTTCAAAATGGTGGCCATTGGCTCTACACAGGGCTCAACACGTCTGGGAATGGCTGTCGCACATGTTCCAGCTGTCCTGGCCGGTTCATGATGTCATCAAACTGAGCTATGATGCGGTCGCACTGCTGAGCAGCAGTGTCGACTGGTGCGGCATACACCTCATCTTTGACATGTCCCCAAAGATAAAAATCGATGGGGTTAAGACCCGGGGATCGAGGAGGCCAGGCTACAGGTTCATTATGCATGCAAGTTTTTATTCAGTTAACATTGCGCGCGTTAGAAGTCAGCCACTAAATCACGGGCATGCAAAAGTTCTGTCGACATTTGCGAGAAAACGATTGAATTTCAGAACCATGTTTGTAGGGATTAATTTGCTTACTTTGCCATGGGGAATATGCATAAAAATTTTGTGAGAGGATTTCAGATACCCCCTGTATATGCAAGTATATAAATAAAGGAAGTGATCAGGCGATATTTAACCCCAGGAATGAAACATCCCATTGATGAAATACAAACCCCTCAAGCAGGGCGTTATGTCAGCAGCAACGAGGCAGCGTGGCGGCTCCTTGGTTTCCCCTTACACGAGAGACATCCAACTGTTAGTCACCATGCCGTACACTTGGAACACGTCAAGAAAGGAGTGGAAACGTCGCGTTCAAGGTACGCCTGTTAAAAGGTGGTCCAGAATATAATCATCAGATGCCCTTGGTCGTGTCTACACCGTCCATGTTACTGTCACGTATAAATTATTAAGGGATTTGAAGCAAAGTCGTGGAAGTGCTGATAACCTTAAATAATGCGACACAGTCATAGATATTCATGGGAAAAGTAATTTTATTCATGAAGTAAATAAAATTAATAATTAGACGCCCTCTGTCACGAGGGTGCCGTAAAATGTTTTTCTAATAAACAAAGAATAAGCAATAATTTGCTGCAAATGCAATAAAATAAAGGGAAAAACAAGTAAACCCTAATAACTTGATTTAAAGGAAAAAGGGATAAACTTGATGTCACAAAGACATAAATTAACTGACTAACAATAATAGTAGGACCTAAGCCTACTAGTGAAGTTCTGTTCCGTGAAGAACTTTACACAGTCAAAGAAAGCAAACTTGCGGTAACTCAGTTTCTGGATTTCAAATTAACCGCCATGGAGAGCGGCGACGCATATTGCGTTTAAGGACTGGCTGAGGGCTCATTTTCTAATAGAGAAAATAGAAAAAAAATAACACACAATTAATAGAAGCCAGTACCTTAACTAAACTGCGCATTAAAATATTTTTACATTGCAAGAACTATGAGCGGCGTCGGGAGATGGAAATAGTCTCACAGACATTTTGCGAGAGAGAGAGCTCACCTTAAAATACTGGGAAGAGTGCTCCCAAATCCTCCTCGGCCAGTGCTTGAGTTCCCCAGGGCATCACCACGTTGTAACGCCGGCTGGAGAAACTTTTAGTCGTCACGGGTACGTTGACTAGGGCTTGATATAGTTCTCGGGGCACCTGTGCTGCATAAACCAGGGCGAAGAATGCGCTTGTCGCTAATGGGGGCCTTATAGGCAGCTTCGACCCATCTCGCTGGCTGGGAATAGTTTTATGCTCTTGCTCGGGACCGGACTCCGTGCTCGTGGCAGCGACGTCGCGTAGTCGCACTGGAAGCCGCCGTCTCCTCGTCACTGACTCCCGTCTTACTGACGAACCCTTCGGCGTGCTGTTTCCTTGGTCGTACGAGACGTCTTCATTCGTCTGTCGCTGCGAATCTTCGTCGCAGTCTACTTCTATAAAAGATACGGAAGAATTAGCGCTGCCGCCTGCGCGCTCGTCTGCCTGAGGGAAAAACTTCCTCGCGGAGCCGTTCACACGTCTTCCTGTGAAAACTCTTGTTCGCACTCTCTTTCTACAGTTTGGAGAACGCTCATTCACTTCATTAACGGAGCACACATCCTCTCCTTTCAAAGGCTCACTCTCCTCTCTCTTTACTCTCATCACTCCCGCCGCTCTTTCATTTTCAACGCTCGCGCCATCAGACCTCGCCTTTTTTCTACGGCGCTTCCGTTTACGCCTTTTAGCAGGAGCTTGGATTTCTCTATGCGGCCGCTCTGCCTCAACAGCTGGCGCTGCTCCAAGCTCGCTGCTATTGAATTTCGGTTTCGCGACTCGCAAAGCGCTTATGCTATCACTCGTCACGAAATTTCGTGACAGTTACTAATTTTGAATGTTTCTGTTTACGTTTGCTGCTGCACCATGTTCGATGTCCGACAAGCTTTAGAGACCTTAAAATTGTCAATGGCCAGGAATGCGCAGCGTACACAGAGGCATGCGAAGCTCTGCATCTGTTAGAGTATGGTAGTCACTGGGACGAAACCATGGAGGAAGCCATGCACTTTGTCAATCACCAGGCAAAATCAGAGACCTTTATGCAATTCTGATATCATCTTACGGACTTTCCAATCCCCAAGAATTATGGGACAAATACAAAGAGTACATGGTGGAAGATATTTTGCGCAGGCTACAGCAGACGCACGCGGACATGACATTCAATAAATACATTTATAACGAATCCCTTGGAAAAATTGAAGACAAAGTAATGGCAATGGTGGGTAAAAGATTAATCGATTTTGGAATGATTAGCCCTCGACGAATTAGGTGATGAAATAATACGGGAATTAAACTATGATGTCCCATCTTTGCAGCAGCAAGTGGCCGAATTGGTACCCCGCTTAATACCAGAACAAAGACGAGTCTTTGACCAAGTGTTACGTCAAAAATTCCGGACCTTTTTTCAAAAATCCCACTGAGTCGGACCTTTTTCCATAATGGGTTGGTCGCCGACCCCAGAGACAAATGAAAGAAAGAGACTGGCAGTGACCTCCCCTCTAGTGGTGCCTTCGCGCCACCATATTGGGATTGGCAAGAAACAGCCAATCGCCCGAGGCAATGCATATGAATCAATTTGGTTTATTTGGTATTAACGTCCTTTTCAACTTCTATGGTCATTTCAGGACAGGGTTATAGGGGCGGCAAATTTTGCCTTGCAAGGGTTCTTTAACGTCCAGCCGGCAAACGACTACACGAGACCAGCGTTGCCAACTTTTGAAAATGAACATATTACATTTTTTAGCAAAAATTATTACATTTTAGACAATATTATTACATTTTGTAGTTTAGTCAATTTAGGGGGTTTTAAGGTTTGGTTTTTTTTTTTTTTTTAAATTTAAATCAAATCTTGCCTCTAATCTATATGCCGCATTTTTTTCTTCTCCCAGTTGAAGATGACATGATTTTTGGTGATCCAGTCTATTCCCAAAATAATGTCAAAGCTTTTTATATCTATTATATTAAAAGTCATTCTTCCTTCGTACTGGGAACTTTTGAAAGGCACCTGTTCTGCTATAGCATTAATTTTTATGTTACGCCCATCTGCGAACGCTATCTGCTTTTCTTTAGCAGGTTGACGACTTTTCAATTCCAGCTGATGGAGTGGCTTTTGTCTAAGGGTTTTTTTATTCAGAGGGACTTTGGTCCAAGGGGTCTTTGTCCGAAGGGGCTTTTGCCATACATTCGCTGAACACGATGGATCCAAAGAAAATTGTCATATTCACATTAGCATAAAGTTAACACATCTCAAAAACTTCACTGAAGATCTATCTAATCAAATTTTCAGTTAAACTAAACCACGTGGAAATCACCTCTTCGAAGTTCGAACATGAAATGCTTGCCACGCCACGCCCAGCCAAGGAGGTCCAAGAGTCAGGGCCAGGGCCGCTGCGGGCTTGGGATTGGATTGTTCTAAGAACGACCAATTTTTGGCTACTTCTACCCCAGCGAGGAGCAAAGCATGCTGGGATTTTTGGCGAAATGTCAAATTATTACATTTTTCCGTGTAATATCTACTTTACTATTACACATTATATATTTCCCCATAAAATTACACAAATGTAATAATTATTACACGGTTGGCAACACTGCACGGGACCAACATCTTTACTTCCCTTCCGAAGGAGTGCGTGATCTCAGGATTTTCTCCCTGAAAAAATCCTCGTCGTCCTCGGCCGGAATCGAACCCGCGTCCTCGGGCATCAGAGGCGATAACGCAACCACTGAGCTAACTAGGCCGATGTGAAACAATCGCAAACAATTGCTTATTACAATATGTGGATTAATAAATTGATTCTTTTATTGAACTGAGAATTATTTCCTCCTTTTCTTTTAATTTAAAAATTTAAAATATTTGTCTTTTAAAAATTCGTTAGGCATTGAATTAGTTATTTGGAGTTATTAAAAGTATACGTTATCGTTAGTTAATGCAATAAAGTTTTTTTTAAAAAAATCAGAAAACAGATTATGCTTACTAATACTTCCAGAAATCATCTACAAAAACAGCTGAAATTACATTGAGAATATCTACAGCCTTAGGTTTTTGCCAATCGTAACATGGCGAATGCTGCACTTCCGCTGGCACCAGTAGCGCTCAGCGTAATGAATAGGACACTGCCAGTCTCTTTCTTTCATTTGTCTCTGGTCGCGCCCCCCCCCCCTCGACCCCCACCCCCTGACTACGGGCCTGCACTTGGAAACGAAAACTGTCTCAAGACGTCCACTTTATGGGGAAGCATAACAACAAATATGAGAGTGCATCTGTACAAGAGACATTAATGCTGGAAACTTTGCGGACACACTATTAAAAATTGCAGATGGCCAGTTGAAAACTGATGTCGAGGCCTGTGGGATACTAACAAAAGGTTATGTAAATTAGTTCAGAGTAATTCAGAATTAATTGCGAGCGTTTACCCAGACTTACAAAATAATATTAATGACGACCAATGGCTATGTCAAAGAGCGATTCTTGCACCAAAAAATGACGTGAACAAAATAAATTCGGATATATTGAATAAGGTAGCAGCGGACATAACAGAGTATTTGTCAGTAGACACAGCCATGGACACAGAACAGAGCACTCTTCATACCCCGTAGAGTTCATGAATTCTATCGAGTCGTCATGTGTGCCCGCACATAAGCTCCTGTCAGGCGTTCCTGTCAGGCTCATGCGGATTTTAGATGCTCCTCGATTATGTAACGGGACGAGGCTTCGTGTGACACACCTTGGGCGGAACATAATTGGTGCCACTATTATCACAGGGGTTGGAAAGAGCGAAAATGTAATCATCCCTCGAATCCCTTTAATTCCGACAAATCTTCCGTTTCAATTCAAAGGGTTGCAGTTTTCTATTAAGCTTAGTTTTGCTATTACAATCAACAAAGCGCAAGGCAAACATTAGAGATAGCTGGGGGGGGGGGGGGGAACTTAGAAAAACCATGCTTCTCTCTTGGCCAACTGTATATTGCATGTTCGCGTGTGTCCAATGCCCAGAATCTCTACATTTTGTCAACGAATGGAAAAACATACAATATTGTTTAAAATAGCCTCTTTAAATAGTGCTCTGTTTGGTGTGTGCTATATCACTGACTCCCAGTGGCGGCTCATAACTAAAATTACTGGGGGTGCTGCAGTGCATATTATATTAAAGGGACCACGGCTTGTGCATATTATTTTAACATAATCTTGTTACAAATAAATTAGAAAAAAAAATTGCACGGGGCTGTGTTGGGACACGGCCGCTAGCAAGTCGTAGAATGGCCACTTGGCGAATAAGAAATAATATTGTACACAATTTAAGAAATTTGATTTCTGATATAAAATGCTCACACAATTAATACACTGACTGGACAGATTATTATGACCACTCCAACAGTACTTCGTTGGACCATCAATACTGTGGCGATTCTTTTTGGCACTGTTGAAAAGTGATGCGAGGAATCTGACATCGTGATGAATAGCACTGTTCAGTTGTATGACATTTGATGGTTGTGGAACCAGTGCCTGATGGCCTCTTTCAACTTCGTCCCACAAATGCACAATTGGATTGAGAGCTGACGATTGTTGGGGCCCCTAAGCAAGGTAACGTCTCCCTCGCGTTAATGAAACCACTCCTGCACAATACGAGCACTGTTGTGTGGCGCATTTTTTATTAGAGGAAGCCATCTCTCATTGGGATACGCCATTGTAACGTGTAACAGCTGGGTGAATTAGAGTATTGCACAGTGGAAGTATATCATACAACGTTAGCAGTGAACGGAATAAAATAATAATGTTTATTGAGGCAAAAATAAATAAATGAAATCAAAATCTGAATATAAATAGATATGAACGCAATGATTTATAGGTTATACCGAGGCTTCCGAGATCATACTAAATGGCTTAAAGCTATCTTATGCAAACTAGCTCTTAACAAAACCTCAATTAACTGGGAAAACGAACTGCAGTCTTCCGTAGTGTTATGTGATGATGATGATTGTGAATGGACTGCTGACGTTATGTATGAATGGGCTCAAGGTGATGAGAATGAGAATAAAAAGTTTCACTTTCGACATGGTCGAGTCTTCCTTTATGGCAGTTACCAAACACAAGAAAACAAAACATGGTGGCAGCGGTGGGATACGATAAACTGTGCCAATATATAAGGAAGGAATACAAGATCGTTACGTAGTGGTTCTACGACAAAAAACAGTGAGTACTTTCTCATTATTATTGCGGCGAAGGAGAAACCAAGGCGCCCTTGAGAAACGTAGGCCTAATGGAGGGCATACGCGCGCCAGAACAGCTTCGCTTCACTGGAGATGTGAACGAAGAATGGAAACGATTTAAACAAAAATTTGAAATGTTTGAGGAAGCAACCTCTACGGAAGCAGGTCGTAGTGACGAAAAGAAGTTGGCTTTGCTTTTGACAGTGGCGGGAGATGATGCACTGAGCGTCTACAACACCTTTCAATATGGAGAGAGAGAAGAAAAAACGTACGACGTAGTGCTTAAAAAATTTGGACGAATATTGTAGGCTAAGAAAAACGAGTCATATGAGCGCTACATCTTTAGAAATAGGGTTCAGCAAACGGGGGAGCCATTCGAACATTTTTTTGCGTGATTTAAAAGTAAAAGCTCAGTCATGTAATTTTGGAGATTTATGTGAATCACTAATACGTGATCAAGTAATTTTTGTCATTAATGACACCACTGTCAGAGAGAAGCTCCTTAACCAGATGGATTTGACACTGCAGAAAGCGTCCCAGATTTGTCAGGCGGCTGAATTAACTACAGAAAGAGTTAGTGTTTAAAACAGAAACAGAAACTAACCAAGTAGCAGTCATAACAAAAAAGAATTATACAACGCCCACGAAAAAACAACATCAGTGGAAACAAATCAAGAAGCCTGAAAAACACAAGAGTCAAAATGAAGATGCACACAATTTTAAATGCAAACACTGTAATAGTAAACATCTCAAAGGCAAATGCCCAGCGTGGGGAAAATTATGCAATTTTTATGGCAAGATGAACCATTTTGCTTCGGTTTGTTACAGGTTACAGAAAAAGAAACAAGAAGTACATGAAATGTGCACCGAAATAGAAACAGATGCAGCATATAGAATAGATGCATTACAATGCAAATCAAGCACGAAATGTTATTGGGGGTTGAAGCTACAACTTCACAATCAAACAGTTGAATTTAAACTCGACACAGGATCGGAAGTAAACATTTTGCCAAAACAAGTGTACAACAAAATGCAACCAACTCCACCACTGAAAAAGGTAAAATTACGTTTACTAACATACGATGGAACACCCCTACCGATTATGGGACAATGTACCATACAAGTGTTTTTTAAACAGAAATGGCATATATTAACAATGCTAGTGATTGATCGTGCGTGTCGACCAATACTGGGACTCAGTTCATGTATGGAACTCAGAACCATAGAGCTTCACATATTGAAAACGCATACACAGACGTATTTAAAGGATTGGGATGCCTTAAAGGTACTTACGACATTAAACTGAAACCAGGATGCACACCAGTTGTAGAGGCACCACGCCGTATCTCTATTGCTTTAAAAGAACAGTTAAAAAACGAACTAGATCGGATGACAAAAGATGACATAATCCAACCAATCACTGAACCAACAGAGTGGGTGAACTCGTTGGTAATTGTGAGCAAGCCAAATGGTGCCTTACGGTTATGTTTGGACCCCAAACACCTTAACGATAACATACAAAGAGAACATTATCAAATGCCTACAAAAGAAGAATTATTGGCCAAGATAAAAGGAGCAAAGATTTTTTCCAAACTAGATGCAAACAAAGGATTTTATCAAATTCCATTGACTGAACAGAGTGCTCGCATCTGCACCTTCAACACACCTTTTGGACGGTATTGTTTTAAACGACTACCATTTGGAATTTCCTCAGCACCTGAAGTTTTTCAAAAGGCTATGATCCAAATATTTGAAGGAATTCCAGGTACTCAAGTCTATGTAGATGATATACTGATTTGGGGAAACACAATGGAAGAACACGACGACAGACTGAAAATGGTACTACAGGCTGCCAAACAGCATGGATTAACCTTTAATCAGGAAAAGTGCCTGTTCCGACAGTCAGCGATTACCTTCCTGGGGGAACGGTTAACTGAACAGGGCACTACTATTGATAAGGATCGTGTCGCAGCAATCATAGACATGCCAACACCCCAAGATAAAAAGGTATACAAAGTATTAAATTACATAGGCAAATATATTCCTCATCTAGCACAAAGAACGACAGCAATTCGATCTCTCATGAAGAATGACATAGTCTTTACGTGGAATCATGAGCACGAAGCAGAATGGCAGGAACTTAAGCGGATGCTTAATACAGCTCCGATTTTATCTTATTATGATCCGGAAAAAGAAACAAAAATATCAGCAGACGCCTCTAGCACCGGAATAGGAGCAGTGTTACTGCAGAAACATGGGTCTATATGGAAACCAGTAGCTTATGTGGCCCGAAGTCTAACACAAACAGAACAAAGTTATGCACAAATAGAGAAAGAAGCATTAGGACTCGTCTTTGCTTGTGAAAAATTCCATTTATACGTTTATGAAAGGTGTTTTCTCTTGGAAACTGATCACAAACCACTCATTCCTATAGTACGAAAACCAATTGCCAATATGCCAATACGAATACAAAGATTATTTCTAAGACTTTTGCCATATGACTTTAAATTACAACACGTTCCAGGAAAGGAATTGATTATTGCAGACACACTGTCACGAGCGCCTCGCTATGACTCAGCGACAGAGAACGTTGAACAGACAGTGCACTTGCATGTTGACATGATAGTGAGAAACTTACCGATATCAAATCCGATACTGGATAAAATCAGAAGAGAGTTAAAAAATGATACTGAATTGCAACAGGTTATAAAAGGACTCCGTACTGGAAATGCAACCCTCTTAGGAGCGTACAAGACACATCAAGCTGAATTAGTAGAGGTAGATGGACTTCTTCTTCTAAACAAACGAGTCATTATACCCAAGACTATGAGACAAGACATTCTGTCTCGCATTCATCAAGGTCATCTTGGTATTAAAAAGTGTAGACAGCACGCTCGAGTAACGGTTTTTTGGGCAGGTATCAATAAGGACATTCAGCAGGTGATTCGACAATGCAAGGTATATACCAAGTATCTTCCAAAACAAACACCTGCACCGTTGTTACAACATGAAGTACCAGCACTACCATGGACAAAAGTAGGAACAGATCTCTTTAGCATACATGGAAAGAATTACTTGGTTGTAGTGGACTATTATTCGGGATTCATTGAGACAACGTCTCTTCGAGCAATATCATCTGCCATGGTGATCAGTGCTTTAAAATCTATCTTCGCTAGACATGGACTTCCAGTGATTCTTGTCAGTGACAATGGACCAGTATATTCCTCTTTTGAATTTAGTCTCTTTTGCGAACAACACGAGATAAGACACATTACCTCCAGCCCGCATTATCCGCAAAATAATGGGATGGCGGAACGAGCAGTGCAGACCATCAAACGACTCTGTCTGAAAGCGAATGAGTCACGAGATGAGCCAGAAATAACACTTCTCGCATACAATGCTACACCATTGTCTCATGGACGATCTCCAGCTGAACTATTAATGAACAGACAACTAAAAACATTGATCCCTAGTGCGCTAACACTAAACCAACGAACGTATGGAAAACCGAACCACCTTCGAGGAAAACGAAATAACCTACCACCACTGACTTTAGGACAACGGGTTAGAATATATGACTTCGAGACTCACCGATGGCAACACCAAGGCCGAGTTGTGAAAGAAGTAGCTCCACGATCATTCCTCGTTGAGATGGACAGCGGTGCCCAATGCCGACGCAACCGCATTCACCTGAGACCTGATTACAGCGAGGGACATGCAAAACCACATGTATCCTTTTTTGATTTTGATAATGAAGACACACACAGTGCATCAGGAGGTGAAACACCTACCTACACACAGATATCACAGGCAGTGCCTCCTCGAGCGACACCTCAAACTGGAGAGCAGACCAACACCAGTCAAACTAGGAGCAGATATCCACAGCGATTACGCCGACCACCAGAGCGTTTAGGGTTTGACTAGACTTTCAAGAACAGAACTTTCAGTGTTAAGATAATGGTTGTTTGTATTAATCTAATGTAAGACCCTTACTCATTTATTCATATATCTCTGCTTGAGGGAGGAGATGTTATGTGATGATGATGATTGTGAACGGACTGATGACGTTATGTATGAATGGGCTCAAAGTGATGAGAATAAAAAGTTTCACTTTCGATATCCTAACAAAGGAGCATGGTTGAGTCTTCCTTTATGGCAGTTACAAAACACAAGAAAACATAACACTATGTACATTTTACCACTAACTACCAGTCTACCAAACCTCCACAGGGTAGTTGTTATATTAAATGATTTGTTTTTCTGGTATTACATGTATTTATTAAATAATAAAAATAAATTTTTATTAACGGGAAAAACGAGAATTTATTAACAAATAAACTAGCACTAGAGATAGCAGAGATTCTTAATCATTACGAGATGCGACAAGAAACGTACAAATGACAAGAGAGCGTTCGCAGATGTAGTCTTCGTTTAACGAACTATGGCCGACTAAAAAATATTTAAAACTCTCTACGTTGTCGTCTGCTTTCATATCAATAAAACGTAATTTTCGATCATTAAAATAATTTTTCATATCAATAAAGTATAGTTTCGTTCAAAAAAACAAGTTATATTGCCCTCCTCCATCCATCCCCGTTTATATTGATACAATTTTTATTTGATTTTGTATACTTTTATAACTATAAATTGTAATAAAAATTACGTTTTCAAATTAATTTATGAATTACAAAGTTCATTTCTTAAAACAAAGTAATAAAAGTGAATAAAT
>JAHWFO010083000.1:234466-292071 GCA_023313115.1 Rhysida immarginata | reverse complement strand
TCATCGGCTATATGTGACTAAGTCCTTTCCTTGCCATGAAGGGTAACTGTCCTCTGATATTTTATTCAGTAAAAGTGCGCATTTAGTGAAAATACTTAAGAGTATGCTCTTGATATTCTTAAGTTTATATAAATTTTATAAATTTTCGTCGGACGTTTTTGTGTGGCGATGAATCGATTATTTGAAACATCATGATTCTGTCCCGTTTTGTCTATGTCCCGTTCTGTCTGGGAACCAATTTCTCTATATCTGTAATGCAAACGGCACGCTATTTTGGGAACACTATGGCTTCCGAAGCGTTAACCAATCAAAATCCGTTCCGAGTTGTCGCCACTCTCCTTACAGGCACTCCAGTTTGCCCTAGAGAGCCTTGATTATAAAAGGCTGTTTAGCTTGCCCGAGCTCTAAAGCATAACTACCAAAACTTTCGGCATTTTAGATTATCTAGTGGGCTGTGGATAGGGGGAGGGGTTTGAAACATAGCCACTAAAACTACACATTTTTATTTGGCAATGAGAAATGATTTTAGTATTTGGCTTATACATAGGGCAATCAGTTTTTTGCCTTTTTGGCGTCAAAAAGGGGGGTCGTCTTTTACAGGGTGACAATTATTGAGCTATATGAAAAAAACCTGATAACTTTTGAACAATTAATTTAAAACTTGGTGGTTGAATGCAGGACATGTTGGGGTTTTTTGAGCATGCGCACTGTGACTGCTGAACGCTATGTCAAAATTTTAGAAAATGGTCTCATCCCTATTACCTAAAGTGACCCATATTTCGAAAGATGTGGTTCATGCAGGACGGTGCATGACCCCATCGGACCAATAGTGTTTGAAGTACTAGAAGAGCACATTCTGGCTTTGGAGTACCAGAAGCCACCGGAATGGGTATCGCTTGGCCGCCATATTCTCCTGATCTCAGCCCTTGTGACTCATTTTTGTGGGGCAATATTAAAGACAAAGTTTACGCAAATAACCCCAGAACTATCGCTGAGCTCAAAACAGCTATTCAGGTGGTCATGGAAAGCACCAATGTCTCGACACTTCAGAGAGTTTTGCAGAATTTTGCTCTGTGCCAGATCATAGCCATTGATGACGAGCATATCAGACATATCATAAACTAAATCCGAATATCTGTAGTTACTTTTAATATTTGAAAAAATTTTGAACTCTGTAGTTTTTGAAAATTTGATGTTTTATTTCATATCTATCTATATATATAAAGAAGGATGTTTGTGGGTCTGTGAGTCTGTGGGTCTGTGTGTGGGTCTGTGGATCTGTGTGTACGTTTTTTATACAAATCTACAGTTTTATTCCGATCTTGATAAAATTTCGCATACATGACCTTTAAAGCATGAGGAAGGTCACTGTCTATCTCAGATTTCGGAAAAATAATAAATATCGATAAAAAATCGATATTCATGGTTATGGCAAGGCATATTAATGAGTAATATCTCATGACCAACAATGCAAGGCAAAGTTGGTACAACAATAGGTATCAACAATGGTATCAGCACGCAATTCACAAACACACTGCATGAACCAACAATATATATCTCATGACTAACAATGAAAGGAAAAGTTTGTGCAAGTGTAATTATCCCGGGCAACGCCGGGTACCTCTTCTAGTAGCTCAATAATTGTGACCCTGTACATGAGTATAAACGGTAATTTTGCTTTAGAAAATGTAAAGGGGAGTTGACAATATAATGATTACGTGTCATATACTTGAAATAAATTAATCTTTAAGTTTCATAATCCTTTAATTTGATGATGTGACTTCCACCGTTTCTTGTCTGCTACTAAACACAGATTTTGAAAACCTTAAGCCTGATAACATGTCGATAACTTTTCAATAGACTAACTATAAAAAGTAACAAATTTCTAAGCATTTTCAACATGCATTAAAAGATCAATTATATATACCATTCTGCTATATTAAACAAAATACTTGGCTTTTTGCAGTATGTAAAAATTTAAAATGCAACTTAACAATATATACAATTTATTTTAAAGATTACAAATTTAATGGAACAAAGTTTTCGTCAATTTCTTAAAAAGTTAACTTCAAGATTTAATGTATTTTTATTAAGAATTTACTTCTCAGTGCTTGGTACATTCAAATATTAAGTTTTTATTCGGTCAGATGTCGAGGAAAAGTAGTATTTTTTTTTTTAAACACCTCTTGTTAGTTCTGTTATGTTTCTTAATAATTAATTAACATTAAATAGCTAAGTTATTTTTTGTTGTAATTTAAACAGACTATAAATTAAATTTTGTTTTACGGAAATAAAAATTTGAATACATCTTAACAATTTACTGAATTCGCGACGTAAAAAAAATTGTTTTCGTTATCACAGTTTTTTTTTAAAAAGTAAAAATTAGTTAAAAATATGACAACAGTAAAATATTATTAAACAAAATAGATTACACTTTTGTTTTCGAATGTTCTTTCATAGACCCAGATCTTGTTTTATAGAATTTAGACGTTTCACCAACTCCGTTATTTCCGTACCCTGCGTTTTTAAAACTTCTTGTAACTGTTTACGACGACTTTCGTTTAGTTCTATTTTCTCATCATACTGCTGAAATGATACGTCTGCCTTGTCTCGATGCTTGTATTTGGTCTTGATCTGCTCCATGGACTTCTCAAACTGCTTTAGATGATCCTGAACGTTTTGCAAATCTTTCTTCATGTCTTGTTCAGCATTGGAAAGAAGCGGCAGGCTCTTCTGTATCTTCAGAATAATCTGTTCGACTCTACTATTAAGTTGTGATTGCCTGTCAAGTGCATCTTCGTAGCGTTCTGCCAATTCATGAGCATGAGTCTTCAACTGTTTTTTCTTCTCCTCGGCGTTTTCTAATTCTTTCAATTGGTAATGCTTCAATTCTTTCAACTGCTTTACTCTTTGCTGTATTTTGCCATGGACTTTCTCTAGCCGATGGACGTATTCTTCACGTAAGATTTGTGTTGCTCGGCCTAACAGTTGAAGTCCTTCTTGAACCGAAAGATTAGCAGCGGCACTCGACTTCAGAAGAGGATTTGAAATAGTCCTCTGAAGTTCCTTTCGAATATGAGAGTCAAAAGATTCAGCAGATGGTGTGTGTAACGGTGAAACGAGCATGTTTTCTTCATCACTAGCCAATGCGAATTTTCCAAGATAAAACGGAGCCAAATGTAGTACCACTGCCTCCAAATCTGAGGTGAGACTAATAAGTAAAGCTTCACTTTTATGAGTTGGTAGGATTGTCATACCTAGAACTGGAGATGGCGGACTATTACTCAGTGGTTTAGTACAAACTAGATGTTCTACAATGCACTCTTGGTCTTGAATGAGGGAAGACAATATATCATCGCTATTTTCTTTTTCAGCAAACTGCTCCAACTGAGCAACAACAGGCAATACAACAGTATGAACACCCGCTGCATGACTACAATGATAACGCATATTACATATGGGATCTGGAAGCAGACTGATATGACATGTATAATTATCCTCTTCGATATCGCCCGTTTCCAAAGAAAAAGTGGTCAGCGACAATTCCAATTCAACACTTTCGTAAACAAATAAGGCGACTTCTGAAGGATCATTATTTGGAGCCCATGAACTTTCAGACACTTGAATTGAAGAATCAGCATCCTCCTCGTCCCCTTTATGCAGTACCAGGCAATGATATAAAGTACCTGAAGATGTCGCAATTACGAGGATAGGCGGTGTTGTTTCCAAACAAAGGACGGCACACGCGTCCACTCCATAGTTGTCTTCAGCTGGCGGGTGCATGGTAAGAGGGCCGCGGATGCGACCTTGCAGAGATTTAAAATAAGCTAGATTCGCATTGGAATATCTATTATCTGATACGGGATGTTTTAGGCCAATATGAAGAACATAAACGTCCCCATTCCCTCGAAGAATATAGATCGGCCAAAGGAGAGGAGGATTCTCGGTGACGAGCCCCTCTGTGTCACCAACAGAATCACCACTCTTAGGAATAGATCCTTTTCGCAATGAAGAGTGCCTCTCAATTTCGATTTGGGGCCCGATAGCGAATGCCACAGCTGTATCACCGAGGCACTTATGAAAAGAAGGCTTCGACGATAACAAAGATAATGAAGATCTTGTACCGAGCGGATAAATTTCGGGAGCCTCATCGGGGTTCGAGGCATCGAAAATTCGAAGAACGTTATCGCTGTCCAAAACGATAAGATATGAGCCAGCAGAGCTATCTGGGTGCCACGCCACTTGAAGGATTTCAGTTTTATTCCGGCTGACGTTAAAACGGTCGCCTAATGGGAATGTCTTGCAGAGGATTTTCTCTTTACCCTCTTCGAACTTCCAGGCTTTGCCCCACTGACGTGGGAGTTCCATAATGGTGACGCCGTGGCGCCCAGTTAAGGCCAGCAATGTCCCGGTCCCGTTGAATAGCAGCGACGTAACTTCGTACATAGGCGGATTCGAAAGCAATAACGTCTGATAAGATGCATCGTCCTTATGCTCCACGTCAATTAGGTTTACAGTGAGGACGCACTGGTCCGACGCATTCCAAACGAAAAGGAATCCATTTTTCACACTCAGAATATTTACAGAGTCTGTCGAAGACTGCAATTTTGGCTTGCTCTCCTTCAACTTCGCAAAGACAGCCGAATCGTTCAGACGGGTGCGCCAAGCTGTGGAAGCCATGTTCACTAAAATAAAGAAAAGAAAATAAGCCCAAACGTATTAAGTTAATCTAATTGTTAATATTATAAGTTAATTAAAACAAAGCAGCTGTTTAAATAATACGAACAGAATTTTAAATAAATTAACAGCATTAAAATTTCGAAGTAATAAGCATTACGCATGCTTTTTTTAATTAGAACGTTTTTAAATACTTCAGATTAAGATGTAAGTGTATAAAACATTTCGAACTTTTTGGATGAGTTAATCGCTCGCAATTAATTTTTAAACTTCTCCAAGTCGGTGAAGCGGCGTCTCTCCTGTGACTTCACGTTTCAGTAAAGACCGCGGCAGCTGATAGCTGGCCGACAAAGGATAACGTTGTTTAAAAAACAGAAGAGAAAATACTTTTTTTTCTTTTCTTGTTTGCGAGCATCTAATTCTATGCTCAAAAGAGAGTATTCAATAAATGGTGGATAGGTAGGAGAATTTTTAAAAGTATAAATGACTTATCTTCATTTGAAGGAATGTTTATATTGAAAGTAAACGATCGCGACAGTTCTTAGAAATTTTTAGAAGAGGCCATACACTTCCAATTGGTTCTCGGCATTTTGCTTTGGAAACTTCGCTATTTGGACTGGTTTCATTTGGCGACGGAAATTCGAAGGGGGAAAAACCCTGAATTTTCTGTAAAATTTCGAACTTACAATACGTAGACATAAATCATAAATATCGTGAAATGCAAAATGAATGGTCAAAATCGCGAAAAAATGCTGTTTGCGAAACCGGAAGTAGAAGTCGGAGCTCACTTGGCCAAGCTAAGACCGCGTTCGACCGGGTCTGTATTGTACCTGGGTACAAATGGTGTACTTTACCAAGCCGTACAAGTACGACGATAAATCACCAGAAAAACTTTTCATTTCTGTTCCGAAAGATCCAAAACGACGAATGCGTGGTTTTCGTGTATTCGGAGAGATGAAAGAAAATTATCAAAATATTCATCGCCTTTTTGTTGTTAGGATCATTTCAGAGATGTGGAAATATTGGTTATGCAATAATACGGGAAATAACAGATTTCAGAATGGTATTTCAGGATTTGATAATTCATGTTATTTAATAAAAGCTCCTGACACGCGGTTGATGATCAGAGAGGAAGAATCATAGAAATGGTTACAATAGAAGGCTCGAGTAAGTCAATAAAGTAAAATAGTTTTTACTTTTATTCATTATATTTTTTTCAAGTGACAGGTAGCTCAGATATTTAAAATTAGTAAGGGGACAGTATCCAGTATAATTAGAAATTTTCTAAAAACGAACCACATGCACAAACAACATCAAGGAGGACAAGTTAGGAAATTAACAAACAAAGAGGAAAGCATGCTGGTTCAATACGTCCAAACAAATAATGAATGTATACACACTTTATATTTATTTAAAATCGTATTAAATTCATTTAAAATCGCATTTAAATTCATTTAAAATTGTATTAAATTCATTTAAAAATGTATTAAATCTATTTGAAAGAGTATTAAATTCAAATATTCTTATCAAGAAGAACAAGATTTGTTAGCTATGTCATTACTCAAACAAATAGCTTCTATTGATGCATCCACTTTTCAATAATTTGTTTTAATTTTTTGTTGATTATAAACTTCCAAATTAGTAAAGACATGCGTGTATTTTAAATATTATAAAATAAAAATATTTCTATGTATTTACACAATTTTTATAAAATACTTAATTTAAAATTATTTAATTAATTATAATTTCAATAAAATTTCATGTTCTATACTTTATTCAACCTTATTGCCAAACGTTCATGATTTTCACGAAAGTCACCCAAATGGGTGGATTTACAGTTTGTATCTAACATGCAAACGTCATTGGTCCAGGAATGGGATACCATCCCCCAATCATTGTCGGATAGCGTGGTTTTGAGCATGCTAGCATGTTGTGGACCATACAGCGTGGTAAACGTCGCCTACAGTTTACTATATAAGCGGGGGCGGGTGCTACATTTTTATTTAATTTAAAGTTATTTTTTTTAATTTAAAATTTCATGCTTTATCCACGTTTCATTTTGCTTTATTTCAATAAACTGCTTCATGTGTTAAAATCTATGCGTCATTTCTATCTTTTAATAAGTAAAACAACTTCTCCTAATCGCTCGATTAATCAAGTGTCTCTAGCGAGACGTTTGTGTAACATCAGGCACGGCTAGTCACTGGATGGGCGACCATCCGTGATTCGTATATCCGTAATATTTCGTATTGATTTTGTATGTTATTAAGATTTGTATTTTACTGATAGAATACTGTATTTAATGCAAACATTCGAGCAATAAAAAACAGCTTGTTTACTGATATTCTTGGGTCAAGTATTTTCTTTTGTTTTTGACTTCTTCCAGCTGTCTATTAAATCCACGATTGTGTAATTCCTTTTTAATTTTTTCCAGCGATTTGAACTATTAATACAAATCTAGTATTAATAGTTCAAGTCATTGATTTTTTTCATATACTGTGGCATTTCGTTTCGCCCTCAAATTCTGCAGGTGATTAGCCTACAATTCGATCAGATTCCGTGTCTACATGTACCTTCATTTCAAATTTCTTTCTTTTTCGAAGTAAGACTGTTATGTTTCCTATTTAAATAATAGCAATCAGCATAACTCATAAGAAAATAGTGTACATCATTTTTAAAAAAGGTTTATTACATTTTATTTACATCTGCTGGTTTTCCTGAGATTGTGAAAAAGATGCCGTCTCATGAGCGTATTCCATTGCGAACTTTCTCTTTCAAACGGTTGGCGCCAACAGTTGCCATGGAGATAGGAAAGGGATGTCATCGCAGTGACCTTCACCAACCAATCAGAGCTCAAGAAAAAAAAAGACGACCAGAGCCTGTTTTAGAAACGCGATCAACACATCTGGATGTTGTCCCTCTGTCATCGTGTTTTTGGCCTATTTCGGCCGAAGCCCCACCTCTCATCGCGATAATCACTATCGTCTGAACAAGGCTTTATACTTCACCTCAGAAACTCATAACAAATGGTGAAAAAGTCCTCCGCGTGCTTCTACACACACCCTCACACACACACACACACCCTCACACACTCACACACACACACACACACACACACACATATGCAACCGTTCAAATAGTCCCAGACGGTAACCGAATGGTTTCGCAGGCTTCCATGACACATTGATGAAGCGTCTCTGAATTAGGAATGTCGGCTGCATAAACCAATTGTTTTAGGTGGTCCCACAGATAAAAATCTAAAGGTTTTTGAGATTGGGAAACGTGCAGGATAGGAAATTTTTACGGGTGCTTTTAACTGTCGAAAATTATTATTTTTAATCCTGTTCTTCATAAAACGTTGAAAGTTTATTTTTGCGAGTTTTTTTAGCAGTCTATGTTGTGGATTGTCCAGAACACCAAGTAACAATGTACAAAGGGTAGGTGAGAAGGCTGAGCAATCGCAGTTAGGGAGAGGATAGGTGGAGTTTCACTATATGTATAGTAAAGATTTAAATAAAAATTGTTGCTATGGTTATGAATGGATGGATAAATTGGCAAAAAGTTTATAGATACGATGTTCAAGGTATTGTCTAAATGTGACATTATATTTCCCATGTATATTATATTGCCCACACCAAAATGCAACCGCCTCCAGCACATAAGGACGGGCCTACTGCCTCATGTTGTTTACGCCACAATCACTCTGCCATCAACGTGGTGGAAGAGGAAGCGAGACTCACCGGATTGGTAACATTTTTCCAATCGGCGACAGTCCAGTGCAAGTCATTATGGATATTGCAGCCACGAAATTCTTATCTTACGCTTACTGCAAGATCCATATCTTACGAAATTCTTATCAGCTGTTAAAACCAATATGGGGGCAATGTCTGGCATATGTGTTCCAAAGTGACCTCTGAAGACCAGTGTCTCACTGGTCGGCTATTTCACGAGATGTTGCACGTCCATTGGCGTGTATAATTTTCTCCAGGCAGAATTGATCCTGTCTGGCGAGAGTCGACCACACAATTCTTAGACTCAAACATTTTTGAGCGTTGCACAATTCTCGGCAAACACGGGCGCAATATTTGTATGAGAAAACTTCAATATGTTGGCAGCTGCATAAGTTCTGGAACTAGTTCGTCTGGCACCGACTATCAACCGTTCGAAGTGACTCAATTCCTTGGTTTTACCCATCTTAACGCACGCAAGTCATCTATTTAAATGGTGTCTGTGAAAGAGTCTTATCCAAACCAGCTCTAATTGAAAGAAACTATGGAGAACATTCATACACGTTTATGTGCGGAATATGAAACTGTACAGTCAATAGGGGCACCGTTGATCGCTGAGCTCAGAGTTAAAGCTTCACAAAATGGAAAGATGGAACTAAAGGATCAGTCGACCTCTGGACTGTGTCGATATGTGAAGATTAGCGCATCACAAGTCGAATGTTGCTCCAGGACTACGTAATAAAGAAGACCACCATATTCGTCTGAAAACCCGGGAATTAATCGCCAAATTGAGTTGGAGTCCGCCCCATCCTATAATCTCGATCTGAACACCTCGAAGGGCGGTAAAGTTTTCGCGCGAGGAATTGCTTCACCTTTGTAGCGATATGCGGCATGAAGGAGGGTTATATTTTTTGTAATATTTTAATGCTCTAAAATGTATGTATAAACCAGAACAAAAAAGAGCTATGAAAGGTGCACATATTGAAGTGTAGTATAATAATGATGTGAAGAAAAACTTCGGGAGATGAAGATCATAATGCAGAAAAATCGTATCGATCTGGCAGTTTTTTTAATATTAATTTTCCTTATCATGTAAAGACTTCATGTTCACCCTCTATACGTATTATGTAAAATATTTTCCCACTATCTTAAGTACTCCCCCCCCCCCCTACCTGCCGTTGTGAAATGGAATTTTGTCTGTAGTGTCCTTCTCCATGAAGCTGATGGAGACCTTGCAGGAAAGAAAACAGAATTCCGACTGGTTTCGCCCCCCCCCTGTTATTTTTTTTTTTTTACTTCTAATTTTTAAATTTTTTATAGATCGGAAATCAACACAATAAGGAAAAACTGTGGAATGGAACAAACTATAACGTGAGACTTCTAATTCACAAATCTCTTTTCTGCTTAGATAAAAGATATCGCACTACATGTAGAATTTTTTTTTTTCATTGTATAATAAATATGTTTGATAATGACGCATTGTATAATAAATATGTTTGATGGGCGGCAGTCCTGGAACTTTCTGAATACACTGTATTATTGTTGTTAAAACTTTACTTCCTTTCATTCTATTACAATATGGATGATGTTTCTGTGTCAGTATTTGACGATAACATTTGAGGTGATATACGATTAAAACTTTGTTAATGTTTAATATTTTTTTAAAATAAAATCTTTGAACTCAGGTGGTTATTAAAACTTATTTATCTACGTAGATATCTTTTCTATGCCTCTTTAATCTTTACCTTCCAATGTCGAGAATGTTAAATATTCTTTGTCTACTTGAAATTCAGCCTAGCTTGGTTGGTTAATAGCAAAGGAACAAACACAAACATCCATGCCCTCAGCGGGATTCGAATCAGCGAATCGCTGATCTCGAGATCGACCTCAGTCATCACCTCAAGTGCTCTCAGCCACCGAGCCAGTTAGAAAAAAAAATATTCCAAGAAATTTAAAATTTGACATCTCTGCATATGCCCATAAATGTTAATTTCTGAATTATTCTCCGAACATATTTCATCGCTAAATGAAGTATTTATTACTAAGCTATTTTAATATGCCTCAAGATTTTGCATAAATTATGACAATAACCTACAAAGTACTTCAATTATCCGGAGAATAATTCAAGCAATAAACATAAACGCTTGCATCGAAATATCTCAATAAACGAAGATGCTAATTAAACTTGCATTAATTTTCCTAATAGTTCATTTACAATATTCATAAAAAATATAATCCTTATAAAGCGCTTCGATTCAGTTAATATATTAAATTTTATATATTTCTAAAAATTACTTTGAACCTAATTTACTTTGGACATGCAAAAGCATCATGCATGTATATAAAAAAAATTAAAATGCATGTACATGAAAGAATTGCTAAAGCCAAACAATAATTCAATGTCATTGAGAAGACGCACATTAAAATGGGGCGAAAATCTCAAAAACTTTATACATTTAAATGTTAATTAAAAATTTATAATTTCCATAAGATGTTTACTTTGGAGATATAAACCAAAATTTGAAAAATTTGATTGTTATGAGATTTTTAAGACTTTACATTTTATGGACCAGACATATGGATGACATTTTAATCTTGGTTCAGGGCCGTAGCCAGGACGTTATCTTGGGGGGGCGGGGGCGATTTTCAAAAATTCCGGACCTTTTTGAAAAATTCCACTGGGGGGGACTTTTTTTATTATTGGGTTGGTCGTCCCCCCCCTTTAACCCCCCCCCCCCCCCTGACTACGGGCCTGTGGTTATATCTGCTGCAATAAACTGCAATTACGTCCTTTCTATAAAGTTTAATGTCATTAGACACCAAATTAACTCCAATAAAGAAAACCGTATAAATTTTTATTTATACACTAGAACTTAGATGTATTTAGCATGTAAAAGTTGTACGTGGTACACTATTGTAATATAGATTGTTTCGTTAAAAGTTTTGAATTATTTATTGCACCAAAACGAGTATTTGTACAACCAATAAAATTTCAGGAATCATTTCATGACGTCAATTTCACTCTAACCAATGGCAGGCCTTGTATCAAGCGGAACCATATCAACTTCGATGCTGTTTGCAAATTGCAAACCGAATTCATTCAGAATTCTATTCTGAATCTAGTCATCAAGTAAGTACGTTTTTCAATTGTAAATACCACTTGTATTATCGTAATTTTTTTCTTGGCGCCTTCTTTTCGAAGTTAACAGAATCTCGGCGAAAAATTTATTAAGTAGGGGTTATAAAATGTTATTCATTTGAAATAACGTTTGGAGGGCAAATCCTTAAATTTAGCCAAAATAAGATGCCATAATGAAATATCGTATTTGTGAAAACATGTGAAAGTGAAAGGTTCAATTAAGTCATGTGTGATAAACGTACCATTGAAACTACGTGCGTTTACTTTCTGTAAAAGGTAACTGCATAACACCGAAATATCACCAAAACGTTATTTATGGAAGTGCCTTTAAATACATTACAATCTTATGTAATTACCTGATGTGAATTAGGAAGTCCTCCGCTGCCTAGTAAATAAAAATATTACAGCCCGTCGCCTTTCTTTTCGCAATAATTATTGATATGAGTGAAATCGTTAACCATAAAGAATAGGAGCAGAAGAAAAGGAGGTTTAAACTACCCGGCGATTAAGCCTCGTTTCCTGTTGCACGATGGCGCTCGTTTCGCATGTGATAGAGGACGCGAGATGTCGCTTTATGAAAGCGTGACATCTCCCGAGACAAATGAAATCAGATTTTTTCTCCGACTGTCTTTGAGTGAAAGCAGTAGTAGCAGAGAGCTCTCTAGTAAAAGTTACTTTCACTCGTTGTCTCGGACATCCCACATGCTCGCATGCATCTTTTCTTAACGGTCTGTGATCGCATGTCGTGCGATGGTATTCTTATAATTAGCGATTCCTGAAAGTAGGTAACTTTGATGATTTACTGTCATTATTACATTAGTGTTGTTGGTTTTTCTTTTGAATCGAATTGTTACAGAACTCGATTTGCATGTATCATAATGAGCGATATGTTTGATACTTGTGAAAAAACGATTTGATATAATCATTCACACTTGAAATAAAGTGTTTTATTAATTATTTAGGTATCATAATTATTAAGAAAACTACTCTTCTCCACACGTCATCTGGAATGGTCTACAAAAAAAATTGGACCTGTGGGCTGTTTTTTTTTCAGTAATGAAGAAGATCTCGCTGCTGGCACTGACGTTGCTAAACTATTAAATACTTCAGAGCCAATTGAAATAAATGTTTGTAACCATTCCAGATAGAAAGGGGTACAATTTTTTTATAACTTGTTTCACAAACTGGTGCCAAAGCAAAAGACTGTTTCAAGCCTATACCCACATCTCCAACCTCATTTTTACAACCAAGGGCATTAGCTTCATAACACAAGTCAAACTTAATAAATAATGAATATAAACTGGAGCTGAATCTTCAAACATCAGGTAAAGATATTTTTTAAAAAAATGGAAGGAAAAATTCTGTGACCTGGATTCGAACCAGGAATCTCGAGTGTCATATGCTCGATGCATCTACCAATTGGGCTATTGCAGACACTCGGACAGCCATGCTCCCCGGGCCCCCAAACTCCCCGGATTTAAACCCCATAGAGCATCTGTGGGACCATATCGATCGGGTTGTTCGTGCCATGGATCCTCCACCACGCAACCTACGGCAGCTCGCCACAGAACTGGAGTTGGCATGGCTTCACATCCCTGTCAGTACCTAGCAGTATGTTATTGATCCTCTTCCTGCCCGCCTCGCAGCTGTCCGTACAGCGAAAGGGGAGTTATTCTGGCTACTGATAGGTGGTCACATTCATGTGACTGCACTGTGTCTATATTTTAAAAGTAATGTAAGTAGTAATACCGTTCAACCAGCTCTTCTTTTCTTCCACTAACTGTAGCATCTCTTGCTTTCAATTCTTAAATCTGTGGTTGACCAACTGCTATAGGCTTGCCCAGACATCTGTAACACAAATGTTTACATTAAGATATTAGAAAACAAGCGAACATGATCCCACAAAAAAGATTACTAATGATTTACTTTTTTTCCTTTAGGTTGAGACTGACTGCAAAATATGAAAGTGTGACAGACAAGAATGATAAAATTTACTTAGAGCTGGATGGAAGCACTACCAAGATACAAAGCTGTCAAGGATTGATCACAGAAGACAGTGGTTACATAATTAAAACACAATTAGATATTGTTGATTATATGCTCTAAGTTAGTTTTTGCTAGATGAAAGAAGTCCTCTGATTCCAGATGATGGGACTGTCAGTGTTAGAGCCCCTGACTGCATCCTTTATAATTCTCTGCTTCAGTAATTGAGAGAAGTGAGTTTATATCTGTATGCAGTTGACTATTCTCTTTGCCACAGATAGACATTACTGTTTTCACATGGAGAGATGTCACACGGGCAACTTATCCTTATATAATAAGTTAGCAAAACTCATGGGATAGCAAGCACATTGATTGATGGGCATGGCTCACGAATTCACAGGGGTAACGGATTCTGGGAATGGACCATTAGACGTTGTGGGAAGAGCTTGTATAAGTGATTAATCAGAAATCGCACGTCGTCGCGAGTTGACGTCTTTTGAACGGGTATGATAGGTGCCCGACGCATGGGAAGTTCCATTTCGGCAGTGGTGCAGGAATTTGGCTTTCCCCGCTCAACTGTCTCCAGGATGTATCGGGAATGGCTGGATGAAGGCATCACAGTCCACAACAGGCACCATACAGGGCGTCCAGCTGCCCTGAATGATCGTGACTGGCGACACCTGGGACGAATGATTCAGAGAGACAGGAGTGCAACAGTGCAGCAAATCACAGACCAGTTCAATACTGGCCGCACTAGAAACGTCTCTCGGTGGACAATCCGTCGGAATCTGCATGCCCTCGGGTTTGGCAGCCGTCGCCTTACACTGGTGCCAATGCTTACCCAGCGTCATTGGACACTCCGGCGTGCATTTGCCACCAACCATCTTGGCTGGACTCTGCAACAGTGGCGTAATGTCATATGGTCAGATGAGTCACGATATCAACTGTACCACGCTGATGGGAGGCACCGTGTGTGGCGCAGACCTCACGAAACTATGGATCCCGCATGCCAACAGGTGGTGGTGCAGGGTGGTGGGGCGTCAGTGATGGTCTGGGGTGCATTTTCCTGGTTTGGAATGGGCCCTCTGGTTATTCTGGACCAAACGTTGAATGGTCCACGGTATCGTCAACTCATCGGAGACCATCTGCACCCGTTTTTGACATTTCAACACCCTGACGACGTAGCAGTCTTTCAAGATGACAATGCTCCACCACATCACTCCAATGCCGTCTGCGAATGGTTCGAGGAGCATGCAGGAGAGGTCCAACAACTGAGCTGGCCAGCCCGGAGCCCTGACATGAATCCTATCGATCCTACCTGGGATGCTGTTGAAGTCAGGCTCCGGGCACTGGATCCTCCACCCACGAACGGGCAGCAACTATCTTTGGCTCTGCAGACTATCTGGTGTCAACTGCCTCCAGAAGTATACCAGGGACTTGCAGACTCACTACCACGCCGTATTTCTGCACTCCACAGGGCCAGAGGTGGCCCGACCAGATATTAAGTAACTATCCCATGAGTTTTGCTAACTCAGTGTACATGTATACAGGATAATTTAGAAAGGTAGGTCAAGAATGAAATACCATGTAAAGTTTGTAGCGGGGAACAATGTTTTCCTATAAACATGGGTCCGGAAATGCATCCTTACAGAGATAATGCAACTTGTACGAGGTAGGAATGGATGTGCGTTACTCAGACTTCACCACGCACATTCTCTTCACTGATGAGGCTACGTTTACCAGAGATGGTTACTTCAACACGTGCAGTCAACACATGTGGGATGAAGCGAATCCGCATTCTATCCACCAGCAGCGGTTCTCCGTTAACGTGTGGGCTCAAATTATTGGAAATAGTTTGATTGGGCCATACATTTTGCCAGAGCTCAGGATCGACAGGACATACCCTCAGCGATGGATTGGGAGAGGAGGCCCTGTGCCATGGCCACTCCGGTCTCCTGACTTGACACCTCTGGACTCCTTTTATGGGGCCATATCAACAGTTGGTGTATGCCACACCAGTTAAGATCCTGATGACCTTGTAGCTAAAATTGTTACAGCGTGTGACGAAGTCGGTGATTCTCCGAACATCTTCATAATGCAACTTGTACGAGGTAGGAATCGATGTGCGTTACCCGGACGGCAATGGTAGGGTCCATGTAAATTAGGATCTAAACATGCAAATTGTTCGTGTTCTCTCCTTTAAAAGAGAGGAAACGAAACATGTAACTCCATTGTCATATAATGGATCGCTTGACTAATGCGGAGCTGGCGGACATGCATCTCTTCTACAGCGAGGCACAGGGTAATGCTTCTGAAGCAGAAAGGATTTACCAGCAGCGTTTTCCAGACCGTGATCACCCAGCCGGGCGTTTCCAACACTACAATCTTGTCCACAGACTAAACACCTGCATCGAAGCTCAGGGTCGGCGTTTTGAACACCTACTGTAATGTCATTCCCACCTCGTACAAGTTGCATTATCTCTGTAAGGATGCATTTCCGGATCCATGTTTATAGGAAAAATTTTGTTCCCCGCTACAAACTGTACATGGTATTTCATTCTTGACCTACCTTTCTGATTCACCCTGTATAGTGGAAAATCATAAAATGTTAGAAGACCATGATGATATCCCCATACAGGGTGTGATATCCCTGTGTCAAAAATGATAAGGGTGATGGCATATGCGATTCTAAGCATATTTGTTCCTGTGAATGTGGGGTGGGGGATCGCAAATCGAGCCCCTTCCTTGTTAGACGGAGTTGACATTGGGCATCGCTACCCAGTAGTTGGCTGCACTCACATCCGAAGATAATAGAAAAGAAAAAGAGAATAAAAGTTGAACGGCAAAGCCCCATTAATATGTAAAATGGAACCTTCCAAGATGCACAGTTCATGAGTTAGGGGTTGGAGAATAAGATAATTCATATTGTTTGGGAATACGTACATGGGTCATTGCTCATGGGCAAGCAGCAGTAATGGCTGAACGATATTCTTGGCTAGCCGACATGCATCTAATGCATGGTGCAGCTAACGGGAATGGACTACAGGCACAGTGACTGTATAGGATGCGTTTCCCTGCAAGACGTTTTCCATATAGATGCTCGTTTGCATGACAGGCTCCTTCGAGAGACAGGTGTAATGCCGAAGAGGCTGTGCTACAGTGTATCGAACAGAACCCATCCACAAGCACAAGAGTAATCGCCGCTCAACTTCATTTGCGAAACCGTCAACAAGTTTGGGACATCATCCATGAGAACTTATTACATCCATTCCATGTACAAAGAGTACAGGCACTCACTCCTCTGGATTATCCAGTGTGTGAGGCATTCGCCCAGTGGTTCTTACAACAGACCATTGTTCAGCCCGAATTTCCAGCGTGCGTTCTTTTCATTGATGAGGCTTGCTTTACAAGAGATCAGGTGTTCAACAGTCACAATCGACACATTTGGGCGTATCAAAATCTGCACGAACACCATGCCACTCATCATCAGAACAGATGACATCTATAAATGTTTTGGCTGGAATAGTGGATGACATCTTGGTGGGACCTTACATTTTGCCCAATTGTCTCAATAGCATTCGATATCTGACATTTGTAACAGATGAAATGCTAGAATTGTTGGAAGATGTACCTCTATGACAACGTATGTGGTTCCAAGCAGATGGTGCACCTCTACACTACACACGACGTGTACGAGATCACCTCAATGCGACATTTGGTATGTGCTGGATAGGTCGTGGTGGTCCCGTGGCCTGACCTCCAAGTTCTCCCGATCTAAAACCACTGGACTTCTTCCTCTGGGGACATCAGGGAAGACTGATTTATGACACCCCTGTCATGTCGCAGGAGGACTTATTGGTACGATTGACCGAAGCAAGTGAGCCACGAGAAGTGTTTCGTAGATTACGTCAGTCGCTGTTAAATAGAATGCAAGTGTGTTGATTTACATGACTGCAATGTGGAACTGTATCTGTAATGAGGAATAAATTGCAAATCGCATATTCCATCACTCCTATTATTTTTGACATGAAATTTAACAACACCCCAATTTAGTTGAAGCAGTGATATCAAGAAAACTGGTGGGTGTCAATTTGAAAAGCAAAACTCAGAACAGCATTATTGAAAACATTTAAAAGACCTACATCTAGCAGTGATTGATAAACATTGAATATGATTATGAAGTGGAAAAACATTACAGAGACAGTCTTTATAGTTGTGAAAGGTGGACCAGATGCCTGCAGCAGACTAGAGGCACTTTTGATTAAATTGTGTGTTAGTGTATGTGTGTCTGCAGTGAAAAGCTGTTGAAGAAGACTCCAATTAGTAACAAGAATCAGTGCATGAAAATGTTATTCTGAAAGAGAGAGTAACTGTAAGTATTATGTATTCACTTTTAGTTTAAAATTTATTGATTCTACCTTTTCATGTTTCCTTTATAATATTTTTTACACAATTAGAGAAGTTCTGTTAATACTTGAAAAGGGCCCATCCAATTTGATTTTTTAATCAGCTCTTTATGATAAGAAATCTGAAAAATTTTATTGATTCTTCATTTTGTTCTTTCGGAGAAGCTATAACTCATTTCATTTAAGAATTCACCCTGTGAAAACTGTGCCACCCACCCTTTGAATTGTTGCGCATCAGGCTGTGATGATTGGCTATTGCGTGAATTGCATGTGCCTGACTTTTCAACGTTGATTGAGTGAAATCAACTGCCTGCCATCTATTACCTTGAAAGACTGCCTTTATAAAAATATATATGGTCCACAGCTGAATCCGTCACATAATAAGATTTCTCTGACATTAAATCATTAATGTCTTAAGGAGAGATGATAAAATAATCAAGTCAAAGCATTATAAAAAAATTAATTTGAAAATGGATCGAAGACATTTTGAAATTTAATCCTAAAAACTAACAACACCTTCATTCTGACCTGATAACAGTTTAAGCTGCTACATTAATTCTTTACATTTTATAAACCTTCTTGTATTATTTTAGAAAGTTTTTAAACAACTCACTTGTTAACATTTCAAAATAAGAACAATTTCATCTGAACAGAAGAGTGGTAATTGGAGTGTTCAGCAGCCTTCAGCCAATGTTAGCCAGCGAAAGCCTGTGCATTTGTTTTGACTGGATGCATTCTTAAATGAATTGAAGTACAGTCTAGGCTGTCTAAGACGGTCTTCCAAGGGCGACATGAATAGGGTCCTTTATAAAAAGTAGTCTTTTTTAAGAATAACGGTCTTGACTGTTATAAATTATAACGGTCATGGCTGTTATAACGTATAACGGTCTTGACTGTTATAACGTATATCAGTCAAGACTGTTATAAATAATCACGAGCTACTGACACTCGTAAGGAATGGCAAATCCCCGATAGGGAATCCCCAACAGAAATAAAATGATCTTTAATATTTTTTCCATCAAAACTTTAAATTCTTGAATGATAATTAATTTAAATTTAAAGATTACAATAAATAGCATCGCTTGCTTTTATAATACAAGGCTACTAAATGTTTTCGAAGAAGAAAAAAAGGAAAATTGCAATACCGCCACTGGCTACGAGAATAAAATTGCAGATACTGAAAAATGAGTTTATTTAAAAAAAGCAAAACATTTTTATATTAAATTGTGGATTAAGTTAAATTTATAACATAATCCAAAATTTAATATAAAAATGCCTTTGAAATTTCAGTACGAAAAGAAAAAATTATATGTAAAAATCGTTCATTAATGAGCAATGATGCCTTGATCGAGGGTATGTTACTCACGAACAAGGTCCATTAACGAACATAAAGTCCGTTAAGGAGATTACTGTGCTGTCTTTGGACCACATTTTTTGGTCCTTTATAAGGTTGTGACTGTTATAAGGAGTCTGTTATAGGCATACAATTTAACATGGGAAAGCCTATTCCCAAATCCGGGCGACATATTTTTCGACCGCTATAATTTTAGTCCGTCTTGGAGGAGACCGTCTTAGACAGCCTAGACTGTATATGGTAAGTATTCTACTATAATGCGAAAAATTTTGACCTGAAAAAAGCACAGAAATTTGTGGGACCGCATTATACAGGAGGGAAAAATCAGCGTTACACCACTGAGGGGGGGGGGGGTCTGACTAACTTCAAAACAAAACTAGCATGTAATATTGAATATACTGGTATATTACAGTACATTATACAGTATATATCAGTGATGGCTACAGAAACAAAGGGCAGCACGGTACGCTCGAAGGCAATGGGGCACTGAATGTCTGAAAGGGCACAGAATGCAGCTAAATTCTTGCTTTAAAGTTAATAAAAGTACATGGGCATTTCAGTGACGTACATTTATATTTTTAAGGCATAATGCTAACTTCGGAATCTGTATGCGATTAGGGCACGTTAGGGCTTTCTAATTTCTTCTAGGCTAATCTTTTCCTGACTTTGTGATGCCACGAAAAGACATCATCTTGAGGTACAGTTCTCAACAGTTTTTAAAGTATATTTTTCAACAATTTATGCACTACTTCTGCAGGATAAAATTGTGAATAATGATTGCATTAAGATTTTTAAACTTTATACCTTAAACAGTTGATCTGTATTATCCGTCAACATTTAATTAATGATAATTTAAACATGAAAGCTTATTGAGGAATAAGCTTACTTTAGCCACAGGAAACCACCACACACGAATACAAAAGGCTGGACTTGTCAGTGCACAGGATAAAAAAAAGCACAAGGAGTAACGCAATAAACAGCTCATCACGGCTACCAACTAAACTGATGCAGTTAGTTAATATTTTAAATGAATGTACGTAGCAGTTTAAAATGTTTAGGCTTTAAATCACTCACGCCACAATGATAAGCTCCAATGAATACTTAAGCCGCACATTGTTGGCATTTATTGGTTTCAGTTTCTTGCGTTTGTGCAGCACCGAGGGGCAGCGTGGCGGGGTCGAGGGGCAGCATGGTGCTGAGCCACGCTGAGTTTGCCTAGTGGCATCACTGTATATAAGATATAGAAAGTTATTTCCCTTTTTTTCTCAATTTTTTGGTCTCCAAAAGCTAGTTCGAAAGTGAATTCTCGAAAAAAAGATGGCAACACCATTTGTGAAAAAGTCACTGCGATCGCATTTCATTTATTATAACTTGTCCCCGTTTATTGATAATAATTGAACAATGTAGGCATCACTTTAAATAAATTGTAATATTAAGGCCTCTTATGCACTAGTGACTGGTTGCTAGCAAACTGTTGCCAGTGCATAAGAGGCCTAAAGGTGAAAAGTGAAATAAATTTTCAACAGCTAAAGCTTTTCAACAGCCTCTGTGATCTATCTCCTGAAATTGTCAAAGAACGTTTAATAAAGTTCAAAGGAATATTTATTACAGTACTTAATGCATGAATACATAATATGTACTGTAGTATTCAGTACTGTCTATTCAGATTTTTGGCATTTGTCCAGACCTGTTGGTTTGTTTCCCTGAAAAAGTATGGATTGGTTTATTTATGATCAGAAATTTAAATTATGGTTATTTATAACACCATCTTGTAATGTAGACTCATCACCCCAGAGAATGCACTTAAAAAGATGAATGTTGATAAAGTTACAAAAATCCAACTGTTGGTTCTGTCCTCTTTCAAGTGCATGAAGAGCAGGGGTTAGATTGTATGGATGATATTTATATTTGTAAAATATTTGCCAAATGCTTTGGCATGATAACCCACATTCTGAAAACGCATTTCTAATACTTTCATTAGGATTTGCTTCAAAATAAGCGATCACGTCAATGCCATTAATGGTTCTCTGTATTTGCCTTCTGGGATGATGTTGATGTACGTTCCATTTCAAAAGCGTTTTCGCATAGGTGAATGATGTTCAGCTTCCTTGCAATACATTAAAGCAGTGAGATTAATCGTTTTAGGAAAGAATTCGAGTTCTAATCACGTTGGAAGATGCCACTTATTGTTTCTTGGCAACAGGAATAGGTAGGCATAATGAGTGACGTCAAACGGTTTTAATTGAAATCTGATTTTGAGCCTTTATTAGGAAAGTTTTTCTTTATTATTAATAAATCAGTGCATATTATTATTATTTTAGCACAAATGCACTATAGTAAAGTGAAAACTACACGAGGAAGTAAGCAATAAGTTGGCAAAGCATGCCCAATAATAAAATGGCGAATACACGAATTAAATCATTACACGTTTTTCAATCTGTTGGCTGCAGATTTAACAAAATACTAATATATAAAGTATAAATCTATTATGGCATTTCATAGGGAATAGCTAACAATCTTTCAAAATAAAATATCTTCTGGGTTTATACTTAAAAAAAATAATGTATCAGCAAACAAAGTTATATATGTTATTTGTTATACAGGGTGGACCAGATTAATATATACAATCTTTGAAAGCGCTGTGTGCACGTCACACGCGACTGACGCAATTCAAATTGTGTGCGTTATGTGAGCAAAGGGATGCGAAAAAGGTGCGAATCATGAGGATTGTCCCTATCAAGATGGCGGCAGAGCGATTGAGTCTGGAAGAGAAGGTAGATTGTGTGAGGTTGTACTCGGCAACCAACAATTACTCAGAAGTGAAACGTCGTATGGCAGCTAAGTTTGGGACACCCGGACCTTCGTTGATAATGATCAAGAACGTAAACAAGAAGTTGATGAAACTGGCAGCGTTGAAGAGCGTAAACGCAGTAGACCCAAGACCGTTGTTACTGACGCCAACAAAGTGCGCCTGCAAAATGAGTTGGCCAGTTCTCAAGAAAAGGACAAGTCGTAAAGGTGGCTATCTGCTCGGTTAGACATTTCTCGTATGAGTATTTAAAGAATCCTGAAGGATCTGAAACTGAGGTCATATCATCCTCGCTTAACAAATCAGTTGCTCGAAGATGATCCCGACAGGCAATTGGAGTTTGCCGAAACTTGGCTTGCAATGCTGGAGGATGATCCTGAATTAGCATGCCATGTGGAATGGAGTGATGAGGCAAAATTTCACGTCTCAGGATATGTGAATCGCCACAACTGCGTGTATTGGCGTGCAACCAATTCACACATTGATTTGGAGGCAGACAACCAGAGCCCTGGTGTCCTGGTGTGGGCTGGCGTAAGTTAGATGGACTGCTCGGCCCGTTTTTCTTTGAGGACAGTGACAGGAGACAGCTACCGTGACCTTCTGGTGAAACACTGTGTATCCCTTATTGACACAACACGATGATTTTGACACCATGTGGTGGCAGCAGGATGGGGCACCACCGCATTATGCTCTCACTGTGGAGTTGGTTGGATCAAACATTTCCAGGTCGGTGGATCGGCAGACGCGGTCCAGTTGAGTGGTCTCCCAGATTACCCGATTTGACCCCACTCGATTTTTGGTTATGGGGATATCTCAAGGACAAGGTCTACCGCCATAGGATCCATAACATTCCAGAGGTTCGGGAAGCAATAACTGAGGAATTTCGCAAAATTCCCCTAGACATGTGCAAGAAGGCCTGTGACAACGTAAAGTTGCGACTGGAAGCTTGCATCGCCATGGAGGGCCGCATGGTGGACCACTCCATGGAAAACAGTGTGACTCTCTTCTTCGATCCTTTGACAATGTATTCCACCATATTTACATGCAGGTATTAAAATACTAAGGCATATGGCCTTGTTAAAAATTGTATTTTTTAATCTGGACCACCCTGTATATGCCTGAGATGTACATTTCTCATCCATGACGGGAAAGAAAAATATATATGTTAAGTATTTAACAGTACCGTATCTAACGTATGAAAAAAAGCATATGTTTATGCAGTATACCATACGCTGTTTACTATAGGGTATATCGTAAGGGTTTTTGTTATCTTATAAATTATAAGTATAATATATGGCTTTGTGAGCAATTTCTGTATCAAAATATTAGATAATTTAAAAAAAGGATAAGTTAAAATATCAATGTTCGAAATACAGAAAAAATAAATAAACTAAATAGTTATTGATGAAAATAGGAAAGAAAATTCCACAGCCTGGAATTCCACTGAAATATAAAGCAACTATTAATCTTTTCAGTTAAAAGTACTGTAATTCCGCCCACACCCTTCATAAATCTTATCCCTATTCCTATTCTGGATGGCCAAGTCTATTTTAAGCTTCTACGATGTTCTTTCAAACTAGTAGACTTTATAAGTGGTCAATTTCGCTTAGCTCAACTCCTGCCAAGCAAGTGAAAACACTTTTGGAATGAACTGTACACAACCTGTTTCTTCGTCATCTGTTTATTTATTACTCTTGAAATTGTACAATGTGTGACATTGGATTGAGGAAATCTTGTGTTATATTCGCGTGCTGCAGCACGATATTTCTGTTGCATTCACCATAAATTATAATCATTTCCATAATTTCTGCATTTCTATAGGCAGGCATTTTTGGCCATTTGTATCAGGTATAATGTGTGTGTGTGTGTTTTACTCTTTAAATATCACTAAAAATGACAATCCACTTGGGAGAAGGGTAAGGGAAAAATAAACTTTGTCTTTCATATAACCCCACAGGAAGAAATCACATGGCATGAGATCTGGCGACCTGGGAGGCCATGGCTACATCACCCAGACCAGTGCACTCTATCCAGCGATGTGGCAGGTCTCTGTTGAGAAAGGTGCTGACAATTGTGTTACAGTGAGGTAGAGCCCCGTCCTGTTGAAAGATGAAAGTCGAGTAGTCAGCAGTCAGTTGTGGCAACAACCACAGCACTGCTTGATGAAGAAAAAGGGGCCATACAGCTTTGTCTTGGATATGGCACAGAAGACATTCGCTTTGGCGAATCCCTTACCAGCTTCACACGGACATGTGGCAATTCAGTACCTACCGCTCACATTGGGGCAGATGGAAAATCACCTCGTCGCTGAATATCAATCTCCCCGCAAAAGGTAGGGTTTGAAATGCAAACACCGCCGCAAAAAATTCTACACTGTTTTCTGCGGAATGCCCAGTCCACGGCTTGCACGAATGGTTGATTTTTGTGGGCTGCGCACAAAGCTCAGTCTCACACGCTCCATGATTTTCTCTGAGACACGTGGTCGCACCATGCTTTATCCTTTACACAGACAACCAGCATCATGAAACTGGAGAAACCAACACAAAATGCTCTGGTGCAGCTTTGCTGTATTTGTGTATGAATGCATGCTGAACGCTCGTAAGTGACAAACACTTCCCATGTTCTAACACACAGAAACACTTGTCCTGTATTGCCGCCATCTTGTAGAGTGACGTCACAGGCCTGCCATCTAGCGTGCACGTGAGCCGTGAGGCTGGCTTCTTAAACTTGGTGAATGTATGTATCTTTTCATGTATCACCAGTTTTTATACGTCATATACTTGTAAATAAACAGTGCTTTGAAACCCAATGAATCATTTAGGCTAATTTGTATTGCATTAACAAATTGTTGACAATTTTAATAAATTTGTAGATATTTGGGTGGATCAATTCAAAGTAAACACCCTGTATATGGCTAACTTGTAAAACTACATTATAGTATTTGATCAAAGATTAATAAATACACCTAGATCAATGGATATTATGACTATTTTATTAGATTAATATATACTGTATAATTTAATGTTTATTTTTCTTTTTTTTTTATTTTTATTTTTTTTTTTCTATTTCTTTTTAATATGTAGATGCAAGCGTTGGCTACTTGACTGCAGCAATATTTCTTGGATTCACTGCACTTGCATATTCAAATTCTCCTGATAATCATTTATGGAATAGGTGATTTTATTTTGGTACTTATGTACGAGGGCTGTTCAATAATGAATGAGACTGAATTTTTTCTTCAAAAAGTATTGGCAGTAGCAATAATCTGTTTTAATGTTGTTTTAACTGGCATATGGCGTGCATGCCTGCACAAGATCGAACATGTTTAATTCCTCAGTACTGTGTGGCAGCAATTGAAATACGTATCAGTTAGTATCCACCTACGGTGAGAATGGATGTTGCGCACGAGGAGCAGTATTGTGCCACCAGATTTTGTTCTTGTTTAAAGAAAACTCCATCGGAAACCTTTAATATGTTGCAAGAAGCAAGTCTGCCAAGATGTACAGTTTTTCATGGTTCAAACAGTTTCAGGAAGGCCGGTGATCAACGTCGAAGGAACACAGTTCCAGGGCACCGACAACATCAGTAACAGAAATGGCGATTAACACTGCAGTTGTCATAGTCGGAGAAGATCGTCGAATAAGCATCCGAGAACTTGCGGAAATGTTGCAGATATCGTGTGGAAATACTCACACAATTATGACTGATCGTCTTCACATGGATTCCTAAGCTTCTCTCACCTGAACAAAAGCATGTCCGTGTGGAGGTGTGTGAAGAGTTGGAAAAACTGTCCGTCAAAAAGGTCTTGGATTTCAGATTCAGTGATTATGGCTGATGAAAGGTGGCTTTACTATTATGACCCTGAAACAAGGCAACAATCCACTCAGTGGAAGACACCTTCATCCCCCCAACGCCAAAAAAAAAGCCAAAGTTGTGAAATCTGCAGGTAAATGGAATTGTGCCCCAGCATGTTGTTCCACCCAAAACTGGAGGTGCCTATTACGTCGGTGTTTTGCAAGCTCTTCAGCAGCACATTCGCACGAAACGTTCACATATCCATCTGGAAAAGTGGATTTTGCATCATGCTAATGCATGTCCTCACGTCGCCAATGTCGTCCAAGAATTCCTACTTAAATCGAACGTGAAGATGTTTCCATGTCCCCCCTATAGCCCCGATCTTGTACCGTGTGATTTTTTTCTATTTCCAACGTTGAAGTCTCAAGTGAAAGGAAAGTGATTCGAGTCGTCCAATGCAGTGTCAAGGCAGCGGAGGTGACCCTCAAGTCCATGACAAAAAATGGGTTGTCGCATGTCTTCAAAGACTGGCAAAAGCGGTGGGATAAATGCATTGAAGTGGGGGGAGGGTGAATACCTTGAAAAAGATCATGCTTCCCATGATGATTCTGATTAAAATGTTCCAACAGTAAATTCAGTCTCATTCATTATTGAACAGCCCTCGTAGTTTGAGGTTATTGTTCCCTTACTATGTAAAGGCTGCTAGCCCCCTTTACCTCATATCCTGATTGAAGGTGGGATAATGTGTTGTAAAGATTTATAGTAGTGACGTGCATGTTTTACACCATCCAAGGAGAAACTTACATTTCCTATTTCTTGGCTGTGTTTCAAGCTGCAGGTGATCCAAATGAATTTGATAGGTATTCCTAATGTTAGTTATTCTGTTGGTCTAGTATTTTTTTTTTTCAAAAGGGTAAATAACGATGAAATTGTATAAGGATTTTTTTTGTTAACTTTTGTAATCTTGTATTTCCCTGATTTGGTCTTCCTATGTCTTTCTTGTCTTTAGACCCTACTTCATTCTCTTCTTCTTTTTCTGTGCTTGGTCATTTTGGCAATTTTCAGATATCTTACTGTAGACAATTCCTTTTGATAGTTCAGTTGACAAATCAAACCACACATCTCGATACACACAAACTGAATTCTGTTCTGGGTCATAAAGTCTATAATTCATTTCTGTTTTTCAATAGCCAGCCAAAATCATAGGTCTTGACTTTGGCTGCCACTTCTGAGTTCTTTAGGCACAAGAGCAAATGCTTTAGTACCAAATACTCGTAAATGATCCATGCCACATTTCATAGGATGTTTGATCCTGTCCTCGATTGAACACTCTGTTCATAATATACGATGCAGTGTTCATAGCTTCAGCCCACAGTTTCTATGGTAAGTTTTTTGAATGAATCATTGTTTTTGCCAATTCCACGAGAGTTCTATTTTCTCTTTCCAACAAACCATTTTGTTCTGGATTATGAGGAGAACTTGTTTCATGAGCAATACAATTTTTCTTGCAGAAACTTCTTAACTTCTTTATTTTGATTTAAGAGTGGCAGGTGAAAAACGGATTCATCTGTTTCTAACGGTTTTAATAATGATTTAATAACTATTCTTTACAAGAGACGCCATTACATTAGACTATAACTCCGCACTTAATATTAGATAAACAACTCGCAATGAATCTCAAGATCTGTAAACTACAAATAATAAACAAAGACATTATTATTTTAAAGAACTTAATTTAGTCAAGTAAGATAATTATTATAAATTATCACTGTCAATTATAATTATCTTAATTGATAATAATTATCTTTATCGAACTGTCTAACGATAAATTCGAGCACCAACAACACTTTATTTATGTATTCTGTATCACAATCGGTTCTTAATATCTTCATAATATCTCCTCTGTCAGCTCTTTGCTCTGCAACAAATTCTTTAAATTTGTTTAGCACTTCAGACTTGGATCTCGTGAAGTATATCTTTCTGTATCCACTTGATTCAACTTTAAAAAAAAACTGCATATTTTGAATGACCAATTGTCAACTTCCATTGGCCCAACAACATCAGAATGAATTCTTTCTCCTACTTTCATATGCAAATTGTCCTGACACTTAAATGGTTTTCTACACATTTTTCCAAGTGCACATCCAGAGCAGAAAATTTCTGATTGCATCTCGTTATCCATTTGAAGTCCTAGAATATTTTCACTTTTGGCCATTTTCTTTATGGTGTCTAAAGATACATGAGCAAGTCTTTCATGTCATAATTGCAAATTTCCTCTTGCTGTGTGTAACGTAGCACCTTTGTTTCTTATCATTAGGCTATACAGATCTTTAACACCTCTAAATCCAAGTATCATTGGTGTCTTTTGTTTATTGATAGTGTTTTTCTTGATCACAACACCCTAACCACGGTCCGCTGCAGCACCAAGTGAAAACAGGTTTTGATGACCAAGTTCAGGAACATTAAGTATACCTTTAAGTACAGCTGAGATCCATTCTGTACCGTTGTACACTTCTACTTACACTTCACCTTGACCACTGGCTTGAATGTCTCCTCCATCACCAATTGTGATATTTATTGGAGTGTTCAATTTTTCATATGCTGTAAATAAATTTCTATCTTTCACTATGTGACTTGAATCACCTGAGTCAGCAATCCATGGCAGACTATTATATAGCAATAATTCCTTTGAAACAAAAGCATATTCACCTCTTTCTTCTTTCTTGGATTCTTCTTGTTTCTTCAGTTTGAAATAATTCTTTTTCAAATGCCCAATTTTATGACAATAAAAACACTCTAGTTTCTTTTCTCTTTTCAAATTTCTTTTGCTTGTGATGAGCAGTCAGCGCTTCTCCAGTCTCCTCTTTAATATCCTGTCCCTGATCACGGCACAAATCACTTTCCAGTAATATCAATTGTGCTGTAGTTCCTTGAAGGTCAGGTTAACACCAGAGGCAGCTTGAATTCGATAATATTGTCTTGAAGGTATCAAATTTTCTAGACAGATAGATCATTGATTAGTTTGATTATTAATATTGCATCTGACACTTTCTCATCCATTACAGTGGGGTCTCGGCTAACGAACGTAATTCGTTCCAGAACCTTGTTCACTAACTGAATTGTTCGTTAGCCGAATCGCGTTTTCCCATAAGAAAGTGTGAAAACGATTTTAATTGGTTCCAGAACTTAAAAAATAACCAATAGAAAATAAATTTACTTAATTTAATTTTTAATTTAATTTAATTTTATTTTATTTAACACCTCATTTGAGGTAAAATACAAACATTAAAATTAAAAACAAACAAAAATAATTTAACATCAATCAGAAAACTGAATAGCAACTCACCAAAGTGATAAATTAGAGGCTTAACTGATGAATCAGGTGATTGAACTCGTGCATCAGGCGAGTTAGCAGGAAGAGCAAAAAAAGCAGCGTTTATCACCTTTCTTTCTTTTTTTTTTATTTACACTTTCAGTCTACCGTACGAATTTACACACTCCTGTACGTGATTCAGATTTTAGTTGTAAGACTCTTCAGAAGGGGAATGGGCTTCATCATCTTCAAAAAATTCAACATCTTCAAATTCTTCAGAAAGTTTTGGCTTTTTTGCAGCTGCTGGTTGAAAAAATCTGTCGAGTGTTTGTTGCTTTTGTTTTTTCTTTAGAAGCTTTCTAAAATGTTGGATGGCTACAGAATTGAAAATATCTCCAGCTCTGCTGACTTCTGCCTTGTTAGGATGCCATTCCATGACTGTGTCAAAGAGTTTATCCCAGTCTTTAAGAACTTCCTTAATAAGAACAGCTGGCATAGATCCTTTCGTGTTTTCTTCTTCGTCTTCTTCTGAACAAAGAGTTGTTTCTACTTCTTCATGCTGCATTCTGTTCAACTCTTTTAGCTCCTCCGTTGTCAGCAGCTCATCATGCTTTTCTATTAGCTCCTCCACATCGTCTGCATTAATATCCAAATCCAAATCTTTGGCAGTTTCTAGAATTTGCTAGACAATTTATGAACTTTCATCTACAACTTCATGAGTAACACACTCTGGCCACAGGTTTTTCCAGCAGCTGTTCAGGTTCCTCTGAGTCACATTAGCCCAAGCTTTTTCTGCAAATCTGATAGAATGAACGATATCAAAGTTTTTTTTCCAGAAGTCCCTTAGTGGCAAGTTGGAATCATGGCAAACTTCAAAGCACTTAGTGAAGAGTTCTTTAGAATAAAGTCTTTTAAAGTTTGCAATGACAGTCTGATCCATAGGTTGAATCAGAGAAGTGGTGTTGGGTGGTAAAAACATCACCTTGATAAAGTCAAATTCATCTTCTAGTTCATCTTCCATTTCGTGAGGATGTCCAGGGGCATTGTCCAGCAGCAGGACAGCTTTCAATGGCAGGTTTCTTTCTTGAAGAAACTTCTTGACGCTAGGTGCTAAAACTTCAAGCATCCACTCTTTGAAGTTAAATTTAGTCACCCAAGCCTTCGGATTTGACTTCCACAAAACTCCCAGTTTAGATTTGACAATTCCATGCTTTTTAAAGGCCCTGGGAGTATCAGAATGGTACACAAGCAGCGGCTTAATTCTGGCATTGGCACAGAGCAACAAAGTGTACCTATCTTTCATGGGTTTGTGGCTTGGTAGAGCTGCTTCTTCTTTTGAGATGTAAGTCCTGCTAGGCATTTTCTTCCAAAAAAGTCCCGTTTCATCCCCGTTGAAAACTTGTTGAGGAAGATAATTTTCATCTGCCATTTTTTTTCTGAATTCTTGTGAAAACTTCTCTGCTTCAGTTTTGTCAGCACTGGATGTTTCCCCATGTCTGATGACATTGTGAATGCCTGATCTCTTCCTAAACTTGGAAAACCAACCTCTGCTGGCTTTGAAGTCTTTCTCCAAGCTTGTCCCTGGGGCGTCTTTAGCAAGATCTTGGTAGATTTTCAGAGCTTTCTGACATATGAATTCTCGATTAATAGAATCTCCAGCCATTTGCCTTTCTTGAATCCAGATGAGCAAAAGATCTTCCATTTGATCCATGACTGGCTTCCTCTGAGAGAGGTTGATCATTTTGCTGGATCCTTTTGAAACCTTTGCTTTCTTTAGGGATTCTTTGTTGGAGAGAATGGTTCCAATTGTAGATTTGTTAAGTCCATACTGCTTGGCCAAATCTGTGACTCTAAGTCCTTGCTCTGATTTTTCTATGATCTCTTTTTTCAGTTCAATGGTCAGAAAGGGACGAAGTGAGTTTTTGATGGTCATATCTCTGAAAACAGGAAAAAAAAGTTAATCAGTTTTCCTTACTGACTTCTTTCCGTCACTGCCACTCTTCTTCGGAGGCATTTTTGACAGTAATGTTAAGTCCGATCTATGTGTTACTGTAATTTACCGCTTTATGTTCACATGAAAACATCAACACGTGACTTCTTCATCTAAACATCCGTTGTATCACTGCAGAACACGTGGAACTCGCAGCTGTCGAAACGGAAGTAATAAAAGTGCACTTGTTATTCGATCTTAGCACGCGCGTACTTGTTTTTTTATTTTTTATTTTGCTCCCTACTTCCATTCGTTAGCCGAATTGCGTTCGTTTGCCGATACCGGAAACGTACGAATACCCTGTTCGTTAGCAGGGGCGTTCGTTAGCCGAGACCCCACTGTACTTCTAATTTCTGATTAATTATCATAAGTCCAGCACAATAATTAGCAACAGTCATATCATCTTTAATGTATAAGCATGCAGTTCTTGATTTATTAAATATTTGTTAGTTTCTGAACTTTGTTCCATTAACTGCTTAATTTTGTCCCAAATTTCTTTAGATGTTAAACAGGTTATACAAGAATGCATTTCTTCATCTAATCCCGTTGAAAGCACTCTATTAGCTGCTTTTGCATCATTTTTCTTCCATTTTCTTTAGCTCGCCTTCTAGTATTGGCGTTGGCAGAGATCCATCGACGATTTCCATTAATTCCATCGATTCAAGAGTACACACGATCTCGAATTTCCATCGTTGATAATTTGCTTTGGTTAGGTGAGGCAAGGGCATTAAAACCTTATCCTCCTTGATGGTTTTGCTTTGTGTAGATTTGATGTCTCTCACCTTGGGTAGAACTCAAGTCAGTTCAGCAACTTGCAGCACAAGCAAACACTAATCACTGGGGTGCTACATTTTCATGCCTCCTCTCCGAAGCGTGCATGGTAGAAGCACATGCTTTTTTGTGATTGGTCAGTTTTTGGGGGAGGGTATTGCAAGCGATTCCGGCTCGGACCTCCGTGGGCATCGGGGAGATTGCATGTGCTGGCAGTGAGGTTCATCCAGTCGTGTGCTTAATTCCTGCACGTGTTTTGTTAATCCTTTTATTTGCTGTTGCAGTGTGGCAATATCTTCATGTGGGTTGGCTGTAACAGATGCAGAGTGCAGCTGTACTACTGGGGCAAGCTCCATGATTTTGTTTGTCTATGTCGGCCAGCTGATGCAATTTTTCGTTGGACGCAGCCAAGATAGCTTGTACGTTTGGAGGCAGCCTTGCCAGCCATAGCGATTTCAATAGGTCATTGCTAAGGTGGCTGTTTGCTAATTCATGCATGCGTGAAAGGAGATAAGAAGAGCGTTGATCGCCCAGCTCCAAACCTTGGAGTAGCATGAGGATTTGGAAGCCTCGTTTTCCGTGTAAATTTCTATTAGGTGCTGCTTCAATGAGAGTATTTGTTCGTCTCTGGGGGGGTTGATTATGATATCTTGTACAGTGCTGAGAATACTTGATTTTATGGTGGCCACCAAGTGGCTGTATTTTGTGTTGTCCACGCTGATATTTGTTAGATCAAACTGAGCTTCGAGTTGCACGAACCAGAGATTAGGTTTCGCCTTCCAAAACAGCAGCGGTTTGATCGCCACACAGGAGATTTAGGGACCTAGATTTCCTGCTCCCTCATCTGGCATGTTGTTACGTGTTATTTGCAGGTGTCATCATAACTAACAAATGTTTTAAATGATACCTGTGCAAGTGTTTCCATACTTGACTTTCAAGTATCTCCCAGTCTTCAAAACCATTAAAATCATTCTCATTATCCTCATTGTCTATTTCGCTGTCATTTTTCCTTAAAAATCCAGCTTTCTGGAAGTAATTTTTAATCGTCGCATCAGACAACATTCTCAATGTGCTTTGTATGTTCAGAATGGTGCCTAAGACATTCCATTTCTTTTTCTTTTTTATCTTTAATTTTTTCAATCATTTTGCTAGCTAAGTTTTTTTCGAAATGAAAATCTTAGTGCCTGGATGACTCCTTGATCTAGTGGTTGTAGGTGAGAAGTGGCGTTTGCCGGCAGAAATTTCACTGTTAAATTACTTAAATTTGGAGGAATAGAATGTGAAGAACAATTATCAATGAACAAAATAGCCTTCCTTTTTTCCATTTTCAATTTGTTATCCCACTTTTTTTAGACATTGTTGAAAAATTTCAGTGGTCATCCATGCTCGTCTATTAAAAAAATAATCACATTGCAGAGACTTTACACCTTGTAAAACAACTTGGATTTGCAAACTTTCCTACAATTACGGGGCACATTTTATCAATACCGTCCATATTAGTGCAAAGAAGGACACTTAAACGTTCTTTACTATGTTTGCCGCCATGATATTTTTCTTTTTTAAAGTCATGTTTTTATCTGGCAGCATATTAAAAAACCCAGTTTCATCGACATTATAAATGTCACGAGGATGATATGTTTCTGTGAGATTCGGTAAAATCTTCGTGTGCCAATCTTCTACACACTGTATTTACAGTGTTTGCTTTGCAGTTAATGGCATGGTAAACAATTCCATGTTGTTTAAATCTCCTAGTCAACCATTGGAACATAGGAAATTTTCTATCCCTAATTTTTGGGCATAATCGTTCGCCTTTTCCTTCATGATTTCCCCATTGAGAGGAACATTTTCTTTTCTCACCTGTTTAAATCAGGCCAACAGAGCTGCGTCCAAATTATCATGTGTGGCTATGTTCATACGTTTTCTTTTAATCATCAGACATGCTTCCGATTGCTGCTTGATTTTTTCGGCGTTCTTCAATATTGTTGAAAAAGTTGATGGAGGAATATTAAATTCTCGGGAAACATCTCCTTTATTTACATTTGGTGGTTCAGCTGCTTCCAAAATCTTCAATTTTACCTCCAAAGTTTATTTTTAGTGTTTTCGAGATCAGGCATTTCATTGTGTGTTTCCATAGCTCCTTTAAAATGTTCGTAGTCTTTAGGTAAGCTACTGGATACAGTAGTGTAGATAGAGCATTTCTTGAATTTATTTGGTATAGGATCACTAGAGATTCCCTTTCCAAGAATCTAAAATGCAGTCCCATTTGGAATATTGATGGCTTTTTTATTTTACCAATAGTGTCATGGAGTGGTCTATAGATGTTAATCACTCGTTGTATTCTTGCTTCAAACAGTTCTTTTTTGGCCAGTCATTTATTACAGATACACTTTAAAATATGGACACTGTTAAATATTAAAAAATAACAACTATTGCTATCAAAAGGATGTACAATTTTGGATTGAAGAGTGTGATTTTCAGTTAAAGTTCAAATGCTTTTCTGTTCACTGTTGTCTGAAATTAAGGAAATTGATTTGAAACCAACATTCTCTACTTCAAAAATAATTTTGATGAGTGGTTCATGCAATTGTTCTCCTTTCAGAATGCTTATGGCAATCAAACTCTGTACATCCTTGTGTTTTTAAAGTATTGAGGAAATCGTGAACAATTGAACTTTTTTAATAGGAATTTTGGGAAGAAGCTTGAACCAAATACATTGTTTTCTGTGTTCATATGCTTTTAGATAAGAAACAATGCTTTGAAACAACAGTGCTCCCACTAGAAATGACAAAGGGCAGGGTGACAATTGCAGCAACAGGGCATCATGCAGTGTCAGGGCATCTCATGGAAAAGGGAGGCCAGAGGCAGGGGAAAGCTCAAAGTGGAATGAAATTATATATACAGTAAAATCTCATTATAACTAACCGCAGGGGACTGTGGATATTGGTTTGTTAATCTGAAAATTCATTAATATGAAAATACACTAAAATTATGCCTATAATAAAATAATCTTGCCCCTATAGTTTTATAATGCAGTGCATTAAAAAATAAAAAATAAAGACTTAATTCAACATTAACTTTTATTAATGTACATTTATTTTTAAATATTGTACTTACAAAACAACTTTTTACTTCTTGAAAAAATCTTCAATTTCTTCTGTTTCGTTGCTCTTAACGTTTGCTTAGCAATAAAGTCACTAATTTCATTTAGACTGATGAAATTTTTCTGGAACGTCATACTTTGAAATAAATCTAAGAAGCTTATTTACACAAGCAAAAGCTTTCATAGAGGAAATTGGTCTTTCTTCTGGATCCTCTAAAACACTTTCACCTTCACTTTCATCTTCATTATCCTGTAATGCATTTGCATTTTCCTTTAGGATTTCTTCGGGAGTGATTTCTGGCGAAGTATAAACATAACGATCACAATCAACATAATCCTGAAAGGAGATGTCTTCAACATTAAAGTGCGTACCCACTTCATTCCACAATTCTTCGTCGTCATCAGTATCTTCAGCGGTATCTTCGGGCAAAGATTCTGGAGCGGCATTTTCGATCTCATCACGAAAACCAGCTTTTATCGAGCAGTTGCGAATGGTCACTGATTTTGCATTCCACCACGCTCCAGTTATCAATTCGGCACATTGCCTGTTATTAACAGGTTCATCATTACCTAATCGTAGGTTTATCAGGAATCTGTTCACTAATTGCTGACGAAAATGAACTTTTACATTCTGTATTATACCCTGGTCTAATGGCTGTAATACAGAAGTACAGTTTGGCAGCAAATATTCTAAGTTTACGTTGCTTAATTGTACATCTACCATATGGGAGGAAACATTGTCAACTAGCAAAAGAACGTTTCTTTTTTCTTTTGCCATGTCCTTGTTCAATTGCAGCAGCCATTCTGAAAAAATATCCTTCGTCATCCACGCCCGAGTGTTGTTGCAGTAATAACATGGCAAAGATACGACATTCTTTAGGCAGCGTGGATTTTTAAATTTTCCAATGATTAAAGGCTTGATCTTCTGGCTGCCAGATAAATTAAAACAAAACAAAACTGAAACACGAACTTTCGAATGTTTACCACCTTTGCAAGACTCTCCTTTAAAAGCCATTGTACGATCCGGTTGTAGCTGGTAGAAAAATGCCGTTTCGTCAGCATTAAATATATCATCTGCATTGTACCAGGTCATAATGTCTTTTAAATTTTTCTCCCTCCATGTTTCTGCAATGGGTACATTTGCGGCTCTTGCTTCTCCAGAAATTTGTTTCCATGCTATTCCATTTCTTTATCGAAAACGAAAAAGCCATCCACTGCTTGCTTCAAATCCTTCAATTTTTAAAAGATGGGCAAACTGCAAAGCTTGTTGTTGTATCATGGGGCCTGATATTGGAATGTCCTTGGAGCGTAAATCTTTAAACCATGTTAAAACAGCCGAATCAATTTCTTGATTCCCAAGTCGGAGTCATTTTCGATCAGGAGCAAGTTGTGATCGCTCTGCTAACTTCATGATCTTATCCCGATCTTTTAAAATCGTCGCCAGCGTTGACTTTGCTATGCCAAACGTACCTGCCACCTCTGTCTGCTTTCTCCCACTGTTGATTGCTTTTAAAATGTCCACTTTTTCCTTCAAAGAAAACTGCTTTCGTTTTTGCTTCTCTGTCGTACAGTACATATAGTTTTGGCGAGGCAAATCCGTAATGTCCTAGTCTGTATCAGAATTTAGACTGACTGACAGTGGCACATGTAAAATACACACGTGCTTCAGAAAAATTTGTTTTTAATACATTAACCAATGATAGCAGCCCATTATGGAATCGATTGGCCAATAGAAACTTGATCTGCTTTTTGCTGCAATTTCAAAATGGCGGCTGCTGAAAACCGAAAGTATGGGTTAATTTTTAAAAAAAAAGTTTGTTAAATCGGGAAATCAATGATGAAGAGTTTCATTAAACAGTTCGTTATTTTAAAATAGTTAAACTGAAAAAAATTAGCACTGTAAATATAGGGAGTTTTGCAAAGTATTCATAATAAGTTCGTTAATTTGAAAAGTTCGTTATTGTGAGATTCGTTGTAACGAGAGTTTACTGTACTCATTATATTAGGAAATCAATACTTTATTCCTTAATAAAACACAAATGCAAAATACAGTGAAACCTCACCTAACGGATACCCCTAAAAAGCGGACACTTTTTAATTCCCCGGCAGAGGTGTCTGCTATTGAGAGGTTTCACTGTATAAGGCAATTCTTCTATGTTTAATCTTAAACCATTCTTTTACTGCAAATGGTAAAATTTCATTAAAATAAATCTACATCGCAGTTTAATACATAAAATATGTTTTGAGTGTTTTCTCTTTCAGTGCATTTCTGTGGGTTGTTTTTATCAATTTTAGAGAAAACTCTTTCCACTACCGCACTACTTAATGGAATGACAGTAACAGTAGCATATATTTTTGCTAAATTAGGAAAGAGATTTATTAATCTTTGATTCACATGTTTAGATCCATAAAATAGATCTGACGATCGCTTTTAATGATGTGTCTTCCATTTTTAAGTTTTGTATTAAGGTTAGAAAACTTGCCACTCGTTTAGGAGCAGTTCATCTTCTGCAAAATGTTTCGCTATTGCTTGTATATCCGACGTCCCATAAATGAACGGGATATTTTCAAGATCAGCCAAATCCAAAAGTGAAAGATGTTCAATAATGCTCACATCTATATATCTAGAAAAATGTTTGAAAACTATTTAACCATTGTAAATAAAATATCTACTTAAATGGGTAAATAATTTAGCATAAGCAGTGTTTTGGGAACGAGCGCATACTGTCGTGGCAGGCCACAATACTCTCACGGCAGGGTGCAACACCCTCCTAAAATAGGCTAGCCGGAGCACTGAACAAGTCAGGCAGACAAGAAAATTTACATAATTCTGTCTAATGGCTTGTCAGGAAGACAAAGTAATTTCCACATCAACAAATTTTTTAAGAGAGAGGCAACCATAACGATTACACGACATCCATAGATTCTATTATTTTTTAATGTATTTAATAAGATTTTTTTTTTCTGAAATAAATTGAGTTTGGTTGTAAACTTCATTTATTGCAGGGGCATTTAAAATATGTAAGGTTTTTCCCCTTTAAAGAAGTATATCCTTTCTCAATGAAACAAATTAGGCTTTCTAGATCACTACAAACTTGTAGATACTTTCATATCTGCTAAGTTTTTAGATAAAATTAAATGAATAAAATCGTGTCTTCATTACACGAAGGAAAATCACTGAAATCTGTCTTTTTATTGGAGTAATGAAACTGCTTCTTGTGCATTTTCTTCAAAGCCTCCTCTCCATCAGATGGTGGAGGGCTCTGATGACTAAGATTCTTCATTCAATTTCTTAATACACCATAACCCATTTAATACGAAATCCTAAGGAACAAAAAATCTTTTCGTAATATCAGAGTTTCGTAATATCAAAGAAAGACAAAAAAATAGACCATTTAAGAAAGACAATTTTTGGGATAAGAAAAATGATTTTAATTCATTCAATGCTGTATGCGCACGCATTCTTTAAGAAAACGCACTAAAAAAGTCTCACGTTTGCATGCTCAACTTCTTAAGAAAATTTTATTTGTGTGCCTCGATTAGATTTATTAATGCTTGGCTGAAATGGAGTAGCCAAAAGTATCGATGTTCAAAAAGTTTTGGCCATCGAATTTTCGAAGTTTTTGCACTATCGATGTTTCATTTCGATTTTCTTAAACCCTTTTGAAATCATTATCTATTGATATTGAATGACTGTTTATGTTAATGTATTGTAATGAAGGAACATGCAAATATACTGGGATCCTTTATTATTTCAAATAATATATGGACTTAGAAAATACAAAAAGTTGATGTTTTATTGTTTAACAATTAAACGTTTGGTTGCTGATTAAACATCGAAGTTAGTTTTTTGGACATTACCTATCAAAATTTCTACCATTTATTAAGTCAAAAAATCATCACTGTAAATTGCTTGACTTATAAAAGCAAATTATCCATATCTTGTCGCTTTTGTAAAGAGTTTCACCGTGTGACATTCAAACGATCTCTTCACGTTTTCGTCCGATCACTTGGTTATGCAGGACCCGGCAATGGCTTCTGGGATAACAATGGCAGTGGAAGTTCTTAAAGTTAATTTTTGCGAAATTTCTTACGTTAATGAACAATTTTGAACTGTAATATTCAAAATAGAGGATGTGATCTTTTTACATGTTTATTGTGAAAAATTGCTGATCTTGTACTTAGGCTTAAAACGGACAGGTTTTTAGCAACAGCTCTTCTATCGGTAGGAAGGTAGGGAAGTGAACAATAATTAGGGCACATTTGATCAGAAAGTAGGGCAAATCCGAGAAACAAGGGCACTTTACAGTGGATGCTTTAAATAAATAAATATGTAATTAAGTAAATATAAAAAGCAATTCTTTTAATATAAAATATTCAAAAAGTAATTTATTTGTACAATTTCAAATAATCATTCAACCATCACAATTAAGCTAATACAATATCGTGATGATCACATTATCGCCCGTCATATTTTCCTTGGCTTTATTTCAAGCCGTTTATCTGCTGATTTCTCAAATGGAAAGCTATTCCTCTCTGGGGCATTAATCCTAACTTGTAACTACATATCTGCTGTCACCACCTTCATTTTAGCCCTTAAATCTTTATAAATCAGTTTCATAATAGAAAATAAACAAATAGTTGACATTGGCTTTGGAAATGCACTTCTGTATGATGGTTTTGCCAATAATCTGTGCATTTCTTCCATGGTTTATTCCTTTTCATTGAAATCTGCAGTCAGTTCTATTCCACTCATTCATCAGCATATCCTGGTTCATCTTGAAGAAACTTGACAAACCAACACGTACAGAGACGCAACCCATATAGAGATGCAGGCAGACAACCATTGTTGTTTGTTAAATCCAGCACAGCTTGCAATACATCCGATGACTAAAATTTTTACTGAAGCTTTTCTACAAGGGATGTGAGAAATTTGATTTCTATACTGGAATTGAATGAGGTCACTGTATCTTTTCATAAAGTGATTCCAAGCTCATCAGCCATCTGCTGTGAAAGGGACATGTACTTGCCATTCTCAGCTTTCAAATTTCATATTTCGATTAGTATAGACTTTAGTTTCTTCTCAACTTCTAGCATGTTCTTCTTTGCAATACAGTGGATAGATAACTGATCATTGGTAACACATATGAGAGTAGAAGTATTGAAGGAAATTGTGACCGACCTTCAACTTCTTTAAGAATCCTTTGGCCTTTTAACTTTCTATAACTTCTCGTTTCAAGCTAGCTCTATGTTCTAAATCTGTAATGAGAGGCTTTTATGACATACGAACAGCTTGTACTACACCATCATATTTTGAATCAATGTTGAATTGCCTTGCTAATTCCCCTTTATTAACACTGACGTTTTCAATCGCTTCCAAAATTTTTATCTTTGTTTCTAATGTCACAGAATTGAGTTTTCTTTTTGATGGATTTGAAGCCATAACCGATTAAATCACCGTGGCACAATCAACAAGATTAAAAACGAGAGAATCCACGCTGCCATTGCAACAGTGGATGCTGGAATGCTTGGGCGCACTTGGGCGTAGCTGGAATACCGATTGGACATCCTGTTCGTCACCAGGGGCGCCCACATCGAACTTAAGTGCGAAAAAAACTTTGAGTCGCCCTATGTGGTGATGTTAATTTTATGATTGTAAGTTCATAACTTTTTGTAATAAATAATTTTTAAATAGGGGAGTACCTTTTCGTCCAACCTGTATTTTGGTTTCAGTGTAATCGTTTAAGAGTTTCGGGTTGAAATTTTTAATGTAAGATACTTGTACTATTTCTCGTAGATTGTCATCCAGATATCTCACATATGCGTGGGAAATGCAGATACTTTTCATTTTTCTCTATAAAATTTATAAACGTATGGCCGTTACCAGAGAGCACCGCTACTGGAAATATGGTATCACGTGATAGTTTGGTGCAGACCTTCTAATTTTATAAAACTTTAAATTTAATTAATCTGAGTTACCCCTTATTCTTAATTTTTAAATAATGTATTATAATTCTAGTGTTTATAAAATTTAATATATATTAAAGTTAAAGAAATAATAATAAAGCAGCACTTACAAGTTTTATCATTGATCACGTGTATTTGAATAGAAGGGAGGGATCACGCCTTAAGGATCCTTAATCGATTACGTTAACGAATAGTTCTTATATTTTGGTATAATTTTCATATTGATCAACGTTCGAACATTTCATAAGAAGCTCATTCAATAAATTAAAATGAAAAGATTAAAATTTAAATTTATTTTCAAAAAATTTAAGTTTATTTATTTGAATTTTAATATTTGTAATTATAGATGCTGAAGTGATTAAAACTGTTAGTATATATTAAAGAACTTGATAAGATCAATTTAAAGAGTTTGTTGGAATATTAATATTAATCAGCACACTTATAAGAGCTCTATTCTAGAGAAATTTCTATTTTTTAAAACCAATTGAAATACTAATATTTCACAAAATGTCATTTTATAATTTCTCAATGTATCAACTTCTTTTTAAGGTATTCATTTCAAAATTTTAAATAAATTTTTAAAAATAAAATTAAATTGTTTCATTATGTCAGTAGTGTTTCACAAAAGTTGACTTAAATAACATCAATTTGCATAATTTCATTTCATGTCATTTGCAATCATTTAACCAGCATTTCAAAATGGCAAGAAAAAGATCATTTAAAATTAATTTCTATGTCATATCATTAGCTATCATTTCTAGAGGATTTCAAAGCATTAGAACATTTATAATTAATTCATATCATTTCATGTCATGTCGTTTGCTATCTTTTGTGGGACATTTTAAAACTGAGCATTTCAAAATAATTCACATGTCATTACCTTTCACAAGCACAAATGTCTAGCCATTTGAAATCATTTATCTTAAAAATTAGATCATTTGAAATGTCAAGGGGGAGGCCGTGGCCTGGTGGGGTTTCACTGAAAGCACAACTTCAGTGCAGTTAAGCAACATCAGGCACGGCTAGTCACTGGATGGGTGACTCATCAGTGGCTCACGACCCCCACCCCCCACAGGCTGCTGTGACCATCATATAGCAGTCGTTAATCCAGGTCCATCCAGAGACCCAACTCGTCAGCCTCAGGCCATAAGGCTCTGGATGGACATATTGGATTATAATGAATAAAAAAAAAAAAAAATGAAATAACTTGATTTCAAATGATATTTTTACTCGGGATTGCAGTCATCTTAGTTGCATATGTCAGCAAACACCTTGAATGATCTTATGGACCTTCTCTCATGCCGTCTACTATTACCTGGCAGCTATTCTGGTTATTAGCTAGTGGTCATAATATTGTTCTACAGCATATGAAGCTGTTGCTTCATTCACAACTTATAGGTTGTTCTTGTCAGTTCTCTCATAAGATATGTAGAATTAAATTGTCCTATTTACACATCAGTTAAATGAGTATGGGATTGGTATGGGGTCTATGATCATATTTGGGAGATGACCAAATAGGAATTATGATTTAGTATTTAATTGGTTGTTTTTAAGATTATATAAATTTCTGAATGTTCATACATCTAAGTTATCTTAATGTATATATTTGATGTTTTTCTTGAGTATTGTATATATAATATTGTGAAACTTTTTGTATTAATTGATATTTATACATCATTGTTGTGTTTATATTTATTCATGTGCTGTAGTTGATTTTAAAATTTTTATAACATCTCATATACCATTGTTATTGTTTTTTGTAATAAAATAAGGTTTTATATATACAATACCCATTTCATAAAAGTTGGGACAATGTGAAAAATGCAAATAAATCATGATTGACTAAATACGTATTGAAATTTAAAATAAATGTGTTTGAAGTGACTGAAGTAAAATATGTAAAATTTATAAATGCTGATTTTTTTTATTTTTATTTTTTTTTGTCGTATATAATTTTTTAATGAAATTGCCATTGACAACATGCACCATAATAGATGGGATGCAAGGAAAAACCGCACCGGAAACCATAGAAGTGACATGAATTTAAAAATAAAATACTTTTTAAAATGAAATTGTTTTTCTTTTTTGGAATGTTTCCCTTTATTTAGTTTACACACTTTGGAGTTTGATTTTACACTAAATTGCCAAAAATGACCGGACACTTTCAGTTTTAGACGTTTTGTCGACTAGCTAGAAAAATACTTGACAAATTATCCTGAAAGTTTAGGGGTGTAAAGAGCATGCTACACCTCATGTATTTCAGTGAAAGTTTTGTCCCGAAGGCAAATAGGGGGCCAGCAACAAGTTGAATAAAAAAAATGTTTGGGATATCCCTGTGAAAAATAATGCTTGAAATGTGTTGAAGCTCTAGCTATGGAGGTTTCTTTTATTTATCTGTCCATTTGTATAACAATAGCACATATGTTCATGAAGTTATAAAGGTTTCTTTAAAAAAATCTAAATGTTTTCGTAAGTTTTTTGTTTATAACATGCAGGGTTTTCAACTCGATACAATGCTATTTTCAGGAAACTTGACAATCTACACTAGAGACAACAACCTGCAATCGGAAAATAAAAATATTAAGTATTTGATGAAATATGAGCAATTTTACTAAATGTTTAACTGTGCATGCACAAGGGTTACCATAATGTTACATAATTTCTTTGCCAAATGTTAGAGCTACTCTTATAAAAAGCCCAAGCAAATATTATGAAATTAACGGTGCTCTTTACACCCTAAAATTTCGGGATAATTTGTCAAGTATTTTTGTAGATATTCGACAAAAACTTCTTAAAATCGAAACTGTCCAGTCATTTTTGGCAATATAATGTATCTGTAATTTATTTTTCAAGTTTAAATTTATAATTTTATTTCAAATTAAATTTCTGGATGATATAATTTTTGCAAGTTTAAATACTTGGGTAAGAGAACCTGAAATTTTGTATTTGTGCCCCTCCACTTATTATAGTCACGATCCGCTACTGCTCGTAACATTTTGATGCTAAAACCCTTATATCGTTGGATAACTATGCCTTAACTAATATTTTATTTGGTCCAGAGCATCTATTATACGTGTATTCACTTTGTTGATCCAAACAGGGTCTGAGGGGCAGTTTCATACGATATTAAACACAGACTGCGTGATAGATTCTTTGTTGATCCAAACATGGTGTGAGTGGCAGTTTCATACGATTTTAAACACAGACTGCGTGAAAGAATTTTACAACAGTTTGACCAGTCTGAGGATAATAATTTTCAAGTTCTTAAGACAAACGAGTAGGCAAGCTGATTCGTGACGAGTTTTTTCTTTAATGGGAGAGGGCTTTTCAATCGCTGAAATGATTGAGAGCTGCTCCTTAATCTCTCTTTTCAGTGTTGTAATAACCCCAATGAAGATGGCTAATCTGTCATACACATAAAGCTATGCGATTTTTCTGGTATGTCAATTTATCATTTTTTTCACATTAGAAGGCTTTAAACTCTAAGCATATAAAATTAATGTGTACTTCACAGACATTAAAAATAAAATTCTCTTAACCTTTAGAAAGTCACTTTTACATTTAAACTACATAATTATATAAAAAATTTTTTAATTTTTTTGACATATACTGTTAAATTCAGAGACGCCGTTGCTTATATATTACAAAATATTTACAAAAACACAAGTTTAAGTTATGCGAGAGAAAGATTAAAATCGAGTAGTGAGTAGAATTTAAAAAAGGCTTATACAGATTAACAAATTTAAAATTTTTAATTAAAAAAGGACAAGTTAAGTTAAAAGTTAGTTTAAAAGAGTGGTTGAGAATAATAATAATTTTAAAAAATGTTATTTACAAAAGATTACATACCTGTGCTTGTATTTTTTATTTACAAGTTGTACAGTAGTTTATTTACAGGATTTTCAAGTTTTTTTATTTACAAATTTTTACAATACAGTATTTTCTGACTAGACTAGACATACTCAAGAATCATATGGTGTTCTTTAATTCACTGGGTGCTTTTTTTTTTTTTTTTTAAATTCTACCCCACAATAATTATCGGGGAAGCTCATTGCCAAATTCCCAGGTCGTGTGTACCATTTTCCGTAAATACATCTATGTATTTTATAGGTTGGTTTATTGTATAAAGTGGCTGCCACTTTGTTACGTAAAAGGTTGAATGTAACAGGCATGTTGAGAGTTCTCATTACCTCCTCACCGTCGTCCCTCATGAATTCCTCGATGGTACCAGATGTAAGATTTCTGTTGCACTTCTCGATAACGTGATACATTTTACTTTAAGGTCGTGAGCACCGTTAGAAAAATACAAACAGTAATCTTGGCACCTGCCAACACCAACTTCTCAATATAAACACTAGGGCCGTATTTTTTGATGGTCTCGTCTGTTAGTTCACCCAGATTGTGCCCTCGAGGAAGTAATTCATAACCTATGGGTTAAAGATAAATTGCAGAATGGGTACCGCAATAAAGTGCCTTGTTACCCAAAACGTTTAGATTATAAATAACTAAACTGCCGTAATGTGTGACGAACGAGGCGATTACAGCATCACCCTTTCGATGAGTCTTGGGATGTGTTTTATACGGACAGTAAGACAGTATATTCACTGACTACATTAAGGTCCTTCACTACAATTGACGGTGTGTTAAACAGTGTGTAATACTCTGAAATACAGGGTGCGTAAGGTATTTGAGGACAGATTCATGTCAAGAAAGAAATCTGAGATATAATGAACATACACACGAAACCTTGTTATATGGTTATTCAATGAATCTGCCTTCAGCTTCTATAACTGCTTCAGTGCGAGATCGAAACCGTCGACATGCGCGAATCAAATGGTCATGGTTGATATTGGTCATTACTTGAATGATGGCAGCTGTTTCAATTCATCTTTGGTGTTATGGGGGTGTTCATTGACCTCTTTCCACAACACTTCATACGTAACCATCTATCATTTCTACTGTTCACCTTTTGATCCTGGTCAACGTTTTTTTCATCGGAGAAAATCCACAGCAAATCAGCTTCACACTGATTTTTCAGCTTGTTTAAGAACCTTTTCGATCTGAGTAGGTACCGTGTTTTGTCTGACATAAACTGACTTCTTCGCTTAACATACGAGTGATATCTGATGTTTTCATGGACAACATTTCTGAGTGTTCCCTTCAACACATGGAGATCTTTGGCAAGTGACCTCATGGATGTTCTGGGATTGTCATCGATGGCCTGGGGCACTTGCTGAATAAATTCAGGTGTTCTGATGTCAGAGCGTGAGGCATGCTTTTTACGCTTTGCTACCGGTGCAACATTGCCATCTTCGGACTCCAACTCCTTCCGCACTTTGTGGACGAATGATCTTGCGACCTTTGGAAATCGTGATATCTGTAAATCGCTGTGCTCTGCCTTTATTGCCACGATTACTGCATGTCTCTTCATGATTATTGTTACCTGATGGTCCGCCATTTTGCTTTTTGGAAACGGAAAGGACATACAATTTACTATAGTGCAGCAGTAGCCAAATGAAGGTGTGTCCTCAAATACCTTACGTACCCTGTACTGTCAACAAACACGGGGGTTTTTCTTCTGGTTGTTGAACCAGAGATATCTGCATGCATTGTTCAGAGCCAGCTTGCAGATACTGTGCAACCCAGTTTTTTTTTTCTTTCAAAATTTTAAGGATCTAGGGTGATAACTTTTTTCTCGTATACATCTTTTATAAACGAATCTCTCACTTTCAGAATTTGCATATGGGGACAGTCTGATGCCAGGATTTTCCCATCAATAAATGCGCTCACATAATCGCTGAAAATGTGAGTTTACCTAGTTTATTTATCATGTGTTTCTTGTCGTAGTGCCATACCTTGTAAATTTTCATGACAGTATAACCCCCCCCCCCCCTTCTCTAGGGTCTTATAAAACTCTGGTGTTGGCCATGCAGTCAGCAAGTGCAGTCAGCAAGTGCTGAGCTTCTGTATGGCTGCATAATCCACTCGCTTGGTTCTCTGCACATGTATAGCAAAGTGGGAAAAACAACTGATTGTTGCAACGATAAGGTACCATGGGGATGAATAAGTCCCTCGGAGCCAGAACTGCCGCCTTGATTAGTCCAAAGTAAGTATTCAACTCTGAAAAATCGACATAATCACGTCGGGATGGCCATTGGGATAAATTCACGGCTTATTTACAGTAGGATATAACTAGGTAGAATCAAGGTATGTGAGTCTGTTTCAGTCAACTATTATTCCTGCTGAAAAATTCTCAGTTCGCCCACCATAAAATGCATCGCGAGGGGAAATGAATGGATCTTGATTTGTAATGTTTAAAAAAAAACACCTTACTGCATCATCCCGTTTTAGCAGAGCAGTAAATTTGCAAGTGTGATCAAGGAGCTCTTTCTTTAAAAACTAATCTTTCGAGCGTATGCTAGAATTTTCAGCATTCGTTAGGTGTCCATCGACACTGGGGGTCTGAGAGATTGTACATTTTGGACAGGAATGATAATAACAGCCGAAAAATTCATACACAATTTTTTGGGTTTTGCACAACAACCATTGTAAGGATTCTTTGACGCATGTGTCTCGAGTAACCAGCTGAGGTATCACTCCCAAGGAATGTGGTTCTAGAAAATTTTTGGCGGAGAATTCTGTTTGAAAATCTCGCAATCATATCTTTCCTAAAAGGATTGGGCCCTGTTAAAGACTCCAAGATGGCAGCAAATTTAAGACACCCCTCTCGTAGAAGTATGATGTTGCTGAGGCAGTATTGCTCCAGCTCAGTCATCTTAACTAGCTCCGACTCGTGACTTCTCAGCTGTGTGCCAAAGTTTGAACTCCTTGTACACAGCCCTCCTTCATTTCGGAAGGGGCAAAAGTTGCCATTTCCGGAAGCTCACCAGTGTAATCGAGTGTTTTATTCAGCAGTGCAAATGAAAAGAAACCTTTCTGTGCTCCTTGATTCCTAAAGCACGCGGGAATTCTCGCAAGGATTGCATAATAAAGGACAGTCAAGAAAACGGATTTTCGCCTCTTTGATTTCTAATAAAACACATCAAGTTTGATACCTTGTTCAAATAAAAAACTCATTATAAAAATGATGTCAAAGTCACTCGGGTTGTGGGCTTGGACTAATGAATTCTCAAAGCTTGGCATTCTTGTTGAGTTTATACTCCAGTGGTAGCGCGGCGGTTTAGCAAACAACAATTTATGAAGGTCGGCTATGCAGTTAATTCCTCGGAAAACTCTCTGGTAAGTACCCACCTCATCTGGGTAGCTAAGGGTAACTAAAATCGATAGCAACTCACCAGTTACAGCATTAGTATGGGATTCCACATCAAAGAAGACGACGAGTTCTCACAATACTTGTTTTTTTCGTAACTGGGCGCTCCTTATCTGTAAGTGCATAACAAAACCAACCTTCATGGTGAACATTGCAGTGCAAGCAACGTTGAGGGTCGCAATAATGGTAATTTTTACCATTGAAAATCTTTTTGCAAACCTGACAATCTGAATCACTTTGGATGTTGACCTCCACACGTCACATCTACCCCCACACAATTGGTTCTGCTTTTGATGGTGATTGTGAAAAAGAAGGCCACAGCATTCTCAAAAACCTTTTTTCTGATAAAACCCATTCAAGTTTCTGATCACATTGTAGTGATTGTGAGATGCAATGTACACTACAATGAAATTACCCCACCAACAAGGAGTTATCCGACCTTAACCATATTTAGTGGTGGGGGGGGGGGTCGTCTACCTCCGACTAGTAAACGATTAGATGCATGCTCACAGGACATGACCATTTGGATTCATACAGGCTGTCTGGGTGCCTGTTAAGGCTCATCAGTTGTCACCTGTGATCACCTGTGTTGTCATCGAGGCATTCCATGCAGTAGGGAGGAAGCAACTGCCTCGTGAACGTACACTACTGTAATCCGCACAACTGTCTCGATGCCGCGACGAGGACGACAACCATTCACGCAATTAACGGACTTTGAACGAGGTCGGATTATTGGCCTCTCCGAGGCTGGATGATCAATCAGACAGATTGCTGTCCATGTGTCGCAGAGTCCATGTTAGGTTTGGTCAGCGGTGAAGGCATGGGTGGTTAAACAGTTGTAGTTGAATTAAAAGGCGTGACTGTGGTTTACCCTTGTTTTGTTGACGTTTCAGAGAAAACTTTGTGCGGTCAACACGATTTTGCTCTATCTGAAACTGCAGTTTGAGGGTTGCACAGTCTTTTTCAGGTAGGGGTGGGGGTTGTGGTGCATGGTAAAGGGATGGTAGGAACAGGCATTGGTGATTGGTGGCATTTGATGGTGGTGTTTGTGTTGGAGAAATTGGGGAAACAGGATGCGGGGTGTATGATCGCAGAGAACCTTCAAAGTCATCATCATTTGCACTTGCCTCCTGCGTGAAACCTGAGACCCAGTTTGCTCTGCAGCCCTCACACAAAGATTCAATAGATGCATTAGATTTTGTCTATACAAACATAAGTCTAATGCTTGACTCTAAGTGAGGTGGTCTGACGAGTTAGAGTCGATCTTGGGGGGTAATTGTTTCCTAACATATAAATAAAAATTTAAAAAAATCGCCAATAAGAAGAAAAAGAACAAAAAGTTATTTTGACATAAAAAAATTTGAAATTTGTTGTTTTTTTTAAATTGAAATGTAGGAAGTTCAATAATCAACCATTAACGTCTGCAAAAAAAACAGGTTATGCACGAAAAATTATATAGCCTTCGTTCAAACTGGGCGAGAGAAAAAGTTAGTTAATCGCACCTTTGTGTTTGTATACAAAAATACGAATTACACCCTTGTGAAAGATGCAATTAACTGTAACGTTAATGTATTGGCTAATGTTGAATTCTTTTGTGCGGATTGAACAAATCGAAGTCCTGGGCAACTTGCAAATTTAATCATTTCTGGATGGCACAGGAGGATTGGGCGAAATTCACCTGTTTTCATGCAGATTGTGTTTGCCGTGCTTCTGTTTCGTGAGAGTGATAAATAGTAACTACCATCAGAATGCTTCTCAAGCAAGGCAAAGTTTAATTTCGTTGCAGTCCGATGTGAGACCAATTTGTTAAAATAAAAGTTAGTGAAAACAAAAAGAAGGGAGTTTAAACAAGAGGGGGGTTTAGAATGTAAAAAATTTATACAACCTATTGCGAACCTGAATATTGTTTAAAGTGCAATCACACTTTTAATGCACATCAAAGTAAAAATTTAAAAATATAGGGGGACGAGAAGTTTGAGTCCCAAAAGAGTATTACACGATCCAAAGCTTCCCAGATTTCCGATTAAAACAGTGGGGAAAATCATCCCATGGAAAAAAAATTATACTGAACATCTTTTTCATCATCTACAAGGTGAGGTTTCACGTGGAAATCGGCTAGTGTGACAAAAAGCTACCCTGCTCTAACACAAACGTTGTCTGTCAGTTGAATTAGATAGTATACTTTAAAAAATACAGTAGACAAGTCAGAAACATCAGCATTTAATAACACTCCTTGTATTTCTAATGCAAACCTCGTAAATCTTCCATTTCCTTCAGATCTGACAGCATGTGACTTGTAACTCCACTCTTACCCTATTGCGAGACGGTTTTTTTTTTATTGAAACAAGCTACAATTCAACACCTGTTGTAGGGAGCAAACCTGGATAAAACATACTCGAGAAAAATACTGTTGATGAAATGATTATTGTAGGGTTCCTTCACTAACAATGCGGTCGAGTTTAGTCCTGGTGGTACCCCTGCAATTTTCCAGCACTCATTAATCAGAACTCTGCTTAAAGTTGATATCGTTCAAAAAATCTTTAAGGCAGTGAGTGACCCTGTTTTTGAGCACTCAGGATTGGAATTCTGGAACCAGAGAGGGAGGAAGAAAGAGAAGACGAGCGCACTTGAGAGATTGTAAACGTGGTACCCAAAAGGGAAAGTGTTGTAAAGTGAAAAATAATACGAGGGGCATTCAAATTTGACCTGTACTTTATTTTTTGTAAATTTCATTGTTGTAAAAATCTAAACTTTCATTGTTGGGATGGCAACTACCACCTGTCATGCAAATGCAGCACCACTCATCCAGTTGCCATGACAACCCATAGTTTGTTTAAACAAAACGTTGGAGAGCGATGTCGACCAAAATGGAATAACGAATAATCAAGTTTCTCCACAATGAAGACGTGAAAGCATCTGATATTCATCAGAGACTTCAAAGACAGTTCACCGAGTCATGTTTGTCTCGATCGTCCATCTTTGCTTGGTGCCAGAAGTTTGAAGCAGGGCGAGAATCCACCAGTAATGAAGCTCATAAGACAAGGTCAGCAACTGCTGTCAATGATAGCGTCATCGTACGAAAAAATGAGCTGAAAAGGAAAAACAGGCGGATTTATGTCCGAGAATTGGCTTCAATACTGAACATCAGCACTGGCAGTATGGAGATCATTATCCACGATAAGCCGAAATTCAACAAGATCTGTGCCAGATGGGCCCCTAAGCAACTGTCTGAGCATCGCAAAACCACCCAGGTGGAAATCTGTTCCATGCTGCTGCAGTGATATGACAGGGAAGGTGACAGCTTCCTAAGACGTATTGAGACCAACAGACATGGATTCATCACCATATTCCTGAAAGCAAGCATGCGAGCATGGAGTGGCAACACACTGACTCACCATAACCTAAGAAATTCAAGATGATACCGTGGGCAGCGAAAGTGTTGGTGACTGTATTCTGGGACATTAAAGGTATCATTTATGTCGATTTTCTGGAAGAACGTCGAATCATACATGCACCCTACTACTGTGACATTTTTAGGATATCCCTGATGCCTTAAGGAAAAAGCCACCAGGATTCCTTACCAGTGGTTTTTGTTTTCTGCAAGACAATACCAGACCACACACAGCCATACTGACTATGGACACACTGATGGAACTCATATGGGACAACTTACTACATCCTCCATGCAGCCTGGATATCTCCCCTTGCGACTATCACCTTTTTGGATCATTGAAAGAGTTCTTTGGACCATTTGGAGGTTGAGCTCTAATGACGAAGTGAAAAATGCTATCCTGACGTGGATTCGACATCAGCCTGAAGATTTTTACAGTACTGGTATCCACAGATGCCCCCAGAACGCTGGAAAAATGTGCAGAGAAGTAAGGAGTGTTCTTTGAGAAATAACTGGTGTGTGTGTGATTTTTTTTGTAGTATCCTGATACTATAAAAAATAAAGTCCAGGTCAAATTTGAACACCTGTTGTATTTACCAAGCTTGCTCGAGCGCAGCCAACTGTATTGCATGTTTGGGTTTTGTACTCTGGGTCCAAGAATTCTGCACCTTTGTTGCTGCAGTTTCCCAAGTCTACCAAACACAGGGGAGCGTACAAGTCGTCCAAGTTTGGTTTGTCCTTGAAACGATCAGCTTTGTCTTCAGCGGTCGTCATAGAAACGTCAGCTGTCTGTAGGGCAGTTGGTGACGATGGAGGATGCGGGGGTGACGGGGTGCGATTGCGTTTAACAGGTGTTGCGCACCTTAGAATACTATCCCTGTTAAGATCCGTCTAATGAAATGGTTTACGACGCTAAAATCAAAATGTAAGTCAAGAATTGAAAAATTCACTTCAAGAATTAAATATCTAAAATAGTATCAACAATTCAAATTATAATCACCTGTGTTGTACGGATAAAACCGCCTGCCTGCATATTAGGACAGTTATGAGAAAAGGTCGCGGAAGCTATATCCGATGCACGCGTGTCGGGGTCATCGTTGACCTGAAAGAAAAAAAACAAAATGTTTGCAAAGAGAGAAACATAGGATTCAGAAAGAGAAAACTGATAAAATTTAAAACAAAAGACATACAACCAGGGAGGGAGATGAATTGCATTGATAAAATCCAAAGTGAGGAGTGAAAACTGGTGAAATTGAACTAGCAGGTTGGGCAGAGGCGATCTGTGATGACGATATTGTATGGGGAAGGGAGACAAGTATTCAGTAACTTTTTGCTTGGGTGTAGGGAAAAAGACTGTTCGAGGAAATTTGAAAATACCGAGAGGTATTTATTTTTTAAAATAATCACAAATAATACATGTACTCATTCGCAAACCATGGAGAATGTTGTGTTGAAAAAACAGCTGTGAACTGAAAAAACATGAAGTAGTTGAAGAAAAATTTGTATCAGAACCGAAAATGAAAATTTGTACGAAAACGAATGTGTACGGTAAAATATGGGAACAGAAAACAACCAACTGATGTCTAAAACACAAAGTAGAAGTGAAAGAAATTCAGAATCACTAATGAAAATATTAAAGGTATTTAAAATCTGTCATTAAAAAAAAATAAACCTACAGGTATTCAGAAGAGAAAGGATTTTGAAAAAAAACGAAGTAAGATGAACTCTGAAAAGAGACTAGAAATGCGCAGCAACTATTTTTTCACAAGCGAAAGACTAGTAGCGAGTGATGAGAAAAAAACCCAACTCTTTTGATGGTAATTTACCTTCATTAAAGCGACATTAACCAGTAGCTGTAGAGTCAACAAGTCAGATATCAATCATCATCTAAACAAAAGGAGGGAGCACTGAACTCTGACCTCGAGATTGCAGATTCAGAACGAATGCGGCCCCAATAATAGTCACAACTTCCTGGAAATCGTATGAGGGGAGAGATAAAAAAGTATGGCTGAGGTAAAACAGCATAGTGAAATTATGACATAGCAAAATTTTGAAAATGAACAGTTAAGTAATACAACTTTGTATGAGCGATCAGAGAGTAATTCAGTGAGCCAGTTTAGGGGGTCCACGAAGATTAAAGAATGAGGAAAGGTTGTAGATCAAAAGTTGGTGGGATATAGAGCCAAAGGCTTTGGTATTGTCTAACAAGGTTAAACAGAGTATAAAAATCCGACTTTGATGAAACTTTCACTATCGTTTAGCTATAACCAGTCCATATCTTGAAAACTACGGAACCGATTTTGATGAGACGTGGACCCTTCCCTAAGTTGAAAGATACTTAATCAAATAAAAAAAGAATTATTGCAATTCGATTTCTAGTTTCTGAGAATTCGTTGAACAACATGCATACATACATACATACATACATGCATACATAAACTTATGAAATTTGGCACTCCTGTTTAGAAGCGCACATAGAATAACATAAGAATATTGTGCAATTCCAACAATATTACATACATACGCATCGAATTGATAACCTTTTTTTGAAGTCTGTTAAAAATAATGAAATTATAAAATTATTATTGGTCATATGAAGAGTTATAAATTCAATTTGTTCAAAGCAAGTATGGTGCATGGACGCATTTTGGTAACGCACACATCCACCACAATATTTTCTTTGTGAATGTATTTTAGTATTTTTTTTTGTAAAATAATATTTTATCCATGGCATTGTTGTTAAATTTTGATTTCTAACATGTATATTCTTTTTCTAGCATTTAATTTCCCCATTAGTTGCGTTTTCTTGTTGTGCACACGCCGGCAGCACACCTCGACATTGTTACTGATGTGGTTATTAACAGCTGACAATGGAATGAAAATTCACTACTCAGCCAGCTCTTGCCAGGGTGAAATTTTCCATAGCCAAGCTTATTTTCAGTTCTGAAGTTGTGTTTTGAACTTTGTATTTTCTTCTGCTTTTCATTTTTCCATTTTGTCAATCAACTGTTTGAAATTATCCTAAAATGTATCAGCAAACCTAAAATGATGTAACTACAATATTGGTGAGAATGTTCCGTTTATTTATCTGTTTTCTTTAAGCTTTCATTAGTATTGAAGGCATGTTAACCTTTATTGAAACCAAGTGAGGATCTTAAACATGTAAGCTTGCATATTGCATTCTTTTTTCACGTCCATGGTTTCTGTTTCTTTTTAATAGATATAATCATTATTGTTGTGGGCTAACATGCTTGGAAAATCATTCTTTATCTTCTTGGAAAATCCCGTTACAAGGTACCTCACTTTAACGTACAAATTTAAAATCCCCGGCCGAAATCTAGGTTTTTAATGCTAAAAAGTTTCAGTTTAAGGTACCTCGAATAACGTACATTTCATAATAACGAATTAATTTTACGTTCCCTCGGTTAAATTTTCCCTGCATTACAACGTACATCGTTCGAATATCTTGTAGTCTGAAATTTTCCTTGTCACTAGTTTTGTTTTAATTGTATTTTGCCCTTACGTTATACATGGAGTGGAAATGCATCTATTAGATAAAGTTTGGTAGACTGGCCTAGACCTGGCAGCATTAAGTTCTGGCTGTTAGTCAATCAATTCGGCCCCTTTGTAACCTCCAAAATATTTCTTTTATGTTGTATCGTGAGAAGTTGGTTTTGTGAGTAATTATACTTGATAATAAGCAAATATTATATTTCTGTGTTGCTTTTTAGTTCCTGTAGTTAACTGCGCATAAGTCGCCGTATAGGAAGTGATAATGTTTTAAATCTTTACTTTTGGTAAAGCCTCCGTATGTTTGATTGTATATACATGAAAAACTGTCTCTTTAAATACTGTATTTAGTTTTTTTTTAACTATGATTTTCTGAAGTGTTCATGGAATTTACTAAGCGCTAAGTTGAAAGTTTTAATGGAATATTGCAGTTTTTTTTCCAAGACGCATTTACTCAGGCCTTTTTACTGTTCACTAGCTATGTAATGTCTAATTTTTGTGATATATTTGTTTTCCGTGTAAACTTTTTCTCTTAAAAAAAAAGAAAACTTAAGAAAATAATTTGAATTTACTTTTGAATATGAGCTTAAAGTCTGATCTAATAATTAAATATTTCTATATTTCTGTACTTTTTAAAGCTGCTTAATTCTTTCCCAAGTAATACATTCTTTCCTATTTTCTTCAACAAATAATACATGTTTGTATTATTGACTTTTAACGTAACATAAGATTTTCTTTAGTATTGGTATTTTAATTATTCTTTAAATAAAATTATTTCAATATATTGTTTCACGTTGTTATTCTTGAAAGGAAAACTTTGTTTGGTAAATATAAATATTTTAATAAACTGTTAGCGTTCAGTTAGAAATAAAGATCAATAATTTACTTAAAGCTTTTAGTGTATTTTCTTTAAAGGAATAAATTGGCTTATTGCGACACTTAAATAAACACAACGCATGGAATTTTCTTAGTATTTAGATTTCTAATGATAATTAATTTAAGGGTTTAAGACACTTTAGAAGTAGCAAGTTAATAATTTTATCTTGTTCTTTCTGTTGTTAGTGAATGGCAGTTATATTTGTTGGGAGGTTTAATGAATAAACAAGTTTGATTTTTACCCATGTTTTTGCTTTCAACGGACTAATTTTCCATGTCCGAATTTGTTTAATTTTTACTGGGGTTGTCTCTAGAAAAATTTTTTAAATTATTTAAATAATTTTTAATCAAGAAACAAATTGAATTAAAATCTAGAGGTCTCCACACAAGCTGTGTCTATGCTTCATCTAGGAGAAAAATCACGTTGTACTGATTACAGTACATTATTATTATTGGATAGCCGATAAAAGTATAGCTTTTCGATTATTTTGGAGAAAACCGACAAAATTGAGATTGGACGATAGTTGTGATAATCATTATGGTCACCATTTTTATACCTTGTGTCTCAAAAGTCGTGTGCCATATGAAAAGTGTATGAGTGTTAGCTTTATATTCATACGTTCATGTTCAAAATGTGCACTGTGCACTCGAAGACAAAGTCTCACACGATCCAAATTTTCTTCTGTCACGCGTAAAAGTGCTTGGGGATTTGATAGTGCCTGCGATGAAATTCGTCTGCAGCTTCTTGAGATGTTCTGTGGTGATCTCCCCAAAGAAGTATCAGCTCTACACGCCCCGGTTTTAGCATTATTCCTCTACTTCACTATTTTACCTACAAAATCAAAGCAACCAATTAATCCATTTGGCATGCGACTTTTGAGACACAAGGTAGGTGGGGATAATTTTGGCTGTTTAAGAGATTTAGGAAAGGATCCTGTGGTAAGCGAGACATTAAATATATGAGTAAGTGGAAGTGTTAGACTAGTGTTTACTGCTATTATAACGTCTGAGCGAAAACCAAAGGGATCAGGGGAAGTTGAAGATTTTAATTGCAGGATTATTTTAGAAACCTCATCAAGCGATGCGGGAGTAGCAAACAAGGAGTGAGAGGGTGTCGAGATATTGAATGGGTAAGAATAATGGGCGATTTGGGGATGGGGGGGGGGGGGTAAAAGAATTTTAAGGAACTCTGATAATAAGGTTGGAGTTAGGTTCCGTGGGTCCGGAAAAGAGGAGTGTGAAGACCGAAAACTTGAAAGGAGATTGTTTATCGTTTTCCATTAAATAAAATGCGCGAAGTGATTTCATTTGGCAGTTTTAATATTTCGTAGCAGATTAGAGAATGTACAAAATGCTTTGTCGGAGTTTGGGTTAGGATTACGCCAGTACTTTCGTTATAGGCCATTTTTTGTGCGCCACTTGACGAAGACTATAGGAATTTAGCCAAGGTTTATGAAATGGTTTGTCTTTTTTTCGAGGGGAGGAGGTTATAAAGGGTGTATCAGGTTCGATGGTCATAAAGTACC
>JAHWFO010083000.1:159706-229466 GCA_023313115.1 Rhysida immarginata | reverse complement strand
GTACTTTTTACATGTGTAAAGTTAAACAAACAGTATGAATCGTTTTACATGGAATGATTATGCAGACATGCATCTGTCTCTCGGTGCTGCTGGTACCATGGATGGTGCAAGGCGTTTGTATGCTGAACGTTATCCCAACAGAATTCTTCCCAATTCACGAACATTTGGTGCAGTAGATCGTCGTCTAAGAGAAACAGGCGCATTCGCTCATGATAATCATCAGCGTGGACGTCGTCGGTGGTTACGCTCCCCTGAATTAGAGGATGAAGTTTTGGAAAGGTTTAACCGAAATCCATCGACGTTGGAGTTGCTTTGAATACTACTCATACCACTGTATGGAACATTTTACATGACAACCTGCAACATCCGTTCAAGCTTCGAAAGGTGCAGGAATTATGTCCCAATGATCATGGTCCCCGGCGTGTTTTCACGGAATGGTTTATGCAGCAACAGAATAGGATTCCAGACTTTCCTTCCTTGGTTTTGTGGACAGATGAGGCAACGTTTACGCGAGAGGGAATGTTCAGTAGCTACAATAGTCATCTGTGGTTTCATGTCAACCCATGTGCAACACATGTTAACAGTTTTCAGCATCGTTTTTCGTTGAATATTTGGGCTGGCATGATTCACAATGTCCTGATTGGGCCATATCTCCTACATGCCGTCTTAACCGGCAAACATACCTTGGTTTCCTGAAGGAGGAGCTCCCTGGTCTTCTTGAAGATGTTCCACTAATGACCAGACATTTGATGTGGTTTCAACAGGACGGCGCACCTTCGCATTACACAAGAGCAGTTAGAGATTACCTAAATGAGACATATCCTGGTCGTTGGATTGGTCGTGGCAGACCAGTTGCTTGGCCACAGAGATCGCCAGATCTCACATCGATGGATTTTTTTTTTATGGGGAAGCATAAAATCAATGGTGTACTCCGAACCCGTAGATACCGAAGAAGAATTGGCGGCTCCTGTTGTCGCGGCAGCAGGTGACATCAGCGACCGTGCAAATCAACTGTTTCCACGCGTACATCAATCCATCCTAAGGCGTTGCGAATTGTGCTATGAAGCAAATGGCGGTCATTTCGAACAATTACTGTAAAAGTTATTACAGTAGATTGCTTGTGTTAATTGTTAAAAAGAAAATAATCTAGGCCTACCAACGCACACTGCGTCCCGGTGTCATTTGATTGTTCAATGCAGTATTGTAAGTAAACGGAGCTGCGGGGACCCCATGTTCATATGACAAAAAATACTTCTAAGGACCTCTTCTATCATCTCCCAAAAAATCTGTACTCAATTCAAAAACACCCTGAATATATGAATAATTTAATTCATAATTTATAATTTTGAAACATTTAAGAATCAATAAATGTTCATTTAGATCTTTTGCTGCTTTTTGAAGTCTTCATCTTATTTATAATTTATGCGCTTGTTGAATTTCTATGTGATTTGAAGTGCTGAATTTATTTCTGCACGTTCCTTCCTCTATATAGTTAAAAATAATGTTCCGACCCAAAAAAGCGTTACGGGTGATGCAATAATTTTAATTTTTCGTCATACAAAATATGCTCGTTTTGTGATTTTAGATACTGCGAATTGCTTGCACGTGCCGTGTTTGTGGTCCCTTATTCGATTGTGAGCACAGAGGCGAGTAAGGAGACGTACCTTAAGCATAGACGCTGTGTTTACTCGACCCGTGCTTATATTACATACTTCAGTTATTGTAAGCCCCTATTCAGTATTACGATGTACATGATTCTGTAGATTCGTCAATTGGTAAATAAATAAAAAGTTTATGTACTGTATAAAATATTTATTTGTTTATTTCATCTAAAAACATTCTCATGATTCAATGCTTCAGGCTGCAGGTTCGAAACTAAGTCACTTTTTTTTTAATCATTGTTTACTATTCTTATAAAACTATTTTCTCTCTCTTCCCTTAGCCACGGCCGTGTTTTCCAGTGACGTAACCCACCAACGTCACAGGCTAATGCAATCACTTCGTGAAATTGTTTCGTTAAGTCTTGTTACTCCATACCCTCACATGTAAAATGCAAATGATTTTCGGCAAATTGAATGATGGCGAAGCCAGTTAACGTTCTACTATAATGAGTAGCGTTTCTTTTCACGAGAAGCTTTGTCAAAATGGGATATTGCAGTCGCACAATAATATTAAGAAATAAAGTTTTTTTTTGTTTCGGTGACCATTTATAAGAACAAATAACGACTACATAGCAATTTCGCCTTTAATTAGTAATTAATTAATTGGGTTCCATCTCCCTCTCCCACTTTCCTCTTCTTCTGTTTACTCGTGCCTACGAGTTCATTTATTGCATCACAGGTGTTCTTGAGGCCAGCCCGTCTCTTATTACTAGAATTGTACTCTACTTAATTAGATGGATCCAAATGAAGCCTCGAGGCGGATGGAATGATTGCACGTGAACAGCCAATGAATCTATTAAGTTGGGTTTGACTTTTTTTTTCTATCCTTTTGTGTCAAGTTAGTTTTTAGAGCGTTCTTCCGTTATGTTAGTAGGAAATCCCTGTGATATTCATATTACTTAAAACTGGAAGTTATCGCGAATGTCTGCTGGATATTAGAATTTGAAGTGTCTACTTCATACTTTGATTGTATATGTTATGTATATTCGTCATGATAGCTATTTATGTAAAAGTCTTTTGCGGATACGAAGGGTTATTCAAAAGATGGAGCAGATTTCAAATATCTGTTTCATTTAATAGATGATAGAAAAAACGCATTCCGCACATCATTGGATAGAGGGAGGTTCAAAAATTTTTTCTCTATCACACAATGCCGCTGTTTTCTCTTTTATAATACAGTTTTAAGTAAATCGAGTAATGACACCACACCATTTGTAATGCTTTCATATCGAAAAACTGAACAAAAATTCTCTCTGCTTATAAATAGAATTCATGATTTTTTTTACTCTGTATTTCATGTGTTACGGTCTAGAAGTAAGGATGATTAAAAAAGAAATAAATAGGTGAAAATGACAATTAAACATAAAGCCCTCAAGTTATCATTAGATGTCTGCTTATCGAGATAATCGATATTTAAAATCGTGAATCAAATTGACTGAAGAACGTACATCTTCAAATAGCTTGTTTGCCTAACTTCAAATAACATCTTCAAATAATAACAGTTTGCCTTTCTTTTTAAACTTGTTTAATATCCACATTTAAAAACAATTACATGAACGGATGGGAAGATAGCAACACAAAATGTAATTTTATAATAGTTATGTGGATATTTTTCCTTAATAAATTAATAAAATAGATAAAATGAAATTAATTTAATTTAAATATAATATAGTTAACAAATTTTATTTAAGGAATATAGAAAAATATTATTTGCTCACTTCTGAACTTCAGGAGCAATGAAAAGCTGTAATAATTCATTGGTGGGTGTTACTTAATAAGAAACAAGATAAAGAATAAGAAACTAGTTACTTAATCGGAATAGAGATGCTTGAAAGTAAAATAGAAATCTGACTTAGAATAGAAGAATTATTGCACTTTTATGTGAGGGGTTTTTATGTGTATTCCATTTCCAATAAAACTGACGCAGTTTTCGAATGTGGAATCCAACTTTGAAATGTGCAATGAAAATCCCTTATTTTAATGGCGTTTTCAGATTGTAGACAACATTTGAGAAATTTTTTATTCTTGGTGTTTTTTTCAATTGATGCAATCGTTTAGGAGATAGAAGCAAGGTGTAGTGTGGATTTTAGATTTACTGATTTATTTTTAACAACAATTAAATCCTATAATCGGGTAAAACATGAAGAATAACAAATTCACAAACAAAATTTTTCTAAAACAAAATAGAATAAAAGGGAGATTCCATCAGGTCCGGTAAGGTAGATTTCTGGAAAACATTTGTCATGACTTTTTTGGCAGATTTCTGGGTGCGAAATTTCTTTGCTGTGACGCCATTCCATTGATTGTTACTTGGTTTCTGGATCATAAATGTGGAGCCAGGTTTCATCCTCATTCACCAATTTCGCCGAAAAGTCCTGTGTAGCTTCAAAATGGGCCAGAACGGCTTTGGATGCCTCAACTGTTCAAACATTTCGGCACCCAATTTGCTGAAAGCTTGCGCATGTCGAGAATCGTGCTCCAACACGCTCCCAGGAGATGTCCAGTATCTGGGCTACCTCGTTGGCGGATATTTGCCAGTCCTCAAGAATCAGCTCATGGATAGCATCACATGTTGCTGGGTCAGTTGCGGTTGGGAGGCGCCCACTGCGGGGTTCATCTTCAACGGTGAAATGCCCAGGCTTGAAACGAAATACCCAGGTTTTGACATGCTGTAGGAAGGATACTTCTCCCTTAGTGTTTGTGACATCCCAATATGAATGTCCTTTGCTGACTTTCCCTAGAGGAAATAAAAATTCATTACGACACCGCACCTCCAAAGATGTGAAACTTGCTTGTGCCTCTGCCATCTCAGCTTCTCACTGGAATTCCAACAACAACATTTATGCCCCAAGCGGGGGTGTACCGTATAGACTGCAAGCAACGTGACTGCTTCTATATCGGATTAACTTACCGAAACTTCTCCACGAGATATAAAGAACACGGGTCATCCTTCGCTAAGGACAAGAAATTGCAATACGCTGCCCACCTCACGAGAAGATTCAATGTCAGTCATCCATATTTCCAAAGACCCCAGCAAGACATCTATCCTTGAAGCAATAGAAATTTTCAAAGCCAAACGCCAGAAACCTAACCTCCTAATTAATTCACAAACCACTTTCGACTTGCATGCTATTCTTTCATCAGTTGCCGATTTATTATAATTCCAATGTTTTCTCTTTCTTTGTAAATACTTTATTACCTTTTACTTTTACAGTAAACTGTAGCTTTGTATAAATGCTTGTTTATCTTGCATTTCACTTTAAAATTTGTATCACTCCCTTACAATTATACATATTTATTTTCTATCCGGTCTTTAAAAATTTACCCCTTTAATTTTGCATTGTTCCTTTAAAAATATAATCTTCCTTAAATTTATAATTCCATTTATCGTAATTCATTTGCTTCACTGTGAGTTTAAGTTTGCATTAATTTCTTTTTGTATAATTTTATATCACAATTATTTTGTATAATTACTTTTTATCTTCATTAATCATGTTAATTTCACTGTTCCTTGTATATTAATCTTCTTTTATATTAATCAGCCTATACGACCAATCCGATGCGCCTACGCATCAACAACATGCTTTTGTATTTACAACCAATCATGTATTAGATATTTTTCGATAGCCTTCATGTTATGTAATCATTGTTATTGATAAAGGGGCTAGCAAGCCTTTCCAGTTAAACGTTTAAGTTATAATACAAAAATATTACAAGTAAAATATTGCTATACAAAAAATATAAATAAATTACAGAAAAAATATATACAAAAACAGATAAAATATACAAAAAATACAACTGAAATTGTAACAACAAAAATATGTAAAATATAATAAAAATCAAATAATTTTCAAATTTATCCTTCATCACTTTTTTAAATAATAACAAAAAGAAAAACTATTGCATCAAGAAAACTTGTTCAGTTATATGTTCCTCTCAGCTTTTGAAATGATTTCCAAAATTCTGTACAAATTTCATGTGTGTTGAGTGTTTATTCCTGTTAACCTTTTGGGGGAGGATGGCGGAGAAGCTAAAATTTAACGGGGGTCAAATGGTTATATAAACGCTTTCACCCCAAAAACGAAATCAAGTCTACCCCCTGTCCTCCCCTCCAATCATCTTTCCCAAAGCTGTATTTTGTTTTTGTATATATTCTTTTTCTGCAATTTATTTATATTTTTTGTACATATTTTACTTGTAACATTTTTATATCTTCAACTTGACTGTACACTTTTAAGACAATCATTTTAATTTTCTTATATAACCTAATTCTCTTAAAAAGCTGGAGGGGGAAGTAGTTATATTAGGGATCAATCTTTCAACTTAAAAATGAAATCAACTCGACCCTTTGTCCTCCCCTCCAACTGCCTTTTTATATTAAACCAGACTGTATGAGTGTCACCGTGCTATATTAATGCCAAATAACATATCTAGCTACAAGTACCCAATTCCTATTGTGCTTATTTTAACGAGTTTAAGTAGTAATTCAAGAACAATTTTTAATTTAATAATGGAATTCTTAGCAATACAGCTAAATAGAAAATGTTGCACATATTACACAATGATTTAATAAATTAAGAAATAATAAAAAAAATAATCTCATTTATTTTTAAGCTAATAAATAATAAATAAAAGATTCCCGCATATAAACTGACTTTGACCTAAAATGAATGAAGCAGATTGATTTGTAATTGGAATAAAGATGTCAATTATAAACAAACAAAAAGTTAAATTCTTCGGTGATTTAAAAATCTCGATCCAATTTGCATTTCCACCGAATTGTCGTCCACCCAATTGACGTTCACCGAATTGTCGCGTCCAACCAATTGACGTCCACCGAATTGTCACATCCACCGAATTGTCGTTCACCCAATTTTCGTCCACCGAATTGTCATCCACCCAATTGTCATTGACCCATTAAAAATAGGGGTTCCTATTTAAGATTTCATAGTTACCCCCTCCCCCAGCCCCCCTCACTTCTGATTTTGGACATTTTTTCGTACAATGCTTAGTTTCCGAGATATTCAGTTGTCTCAAAATAAATGCATCCCCCTGTATATCAGGCATACTATGCAACACGATAATTCAAAGCAATTCGTTTAAACATAACCAAACTGTAATAACATTATCAAATAATGCCAAAAAATTTCTAAATTTTGCATTTTGTACTCTTTCTAGGTAAAAACAGAACAATAATAAAAAAAAACCCATAAAAATCTTTAGGAGCATATATTGTCACCTTAAATCGGCCACTAAAAATTAAAAAATATATTTAAAAAAAAGTAAAAGTGTGGTGGCGCGTTTATTTTATTATGTATTGGTTACAATAGCAGTATTTTCTCAGTCCCCAATGCACATAAAATCCTTTTAAAAGCGAAATATGAACGTTAGGTTACAGTGGCTAGAAGTAATAGTGTGGCAATTGAATACTAAATGCAGGCATGAGATTGTAATGAAGACTGATGACACCGCCAGATGGCATGACAATCTAATGCGCCGACAATTACTCTATAATGCATGGGATTCAATGTAAGTTTAACAGCACGAACGCTTTAAAAATACTTGTTTAATAAAATAAAATACGATTGTAAACTTGAAATAATATCCAGATAAACTAATTAAATGAATTTCAAAGCAGTATTCGTTTTATTTATTATTTAATCGAATAGTCATTTTTCTCATTTCTTGGTTGTTTTATATGTGTTTTACGGTTTCGTTATGTGTCTCTAAATTAAAATTTAAAATATAATAATATAACCCTGCAGTAAAAAATAGCATTATCAAGTTCTACGTTCTTACGCGCTTGCACTTTCTAGTAAAAACACCAAACGAAAAAAGAAGTGCAAAACGTGAAAAAAGTAAACTTTTAAAGCTCAGACGTACACAATAACATATAATAAATTATAAATTATGAAATTTGTAAAATATAAAAAGAACATTTCAATTTAAAAACCATTACACTTTTCCATATAATTATTTTCTGCGCTTAACTTTTTATAACAACAGCTATTCGATTAAATAATAAATAAAACGAATACTGCTTTGCAATTCATTTAATTAGTTTTTCTGGATATTATTTCAAGTTTACAATCTTATTTTATTTTATTAAACAAGTATTTTTAAAGCGTTCGTGCTGTTAAACTTACATTGAATCCCATGCATTATAGAGTAATTGTCGGCGCATTAGATTGTCGTGCCATCTGGCGGTGTCATCAGTCATGATGACACGAAATCAGCGGCAATGGACACACTATTACTTCTAGCCACTGTAGTTAGGTCTATAATTTATTGTATTTGTGAACTTGTGCTGCCATTTGTTGGCGAGATGCGCAACCAGTCCCGAATTTTTTGATAGCACACCTCGTATTTGCACTATATACATATTAACTTTAGATTAAGAAGTATTTACGAATAAATGAATGGTTAATGAAATTTTATGGTAAAGATTGAAATATGCATTGTCATCGAGATGACAACGTTGGGGAAAGTTGCAGAACTATAGGTAGTCAGGAAGTGAACGAAATATTGATTATGACTTGGTCTTGACTTACACAATATATGATTTTATAAATTATAAAGAGGCAGAAATTGATATATTAAATATAAATAAGTGGTTAAATGAAAATGGAATGCAATTAAATGTACAGAAAACTGTTTATATTAGATATAGGTTATATCCAAATAATAACTTTATCAAAAATATTAAATGCCATACTCATGATTGCATTAATATTAAAAATTGTACATGTCTTGGTGTTACAAATATCTTGGTGTCATTATTGATTACAAACTAAATTGGAGCCAGCATATTATTAATCTTTTTCAACGACTTAAATCCATTACAGTTACAATTAGAACGCTGCATACAATTCTTAATCATTCTATGATTAAAAATATATACATGGCTTTATTTCAATCCGTTTTACAGTATATGCTTGTTATATGGGGAGGAACTTATACAACCTATTTAAAACCACTTAGAGCCTTACAAAAGTCTACTGTTAGCAATTTCCAAAAAACTCCAAACCCAGAAATTTTAGATTTACAAAAATTATACTTAAACTGTTTAGGAAGAGATTCACAAAAATTTTATCATGAAAATAAACGAAAATACAGAACTATTCAATACGCATTAAGAAACGCACAACAATGTATTGACATCCCAAGAGTGAAACATTCCTTCGCTTTTCATCAAATAGATTATATGAGTATCCGTATGTACAATTTAATGCCAAATGATATTAAAGACTGTAATAAAAAAAATGTATATATTATTAAGAGGAAAATTAAGTGCTGGTTAAATAGCCTTATAGATTTTAATAATTTTTGATTTTTTTCACCAATATTTTTCATATAAAGTTTTATATAAAGTTTTAAATTGTATATAAAAAGATAATTTTATGTTTTTATATACTTTTATATATCCTTTGTATTTAAATTTCTTTAAAAATATTAAAAACTAACAATCATATAAAAAAAAAATATTTGTATAGTATAAAAATAATTATTTGTATTGTAAAAAAAAAGAAAAATTTAATGATTCAAAATAGTATTATCATGTACATCTGTAATAATTTTCGTTTATAGAAACAATTTTATTTTTTTCCCAATTATGTGTTTAATTTCGATGTATCTTGTCTCTTGTGAGCATTCATTACTCTTTCGAGATACATCGATAAGCCTTATTATACCTAAATAATAAATAAAAATAATAAATAAATGAACAAAATCAGGCCCGTAGTCAGGGGGGGTCGACGACCAACCCATTATGGAAAAAGGTCCGCCTCCCAAATATGGAAAAGGTCCGACTCAGTGGAATTTTTGAAAATCGACCCCCCCCCGCCCACCAAGATGACGTCCTGGCTACGGCTCTGAAAATGACTTACACACAAAAAATGACTTTACAGGAACGTGTGTAATAATTTAATCTAAGGAAACTAAAGGCAGTTTATTCGTCTATTAAGAACTTTTCGGTATTAAACAAATCTACATTGCTGAAAGCCACAATGTTCAGCGAATTTGAATTCGCGCTCCAACCGATTGTATTATTGTGCCGATAGATGGGGCAAGCAATACTTTTCTGTTATAATCCTATTTTCTCTAAGAAAGCAGAGTGGTAGCCAGTGGATATACAACAACAATCCAAAATATTAAAATCAGTGTGGTCATGCAAAAAATGATTTATTTCTTCCATTACATTATAATATGTAAAAGTTTTTTATAATAGCTTAAACTGATGTGTCTCAGCTTTAAACTTTAAATTAAATATTCAAGATAACTGTTATATTTAAATTGTAAAAAATATTAATAAAACTCATATTATTAGAATATTACAAACCACTGGTTCAAAATACTGTGGATTTACTGGTCCGGGTTCGATTCCTGTAGTATTGAATTTTTTTTTCATTTTTCCCCATTATTTTTCCATTTTTTTGTCCATTTTTTTTTTGCTTTTCGCCATTATTATTTGTTTGCATTTTGCATAATAATATTGGAGTAATTTTCATTAGTAGTTGACTAATCTAATAATGACTCTTAAAAGCTTAAACATTTATGCGAAATATCACTCATAATAATAACTATTTACAATCCCTGCTAACCCCTGCTAAAACTTTTTACTATTTACAATCTTCCCTATATATAACCCAATTTTCTTTTTTTTTTTTTAATGATTCTTAATATCTCATACATTTTCCTACAGATACTTAACTGCCAACCCCTCATCCATCTTAACTCCATCACGAACTACCATAAAAATTACCATTTTGTTAGTTGTTTTCTTTCTATTTTTAAAAATAGTATATAATTTCAAACCTTTACTATAAATTAATACTTAAGATCTGTTATACAATAACCCCGCCGGAGACCTCACACGTCGGCCAGCTGGCCATACAGGCTCCGGTCAGGGCTTTTTGTAAATCAATTCTAAAGAAATAAATAAAGAAATAAATACAAAAAAAAAAGTTAGTATTTCATAATGTATAAAAGCAAAGAATTTTAGTAATTTTGTACCATATTCGTTGCAAACATGATCGCAAAGTTCACATCTCATCTGGCTTGAAGCAGGGCCGGCTCATCCATATAGGCAACCTAGGTGGCCGCCTAGGGCGCAAAATTTGAGGGGGCGCATAATTTAGGATTTTTTTTTTTAATTTGGGGATTTTTAAATTCCTTGTTATAACAATTATTAACAAAAACACATTTCCAAAGTTCCATACCCGGCAGACCCCACCGAAGGCACTTTAATGAGGGTGCAGAATTTGTTTTCACCTAGGGCGCCAAAAACCCTAACGCCGACACTGGCTTGAAGGACATCATCATTGATCTTCACAAACTGGGTTAATTTAAAAGAATAAAACTTTCTCAACACATGCTAACTGTTCTCAATCAACTGTTTCCAGAGTATAAAAATGCATACTGAAGGTGCTGTGCAATTAAAAGTCAAAGTGGTGGTCGAAAACTGTCTACATCATCCCGGCTTGATCGACGACTACAAAATATTGTTAAAAGAAACCGTTTCAGAAGTCTCAAAAACATTCATGCATTGTGAATTGCATGTGGAGTTCACGTTTCTCGGTCAACAACCTTGAGGCGTCTACACACAAATTGAAGTTCCAGTCAAGAGTTCCCAAAACAAAACCGTTGCTCTCAGCCAAAAAAGGGTGAAATAGTGCAAAGAAAAACAACTTTGGGGGCAAGATGATTAGAATGGAGTACTGTTTAGTGATGAATCTTGTGTTTTGTGTGAGTCATGGAGATATAGGCACACGTGTGTGGCGCTTGCGACAAGATCCCTTCGCCAAATGCTGTATAAAGTGTTCCGTTAAAGTGTGAGTCTGTTATAGTGTGAGGATGTACCTCAGGAGGAGGTGTTGAGAAGCAGTGTGTGTGCTTACGGGAAGGGTTAACTCTGACGTGTAATGAGTACTTGTTTGACTAGGAAATCATCGTTCAACAAGATGGTGCATCTAGATCTAGCCACACGTCAAAGAAAACAAGAAGGTGGCTCGAGGAAAACAATATTAACGAACATTCATGGCCATCAAAGTCCCCGGACTTAAAACCAATAGAAAATCTATGAGGCATTATTAAGAAACAAGTCCAATTGGAAGCTTCAAAAAATAAACAAGAATTTGCATCACAAAACAACGTTTTACCCAGCTTGTTAGCAATATGCCCCATCGGTTACAAGCTTTAATTGAAGCAAAAGGTGATGCTATAAAGTATTGGAATTACTAATATAAATTCAGCATCCTAATATGTTTGTTTTACATTGTTTTTGAACGTTCACCTAAGTTATTCTAATATTTTGAATTTTATTATTAATTTTTTACAATTTCAATATAGCAGTTATCTTGAATGTTTAATTTGAAGTTTAAAACTGAGACACATCAGTTTAAGCATATTATAAAAATCGTTTAGGCTTACATATTATTATGTAATGCAAAAAATAAATCAATTTTTGTATGACCACACCGATTTTTTATGCGTATTCTAATATTTTGGATTGTAGTAGTAGAAAGTAGAATAGACTGACAAACCGCTATCATTTTGAGCCCTTTCATCCATCACTTTGTGTAGTCCGTGAACAGTTCACAAATCGCGCCGTTTCGGAGATGGTGCCACCCTTGCTGCGATAGCCTTTTTGGTTTGGTTTGTTTGGTATTAACGTCCTTTTCAACTTCTATGGTCATTTCAGGACGGCGTTATAGGGGCCGCAAATGTTGCCTCGCAAGGGTTCTTTAACGTGCAGCCGGCAAACGACTACACGGGACCAATGGCTTTACTTCCCTTCCGAAGGAAGTGCGTGATCTCAGGATTTTCCCCCTGAAAAAATCCTCGTCTTCCTCGGCCGGGGTCGAACCCGCGTCGACGGGCATCATCATCCCTTTTTGGATGTCCGTTTACCCATCTTGAGGCTCGTGCACCTGCCGTTTGATGCACCAGCTTTAAAGCTTTCTCAGCCTGTTATGCAAATTTTGCAATGTGTAATCGTTGTTGGGGCGAACCATGCGTGTGCCTTGAAGGGGTGCTGGTCATAATTCATTGATATGACAGTGTATACCACCTTTTCTATTTAGTCCCAGTAAAAGGCTAAGAAATAATACTTAAATTAATAAAACTTCATTCAGTCATTGTGCGATTGTGCAGTTATTGAAAATTAGCCAATACGCGTTTCGAAGCAGACGCTTTGTTATCTGTTGATGAAGTGAAAGCTTCGAAACACGTTTCTCCTATACCTAATAAATTTATTATTGTTTAAATTTTGACCTGCCTCATTCATATTTATTGTAACAATACAAGACACTGAGAAGAGATGGCCTTGTAACCGTTTTGGTTATTTTTATACAATACTAGCAGAGGCACCCGGCGTTGCCCGAGATAATTACATTTGTAGGTTAAACAGAACAACCTCATGAAGTTAAATAATAAATTTGTTTTCAGTAATTCTACAATTTCCGTCTATAGACGAAGCAGTTGTTCAGATGTTTCCGATGCCCGGATAACTTTTTGTCATCCCTGCCCAATACTCATTCATTTCTTCGCTGGCATTTCGATAGATATGAATTATTGTTTTAATCCTTCGAAAGATTATTACAGGACATAAACGCCATATGGTTTTTGGTTTGAAGAGTTGAGTTCATGTATGCTTTGTTATCGGTTATGTCGTCAACTGTAGCTCGAACGAAGGGACTGCGTCCTCTGTCATCTTTCACTCTTTCTCAATAGTCTGCTAACTGTCCATTATCTCCAGTTACTGATCATTATTAAATATTTCCAAGAAAATGTTAACTTCTAAGAAAAGCCCGGACACAGGAATTCTACGTATTGTTACAAATTCAATTTTGTTTTATAATTTTCAGAGGCGGGATGGAACCATCATTCTTAATGAACCTACTTATATTGCACACTTTGCCTGGGACTTTACTTACCCTCTTGTTGTTCTGTCTCAGATGAAAATGTTATCCATCTTCTCCTCCGGGAGCATCACTGGATACTTTAGACCTATCTTTTAAAATTTCCCTTGCCCTTGACGTAGATGCTCTTATACCCTCCTGCTCTAGCGGAGCTTTCATTGTTCAGATGTTTCCAATGCCCGAATAGTTTTGTATCTTTCTGTTGCAAATTTCACTGATCAATACTCGTTCTTTCTCTTTTTTTTTTGCCAAACACACAAATTTTCGCCAGTCGTCTGGACGTTTTTAGGGAGCTCAAGAGAGACCCGTGTGATTCCTTAGCCTCCTCGATAAACACTGCCTTATCTATGTCCTGTCATTGCATAATCATATTTATGCTCGTTGTTAATAATTCGTTACCCCCTCCCTAAAAACTGTTAATATGGTTAATTATGTAGTGCCACACCAGTTAATGTGTTAAGTATACAATGCAACACCAATTAATGTGTTAACAAACTTTCAACCCCCCTTTCCCCCCCTTAGGAGTTGAATTTCGAAAAACCCCGTCTTAGTGCTCACTTACATGTTGTAAAGAACCTCTGTACAAAATTTCAAGTTTCTAGGCCTTATGGTTTGGGCTGTGCGTTGATCACTCACTCACTCAGTCAGTTTCTTCTTTTATATATATATAGATAATCTTGTATTTTTACTTCACTGAGAAGAGATGACCTTTGGTTTAAGATATGTAATATGTTCCTTTTAATAATAATACAATGGCTCAACAAATACACTTAGAAAATAATTATATGCCTCTAAGTTCTTATATGCTTTTATTTGTTCATTGTCAAACGCTTTTGATTCAATAAAATTATTGTAAATATTGATATATGAATAAACAGGTGGGCACTTCACATCACACTTTCTGAAGAATTAATTTATGTTCATAATCTGAAATATAATTATAAACAGGTTTTAAAGTAAGCAAATAAAGACATTTTCACAAATGCTATCTAATTTATTTATGCAGTCATATTGGTGGAAAATGTGAGCTCGCCTGATCGTCTTTCGGAACATTATTTTCTCAAAATCATATGAATTGTGAGTTAAATGAGCAAATGTGGGACACCCACGTTGAGGGAGAGGAAGAAGAAAATACTCTGCTGTGTTTTGAAATGCAAAGAAAATTTTTTCATTGAATATTCGTTTTAAATTTATAATGAGAAATAAAATAAAATGAAACAGTAGTCGTGCGAAATTAAAATGGAAAAAAATTAATTTAGCAAAATGAAGATAAATTGTGAGCATATCTTGTTCATAAAAAAAAACTATATTAATTTATTTTATCTAAATAAAGTATATATTTTAATAATTTACTTTCTGAGACATTTTTAAACATTTTACCGTATATTGCTGTCATTTGCAATTTTTTTTCCAACTCTAGTTTTAGTTTTACTCTAAATTTGATTGGTCGTCGCCATCCAACGTCAATTTCACTTTTTCCACTAGTTTTTGGCGAGAGAAAAGTGGAAAGAAAAACCGAGGAAAAAATGAATTCTCCGTGCAATTCCGAACGCCGTGAATTCACTGGTGGTGGTTTCTCGAACGACAAAGTGGAAATAGTGGAAAAAGTATATGTTCTCCGAAAAGGTAGAGTTATTACGTTCTCCAAGTCCACTGTAACGTGGAAGCGTGAATAGGTAAGTTATGAAACAGAACAGGTGTGTGGAAAATTGATATAAGGATTGATTTATTAATCATCTGACTTATATAAATCAAAGTTATTTAATTTCTTCTTTAAATAACTAGGAAAACAGCTGTCTTCGCTGCTTAACATAAATTTCCAAGAATTAAAGATTAAGTTCCAACAGGTAAGTTGAATCCCAAGATATGCAAATTAGATTTGAATAGTTCTTTAACTTGCTACACATAATAATTTGATAAATTATTACAAGATCCAATGATGTTGATAACGGCAGTAATCCTCGCTCCCCTCCTTACAGGGACTACCTCTTTTTGCAGTCGCAGTTACTCAGGCAACAATGAAGGCTGCTCATCTATCGAGATGCTCCACTCCTTTATTTGACGTCGACGACCTCCAGAAGACCGCTGCTCCACTGGGCCGTCCCGACGCTCCACCAAGGGAAAATCCAAAGAAATAAATAAACAAGAATTAGTCAACAATGCAAAACGTCTTTAACTATACGTAGGCGATCTGTTATCAATAAACAGTTAACGAGTCCAAATAAATGGTATTGTATTATTATGTCATATCTAGCAATATATTTAAATGCCCTTCAATATGCAATACGGGCGCTCATATCAATTAAGATCAATTAATGGCCGTATAATGAATCACAATATCGATGCACAATTTTCTTTTCTTAAGTATCAAGTATTAAATAAGAATAGGCCCTCCAATATGCAATATGGGCTCTCTTTCTCTATTAATTCAAATAGCAACAACTTACTCTTAAACTCCTGGCTATTCGACCATTAAGGCAATTTTACAAAAATTCATACAGCGCAATAGCTGCACCCATAGCTCCGCTTCATTATCATTCCAGACACTGAAGCCTAATAATATTTAGCACGTAAATGTCCTCTCGTTGAATTAAACTCTTGTTCGCTATGCAACTAACGTTCATAATTTTTTTTTTTCTAATTCGCCGATACAAATCCGCCGACTCCGGTATCTATAAAAGCCTCTAGGCTATATGGGAATACTCCATATACCAGGCTCATAACTTCAATTCAATAAAAACTTCCTGACTGTCCCGCATTACTGCGAGACGACAGCAGGTCATATGAGATAAGTTCAAGCTAGCCAAGAACACTCTGTTATTCATTAAATTAAAATGTGGCAAAAAGTCATTACCGTTATTGGTCGATACGACGGGCTCAGACAGCTTTACTGAAGCAGGAAGTCGATGATCCATATGTTTCTTCGATCGTTGCTCCTCTCCTGTTCGTAACGGCTGCTTGGCTTTCCTGCGACGCTCACTTAAATGCAGAAAACATAAATTGTTAGTTTCTTGCTAAGACCTCGCCTTGTAGCGTTTGGTAATGATGCTAACGCAACTCGATTCAGCATGAGGAACGTTCTCCTCTCTCGCAATTCCGTCGCAACGCGTCGAAATAGGGCTAACACTCGTGCCCTCGACTCTCGCCCGTCCGTCCGTCTTCTTTAGCCATAGAGATAGATAGATAGATATATACCTTTATTCTTTAGCGGCCAACCATCCTCTGATTTCCGCCTCGCTCCCCTTTTCTTTTCGTGGCTCCGTCTCGCGACTCGCACGAACATTCCATTTTCATTTCCTGGGGTGGGCTCTTTCTCTCTTACCTTAAAACGACTGTTAATGAATATTCGAGTCGCGGAATTCCTTTTTCTTTTTGAATCGGGTCCCGAATTCTGTGACATCCACACAAATAATAGCTGTTGCTTGATCGCCTAATTTTCTGTCACTGTTCCTCTCTTTGGCACTTGCCTCCTTCTCCGAAACATGTTGTTTGTAGCGTTCGTTCAACAAGTCATCGTTTGAAAAAGTCCTCTGAGCAGAGATCACATCTATCCTTCTTTGGTTTGAAAAAGCTGAGGTTGTATTCTTTCGAAAATACAGTTTCATAAACTGAAAAGAAACATAAGGCTTTTCCGTCCTTTTCAGCATCTTTGTTATAAAGTTCATACATCTTTCTAATGCTCAATCCCGGTTCCAGGTATTGTTTTTTGCTATCTTGCTATCTGTTCGTGGAGACAGAACATTATATATGGCACAATGAATGAGAAGCAGCAAAATTAAAATGTTTTATCTCTTTATGGAGTTAGAACATTATAATAATACCAAAAACGTGTTTGTGGAGATAGAACAATTAAATATCGGCGTTTAGGCCTAAAAAGCATGATCAACATGTTTATAAGCTACGAAATATGACGTAAAATGGGGGATAGAACACTATAACATTAAAAACTGAATTTGAGAAAAACTGGAGTTAGAACACTGTAATTCCGGGCCCGCGACATTGGATATAAAAAAAATGTTCATTCAAATGAAATTAAAAAATTTTATTTACGGAATTTGTATATGAAAGTTTAACATAAAATAAAGAATAATAAAATTCTAAAGTTCTAAGTTCTATAAGTCATTTTGAATAACCCTGTATCGTTAATAGAACTTTAAGCAAATATTGAACAGTTTTGTTAATTAACGTTGAGCAGAAAATAGAAATGGGTTTACCGAGTTCGCCGAAGGGTTTAATTATTTTACCAGAGTTTTTGACAGAAGAACTATCTTTCTGGGAAGGATGTCCTTACCGTATTATAAACAGTGTTAGCAAAACTGTAGATGATGTTAGAGGGAGAGGTTATCCTTAATCCGGAAGGAAAGTAATAATTCTTCGTGTGTGTGATTGCATATTGTCCAGTTAATTAAACATTAAGTTAAATTGCGAATTTAAAATCACTACAACTGATGTTTATATCTCCTCGCAATAAGTTTGAAAGAGAGGAAGAAATCTGTAAATGGAGCAACACGAACTCTCGAACGAGCAAGATATTCACGAGGTTAAATTTTTTAAAGAAAATAAAACAAAACAATAAAAATAGAAAAGGAAAAAAGTGAGATTTTAAGGATATGACAGATTCACTTAAATTCTTCGGAAAAATCGGCTTATTTACGTCAAACGAGTTTTTTTTAAGGCAAAGCGAATTTTCACCACTGAAGGGCAGATCAAATATGATATGTACAGCTTTCACGAATAATATCAAATATTTGGAACAGAATGGATAAATGTACTGCATATTTCCATTTTTCTTTGAGAATCGGAATATAACGTTCATGTTTAAATCGTTTACCATTAAAAGTGATGGCACTAAGAAAACGATTATGTTATTGGTGTTGGAATTAGTACTTAATTATATGAGGGTTGGGGCATAAGTCATGCCAACTATTTTTTTTTTTTGTGAGAATTTGAGCGTGGGTGGAAAATATGATATACACAGATGAAAGGACAAAGACGAAATGTACAGACATTTAACGACACGCCAACATTTTGCTCCTCATATTTATTAAGGTTATTGACATACCATTACAGGTTTCATGTTCCAGAATCTTGGAATGTGTAATGTTATGTTTCATGATTGTGGGAAACGTATTCTGGAACGCGATTACGGTTTCATGTTCTAGAATAAGGTAACAGAAATCAAAATAGAGAACTGCTATTTTGATATACGAGCGTTGTTCAACTGGGGTTATATCCATCCTGCACGTAATGGTTTTTAAAGTTTTGTCTTGGATATAGGCATAGCCTAAGGGGAATAATCAATAGTTGCATCTCGGTCAATTTTGCTGGTGAATGAGAAAATAAATAAAAGGGCCTTTGAATAGCAAAGTGGTAGAAGTTTTAATAACCTACGCGTTTCGACTACACTTCATCATCAGGGTAGGAAGCGACTACAACCAAGTCGATCCTCACCACCGAATATATGGTATTTCCCCACCAAGTAGAAGATATTACTGCTAATTGGTGGGTTAACAAAGAATGTGCCTGATTCGTCAAAGTAATTACTGAAAATTTACAAAACAATACGCATTGTTAAAATTGTTTGGAATGCTCTTACAATCGGACTGCTCTTATAAGCGGACTACTCTTGCTCTTGTAAGCGGCTTGCTCTTGCTCTAACAAGAGGACCTTGTTAGTGTTCTCCATTAATACTTCTTTTGATGATGATCCTGTTCACTGTGTCTAGAATAGGATTTCTTACAAAGTTGTTTGATTATTGAGGATTTTTCCATCTCCAGCCTTCATGTATTTTCTAATCTCTAAAGCTTCATAAGTCAATATTCTTCTGTGGTCACGTTCATTCTTTATTACTGTCATTATATCGTTAATGGACCCAAAGGAGTGTTTGGTCTTAATCAGGTGTTCCGCGAAAGCAGAAGTTCCATCTCCATTTATCCAGGCCCTGCGATGTTCCGCAAATCTTTCTTTGAACGACCTGTTCGTACATCCGGATGTCTTTTCTTTGTATAACCCCACTCAAAGAAAAGACATCCGCCATATTATTAGCTTTCTTAATCGGGTTAAGAGCATATTTACATTTGTTCATGGTTTTAAACCCTATTTTCAGGCCTCTGCTTCGGAAAATGTTGCTAATCCTGGAGATTTCTGGGCCTGTGTAAATGAATGCCGTGTATTGTTGGTTAGGGAGTGGATCGGGCTGGTGGGTACGTTGCATTTGGTCCGGTTAAGTATTGACTTGGTTACCTCATCTGGAAAGGAGTTTCTTCTGGTCATTTCATATGTAAGGTGAATTTCTTCTCTCCTGTCTTTGGCGGTTATAGGGTATGTAATTACCCGATTAAAGTGGTATCTAAGTGCCGCTGCTTTTTGTTGTAGAGGATTAGAGTCAAAGTTAATAATATTGTCGGTTGTAGTTGGCTTATGGAAAACGTTGAATTCTAGTTGTTTGTTGCGTCCGTTCCTTCTAATCGTCATATCTAGAAAGTTGATTGTGCCTTGAGTTTCTTCTTCCATGGTGTAGGCCAATATTCACCCTTATACCCCCGCCCCTTTCCTTCTTGAATGGATTATTATTTAGTATACAAATTATTTGTATTTAAGAATTGATTATTGGTGGATACATGGGGTACACGGAGGTAGACTAAGAACTGATTTAACTTCGCTCTGTGCGCAACAGCAGGAAATCACAGAGCCATCTGGTGTTGTGAAAATATACTAAGCATGCACGACTTCCTTGAGACATGACATTTTGTGATACCATTCCTAAGTTCTGAGAAAAAAAATAATTGCCATGACTTAAACCCCAACCCTTGTATGTTATTACGTAAATTTATAATATATTCTGCCGCACTATTAATATCTGAACAGCTCTCTATAGGTAGTAAAACATTGAATTATTTAACCAATTGGGAGTTATAATTTAATTTTTTGAGATCTATCTCTTTACCAACACGTGTAATTAACCCGGGCAACGCCGGGTACCTCTGCTAGTTGATTAATATACAGTGATAAAAAAGGATATAAAAAACGGTATTTAGATATGGAAAACATTTCTAAATAATATAATATTATATAAACCGGAATGAAGAAGAAAAAGTAATAAACTGAAGTACATGAAAAACTATATAAAACAAAAAAAATTTTTAAACAATATTATACAATCCGAAAAAGAATAGCGCAGGTGTTTAAGAATTAACAGGACCTTCCGTGTTAAGGTTGGTGACTCCTTGTCTGACCCTTCTGATGTTAATGCTGGTGTTCCCCAAGGCTCTGTGTTGGGGCCTGCCTTGTTCAATTTCTTTATCCACGACTTTCCTAAGTTTACAAAGTGCAATCTTTACTTGTTTGCAGACGACGGGTCCATCATGACCTGGGCACGTAATCCAGTCCACGTCATCAGCCGTCTGCAAAAAGCTTTACACCAGTGTGAGAGCTGGTTCTCTAAGTGGCGCTTACAGCTGAATGTTAACAAGTGTAAAGCCATGTTCATCACACGCAAACGCAAAAACCCTCCAAGGCCCCTCATCCTACATGGTAGGAAGCTTGAGTGGGTTAGAAATTATAGGTACCTCGGAGTTGTGATTGATTCCAAGCTCAAATGGAACGACCATGTCCAATATTCGCTTAACAAGGCTAAGAAAGCGAAGTTTAGTCTCATCGCGCTACTGGGCGAAACAGCGCTCTCAGAGTGGACAGCAAACTCTTGTTATACAAGGTAGCGATTCGTGCCATTTTACTTCATGGTATGCCTGCTTGGACTTCCACTTGCAAATCGAGATGGAAAGATCTTCAGACCTTCCAAAATGTTACCCTCCGGTCCATTGCTCAACTAGACAGAAGAGTTGCCAACAATCTCTCTATCTATGAAAATCTGGGGATGACCCATTTTGGTTCCTATGTTCAAACACTTCTCAGGAACATGCTGCCCAAGATGGAACATCATGAAAATACCCTGGTTGCTGGTATTCTGGACCAATCACTCACTATCAGGAGTTCCCTCAGGTTTCGAAGACACCGTCATATCTTGGATGTCAATTTCGAGAACATTAACAAGGCCGAGTTCCCCAACTACTGGATCTGCTAGATCCTAGTTTTTCTGACTCGCTATTCGTCAATCCACAATCCGATTCTCGTCCCTACCATGAAGGGACTCTTTTCTGGATGAATTAAAAAGGTTCATCAGGCTTCTTTACTACTTCAGTGTACCTCATTTGGTTTACTTTTTGGGCGAGCGTGTAAAGTGAGCTAAAGGCTCCTGGACCACTCGTACTTCTTTTTTCACTACACTGATCGATTGTCGATTGTCACGGCGTCATCAAACTTTGGTAGACAATGAAAGCTGCATTGTCTGCCTAAGTTTGATGACGCCGTACGCAGGCCTTCTCTCTAGGTAGTGCTGTCCAGGGATTGTCTTTTTCGTAGGCTACGGAAAGTTCATAAATGACGTAATGACGCGTGGAATCACACCTTGTAATTATTATCCTACGTTTTCCGAGCATCCTTTATGTGTAAATATTATATGTTAAGAATACCTTAATCTTCTTTGGACTTCGCTTTCTTTTGGCCTGTCGTTTGTAAACCTCGTGGGGAGCATGTCTTATGATTTTTTAGCCCCACAAAAATACCCTCTTTAAGTTTGGTTTCACTGAGGCGAGGGAATTTTTCATGCAGGTACTTGAATGCTGGTCCATTCTTATCGATGACTTTTACAAGTTTTTTACAAGACCGAGTTTGATGTGTAACGGGGGAATGAGGATTTTGTGTGGTTCTGCCAATGGTAGGTGCTGTAATTCGTATTTCTCCAGGGTTAAAAGATGCCCCTATACAACGGACAATATGCGAATATCTCTCCAATAAGAGCAAATCAACCTTTTTTCAATGTGATATTCGCGTTCAGCACGTTAAATTTCATTGTTGCCCAGTGTAATAGTAAGACAAAGTAGATTGTGAGTCGCAATAAAAAATTCATTTGAAATAAAAATTGCCCCTACATTGCATTAACGAGAATTTTTGTGGTGTATTTGCGCGCGCGTATGTGTATTTGAGCAATTCATATTTAAAAATGTCTTCTGTTACTAATCACGCTAGCAGTAATTACCATGAAACATATTTTGGAACCGCTTTAAACTCTATTAGGCATTTTTAAAATAATAAATTATTCACTTAAAGGTTTTTCTGATATTTTAGAATCATCAAAATAGCTAAATTATTAGAAGTTCTTATATGGTTTTTCTGACTATTAACTAATGGGGCAAAATGAATACGCACGGAATTAAAAATTTGTGATCAGAAAGATGGGATCGATTTCTTAGAAATATTAATTTTTACTATAAGCAAGGGTTCATTTATGTGAGGAAGTTGTCCGTGAGGAAGTTGTTTTAATGAAGAAATCAAATCCCAAAGCTAGCAATTTGAATATGACTCTTGGAAACCCGGAAACCATTAAGAAAAAAAAATATTAAAATTATTGATAATGCTTCCAGGGAATCAAAAGCTATTAAAATGTTGATACCAAGAAAACCAATCTGTGTGATGAAAATTAACTGACACGGAGATGACGCTACTGTTGGGTATCGGATTAAAATGGTAATCTGAGAATCCCGAAATTTCGTCCTTGGGGCAGACAGACGTTTCGATATTAAAGAAATATCTAAAAAATCGAAATTATCGTGTTACTTTCAAAGCAAGTCTTCTTGAACTTTAGAAAATCGTGAAATTGCAAAATGCTTGGCATGGGAACGTGAGGAGAACGTGCTTCCTCTTGTTTACCCTACATTAATTCCAGGAGATCCTTATTTTTTCATTTTGGATGATTGTTGTCTTTATTTGTTTTCCCTCACTTTTCGCCTTGAGGCCCCACTTGTTTCGCATGCGAAAAAAAGAAACCTTTTTCCATCGAGAGATTAGAGGGCAGGGATTCCCGGGCGTCTTCTTGTCGACGAAAGCAAGGTCGGTGGACCCATAAGAGTCTTTATAGGGGCGATGTTCGTTTAACATTTCTCCCCCTCTTACTTCACACACACACATTAAATCCCAAACGGAAGAGGCAGTACGGAAGTCCACAATAGACCACGGGCCATCTCATTTTCCGTCAACACATTTACGCTTACATTATCCTCCTTAAACTCACTCATTTTCTAGATTGCAACCGAAAAAAATAAAGACGAAAAAACCGTTCATTAATTGCTCAAATATCTTCATTAGCTCATAGAAACAACGCCAATTAGTGTTTGTGGGTTATTAACGTTGTTAACATTCAGTATCAGATGGCAGATCTTAATATTTGTGTTGGATCTTATTATGCTACAAGAACACTTAGTGGAACGCTTAGCTCTTAACGATGAAGCAAACATGAACTCTGAACTTGACCTACGAATGATTTACTTTTAGGAATCTGTTTAAGATGAAGAATATAAACTAAATTTATCGCAAACGCTCCGACTGAGCAGGATAAAAGGAATTTCTTTTAAACTTGAAGTTGTACTAAAGAGTAAAACGATAGTGAGTATTTGCAACACCTCCTATAAAGAAAGCCTGCGCACTGAAATTTCATCATCATAAAAAGGCATTGTTAAAATTATGACTTCTTATGATCATGTAACAATGTAAGATTTTTCAGTGCACAGGCTTACTTTATAGGAGGTGTTGGTAATTTGGCCCAATACAAGATTCAAACAGGTAATTAATTCGTGAAACACAGCTTCAGTTTTTAAAATATAAAATCTGTGAACTTGTGAAATATACTCTTAAGTTTTTTGCATTTTTTTCTGAAATATTTATGACTTACTTGCAATCGGCAAAAATTGATAAATTTTTAATATTTTAATTAGCAACTATCAAAACTTAAGCCTCATTTTATAGTCAATTGTAATCCTAATCCACTGCTTTTTAATCTTCTTTTTATAATGCATAATTAATTAATCCTCTCCTTTTTTTGTCTTCAACAAAATCTATACAAAATTTATACAAACCCCGTGTTGGGCTCTGGCCTGTTGGGGGACAACCCGCGGGTTGTTTAAATATAAAAAAAAATCGGTGAATAATCTTTGAGGCTTAACATTTTCGGCAAAGCTAATTCCCAGCTTTTACGTCGAACATAATAATTCAGGGCCCACTATCGTCCCTTCCACTTTCACCCCTTCCACACTCGCCCCCTGCAAAAATACTTTTAAGACCCACTTTCATAAAAAAGACCCTGCAGAGAGGTTAACAAGTCAACTAGAAAACTAAGAATTCAGTTACCTAACCTAACCCACGATATTCTCCTTTTAATTAAGAACGATTTAAATTAAAGCTTTCCTAAAATCTAAATTGTTTTAAAAGAAATAATAGAGTTTAGAAAATAGAAAAAAACCGCAAACAATGTTTTAAAAACCAGATAAAGATGATTTATTAACACATTTTCCCTAAACGTCTGTTAAGTGTAACAAATGACTCGCTGCATCAATATATTCAGTGAGACTTTTTTGTCCCATTTGTTGCAACTCGACTCTCTGAAGTTTGTAGTGTTGGGGGCAGGGAGTGTTTCGTAGTGTCTCTGGTCAATTTCTCTCACCGGAGACTCGGTGATTTGTGTATCAGAAGGGTGAATTCGATACCCTGTCCCTGGGATAGTGACGGGGGTAGGGGTCGTGGAGCGTCGCCCGGCATGGGTGGCCGCCTAGCCCTTCCGTGTGAGTGACCGGGGAGGGGTGTCCCATGCCCAGCCCAGATGTATTCTCAGGCGCTGAGATGTGATGTTGGCTTTCGTGAGATGACCACCAACCTTCGAGAGAGAGAGAGTCGGGGAGCATCCCGCTCCGCACCAACGTACCGCTATAAGTTTAGATGTAAATAAATGTGTTATATTCCCGTTAATTGGAGTCTCAGTCTATCTATGCTACAATCTCACACACACACGGGTGACTAGCATTGACGAACTCGTAGCGAGCTTGGGCGAGAGGTGATCGCAGTCTCCCGGCTCGTTACAATCTGGCATCCCTACCGGGATAGACTGAGACGAAATACGAAGTTTCCTTTTGCGAGACGGCAGAATGGACAACCTACGACAACGGAGAACGCCGATGAGGAGCAGTTTCACGAGAACGGCGAATGCTCTGGAGGAAGAGCTCGCTTCGGAGCGACCACAATCAGATGAGATCGCAGAGCTGCTCTCACAACTAGAGGTGAAGGGGAAACGACTGGCAGAGATCGACATCGAGGTGCATAGACTGCTGCAATCCGAGCGGTGTACCCAGGACGACTTTGACCGTGAGTTCGAGACGGCAGAGGCGTACAGCGAGAAGCTGACATCGTTGCGGACCAGAGCGACCAGACAGATGTCGAGGATCGACGCCAACAGGACCGGAGGAGCCCCATCAGACACAGGTGATCTCCAGGCGTCAAAACGTAAGTACAGACTGCCAGAAATAGAATTAAGGAGGTTTGGAGGTGATTTGAATGAGTGGCTTGGGTTCTGGGGACAGTTTAAAAAGGTACACGAGGACCAAGATGTCGACGCGGCGGATAAATTTCAATATTTAGTCCAAGCTACCGTGGAAGGGTCACGGGCCCGACAGATAGTCGATAGTTTCCCACCCACAGCAGAAAGCTATCCTAAGGCAATAAATAGCTTAAAAAATAGATTTGGCAGGGAGGATACCCTGATAGAAGTGCATATAAGAGAACTGTTGCGGTTAGTGTTGGCGAACGCACTAAATCCAACTACGAGAGCGAATGTGAGTGCACTCTACGACAGTTTAGAGACACAACTGCGTGCATTAGAGGCTCTGGGGGTCACCAGCGAGAAGTACGCGGCGATGCTTTATCCGCTAGTCGAGTCCTGTTTACCTGAGGAGGTATTGCGTGCGTGGGAAAGAAGCAGGGTGACAGTTAGTGGGGAACTGAATGGCGACGGTGATAGCTCATCTTCAGGCTTAAATTTGCTCATGAGATTTTTACATCATGAGGTAGTTGGCGAGGAAAGAATCAGCTTAGCACGAAGCGGTTTTGGTTTTGGACAAGAGTGCCACCGAAAAAGCGTACCCAAGACGTCAGCGCCTAGCAATAAGAATATCGCAATAACAGCTGCGGAACTCTTCAACTACGGAAGGGATTCAAGAGCAGTCGCTAAAGAAGGGGCGTGTATTTTTTGCTGCGAACGACATGCCAGCCAGGACTGTCAGAAGGCTTTTAAAATGAATTTAAGGTGTAAAAGAAAGCTAATTATGAAGAAGGGGTGCTGCTTCGTTTGCCTAAAGGACAGACACCGAGCGAGGGACTGTCATGCGAAACACAGATGCCAAAAATGTGGGGGTCGACATTTCGCCGTCATCTGCGAGAAGGCGGATACAACGGGAGAGCGGCGAAGCCATGATGACAGTCAGCACACAAAAGACAATACCTTAGCGAATCAAGGATGCTCTGTACGAGTCGCTCTACTGACTTTGGTGGTTCGTCTCCGTGGGACAGACGGAGATCTACTGGTGAGGGCTCTAATAGATACGGGGTCACAAAAATCTTATATCAGCGAGTGGGCTGCGCGACAGATGAAGTGTGAGTGCCTCGGCGAAGAGCGGATCGTACACACCTTATTTGGAGCAAAAGAATCACCTATGCAGTGCCACAGAAAATATAGGCTGTATTTGAGTAGCATCGATAAAGGTTACAATTGCAATTTTGAAGCGTTAGAGCAGCCCAAAATATGAGAAAGGGTGCCTAAACTTGATGACCCTGAGTGCTTACGCGAACCAAAAGGCATGGCATCACACTGAACGATGGGGTTCCACTGCGAGGGAGGATTCCTCCAGGGGCGGATTCGGCTGAGATCGAGATTCTCATCGGAGCTGATATCGCAGGAAAACTATTGACGGGACGAGTTGTCCCCCTCGAATACGGACCCGTAGCGATAGAGACGAGATTGGGGTGGACTGTTATGGGTAAATTACCAGCAGGTGACAGAGAAACAGACAGCACATTATTGATGACGTCACTGCAAGTCAGTGATATTTGTGTTGCGCCGTTGCGAACATCGGAGCAAAACAAAAGAAAGACAAGCAGTCGCGATGTCAGAGGCTACAACGATCGTGGCATTCTTGCAGATGAACGGGTGGGAGGGCCCACCATGGTTACTGCTGTTAAAAGAAAGATGACAGGAGGTGACCGTAATAGAAGACGAAACAACTGCAAACGTAGGAACAAAAGGAACGAAAGTGTGCGCCATTCTAAGATGTGTGACTACAGACGGAGAAAAGAGACTAAAAAGAACTTTATTTTAGGTGGTGACAGTGATATGCCTCAGATAACTCATTGTCCTCCTTTCGAATCACCCCATAGCTTTAACCTTAATTCTTTGGAGACACCGTGTCACGCCGGCGTTAAGAATTTCATGAGTGACCTCGGCGAGAGGTATTGCAGCTGGAGACTGTAATTTGAAAGACTGTTAAAGTCAATATAACGAACTCTTTTCTAGACTCCGGTGTGTACGCGTAGTGGGAGGAGAGTTATCCCTCCCGAAAGACCGAATTATTCAGCAAGAAACTGAATAAAGTGCCATATCATTTATTTTATTTTTTATTTGAGAACTTTTATGAATTATTATAAACTATATTTGTTAAGTAGTAGAATTAAGGCTTTTATTTTTCCATTTTTGTTTGTTAGTATTCAGAAAGTTGTATTCCTAATATTGATTGAGTTTTTAATTGGAATTTGATAAAAACTCAAGGGTGGGAGGATGTTGCAACTCGACTCTCTGAAGTTTGTAGTGTTGGGGGCAGGGAGTGTTTCGTAGTGTCTCTGGTCAATTTCTCTCACCGGAGACTCACCGGTGATTTGTGTATCAGAAGGGTGAATTCGATACCCTGTCCCTGGGACAGTGACGGGGGTAGGGGTCGTGGAGCGTCGCCCGGCGTGGGTGGCCGCCTAGCCCTTCCGTGTGGGTGACCGGGGAGGGGTGTCCCATGCCCAGCCCAGATGTATTCTCAGGCGCTGAGATGTGATGTTGGCTTTCGTGAGATGACCACCAACCTTCGAGAGAGAGAGAGTCGGGGAGCATCCCGCTCCGCACCAACGTACCCCTATAAGTTTAGATGTAAATAAATGTGTTATATTCCCGTTAATTGGAGTCTCAGTCTATCTATGCTACGATCTCACACACACATACGGGTGACTAGCATTGACGAACTCGTAGCGAGCTTGGGCGAGAGGTGATCGCAGTCTCCCGGCTCGTTACACCATTGATGAATTGATTCCTAATATTTTGATGTCTTGTTTCAATGACTCTGTACTTTTTCTTTTGTACTGGCGGATTTTACCCTAAAAATAATTACCCTTTCAATATGATTCAACTATAAGCAATATTAAAAAAACAAATTAAACTAATGATTACTTAAAAATCAATCTATAATCACAATAATTATGACGTTATAATGATACTACACTGTGATTGGGTCAGTGTGTGTTGTTCTGTGGTTTGGTTGTTGTAAGTGTGGCTGTGTTTTTGTTTATTTCGTTTGGAGCTCTTGTTATAAGATGTTGTATGGTGGGTTGTTGTTAATTAGGTGTGCAGATGGTTGGTGTGAAAAAAGGTGTGTTTAGTTAAAGATTGTCTGGTTTTATTAAGAATAGGTTATTTTAGTTTGTAAGAGATTAATTTAAACAATTAAGAAGTTTGTTTTTGCACCCTTGGAGAAGCTATGACAATGATTTAAGAAGCAGAGCGCAAGCTCTTGTTGTTGTCGCAGCTTTTCCAGAAATTTTTGGTAGCAACAATGGAATAACAATTGTTTGCTTCGTTTGTTGTGGAGCGCGTTTTTTGTTTTTGTTTGGTGTGTGTGGTAATGCAGAGAAGCCCGGGGAAGAACGAATGTTTTATGTTTTTCACGTATGAAAGACGCTCAGCAAAGGTTAATTAAAAATATAACAAGAAAGCTTGGTTAGGCGAACTTGTGGCTACCCGTCGTTAAAGTCCCATAGAGTCGTATGTGACCGGCCATAGGGGAAATTTTCGGGAAGAACAAGCGTCTACCATTCGAGGAATAAGGATCGCTTCGTGGACGTCATGTTTCAGAAAAGAATGTCGGCCGCCATCCAAGATAAGAAACTTAGTCAAGATCATCTTGTGACCGGTGAGATTGTTCGTTATTTGTTTTGTCCCCGAGGAAGATAGGCTGATGCACTGTTCAAGAAGGTGTGTTGCCGCTTAGTGAAATTTATTGTTAATTGAACCTATCCCGCCATGGCGGAACTTAGAGTTCGTCATAGAGAGGAACCTAAGGGTATCACTGCACCATTACGAGACGCTCATTTCAGTGCTTGTTTTATTCGTCAAAACGCTTAATGGTTTTGGACTATTAATGATAACTGTAATAGTTAAGAATAAGTCCTAGTAAGAGTTGCGTGAGAATTTAACACTCAAAGGTTAAGCTGGTGCTTTTTGCACGCGGAGTTTGGCACATGAGAAACAGAAGGGGAATGTTTTTTTGCATCTTTTTTTAGAGATGATTAAAATATGCGTGGCAACAGTGTGGGAAGATCTTAATAACGATCTTGAGTGGGGGTAAAACGTTTTGGTATTGGTAGTATTTCACGGGGTTACAGCTCTCCTCCCCTCTCCTCTCCCGAATCTTAAGGGTGGGAGTGATTGAAAAGGAGGGCGTGACACGTTCATGTGTTGTTTTCCCTCACCAGAGTTGTTTGATACCGAGCTGGATATCTCATTGCTTACAACACTGCGCAAGACGGAGTTTTGTGTATGTTACGGTTCCCAAATCTCATGTGTTAAGCATTTGTTGATTTTGTAATATGATTGTTAAATGTTGGATTAGTCATTAATTCCATTTTTGTTGTGTGTTAATATGCTTAAAGGGAGAGTTTTAGAGTAAATATTTTTGCATGTTTTTTTTTATTTTTTATAAGAAAACTTGATCGGGGCCCCAATTTATTTGATGAATTGTAACAATTTTTATGATTATTAAACATTACTAATTAGAATGATTTGTTTTCATTACCCACCACACCTACCTTTCAGCTAAGCGTCACCTCCCCTCCGCGAGTCATTCTCTACAACCCGTCCCCATCGCGCGTGGTTAACTTTTCTCAAGTCGGGGGACTTGTTGCCCCCCCCCCCTCCCACGCGCGCGGGGGCACAACACTAATTAAAGAAGCATTTTAAATAAATACAAGGTGTAAAACCACTAGTGGTGGTCGATTCCCGATTCCCGATTCAAGGTAGAAACGATTCCACTCTACCAAATAATCAATCAATCTAACTTTTTTTATCTGCTTCACAATACATTGCTTCACAACATGTTTGTTATTAAATAAAAATTCATGAATGGCTTCTTCTATGTGTTTATTTTGCTACTCTTTTAACCATGGAAATAAAGTACAATAAACAGATTTAATTTTAATAGTTTTTAAAATAGATTCAATTTTTCGCAATAATCGATTAGTCGATTCTGACATCTCAGATTCGATTCAATTTTTCAGGGAATCACCTACCACTAAAAATCACTTAAAACAATTGGGTGATTATTCGTGAAAAACATTGATTCGTGGAAAATAAAGAACCATACGAATACCACCACTTGGCATGGCTTGAAGTACCATCACAGTTTGAAAACCCTGGTATAGGCATAGCCTACATGATAAGAGATAGCCTGCCCATTGGCCTCTAAACAGTGTCCCTAAAACGATTAACTTGTTTAGTTATAATCGCCGAATGGTGGCGCTGGCGTTGATTTGTCTTTTTGCCATTATTCGCTATGTTAAGCCTGCGCCTATTATTCGCTGTGAACACAATTTTAGCACAATTTTAACAAAGTGTATTTAATTTAATTTTTACAAAATAATGGTGCATAATAATGGTTAACAGTCGACATTCTCTTACCATTGCTGTATAAGAAACAAAATGTTTTGAGAGAATTAGAGATTTTGATTTTACCCTATGTAATTAGAAATCCTTTGTTTTCATGTGGAAATAATGATCACTGTGAACTTTTGTGTGCGCTAATTAAAAATAAGTTTTTTAAACTAAATTACTCTAGGCCAGTGTTTCCCAAACTGGGGTTCGCAAAATCTTTCAGGGGGTTCGCCAAAATTTTTCTGTAATGGCGGATTATTGTATGCATGCATGTTTGTATATTTATAAGTTAGTGGGTCGTGCTACTCAGATCTTTGTGAAAGGGGTTTGAGAGCCGAAAAATTTTGTGAAAAGGAGTTCGCGAGTCTAAAAATTTTGTGAAGGGGGTTCGCAAGTCGAAAAAGTTTGGGAACCACTGCTCTAGGCCGATTACTGATACTCACCAAAGAAAAAAACCAAACATTTATTTAAAAAAAAACCTTTATCACGAAAATTATTAAAAATTGTTCAAAGCTGATACTGTAAACAATTAAGTGTTTTTTAATATAAGGATTTTTTTAAATTTAGTGTTGTTTCTTTCAATATTTTTAAAACATTAAAAATTTAGATGTGATAAAATTTTATTTTAAGTGTCATTTTCAGAAAATTAATATTGAAATATTAATTATTTTCAAGAAAAAATTTTAGTCGGAACCAGGAAAAAAATTCATTGTCTGTAATGAAAATTACAAAGTTTGGCATGAAACGAATTTTATTTAAAACAGCCTTTATGTTCACAAAAATTAAGAATAATTTTAATGCAATGCCAACTCCTTATTTTATGTATATCACTGTTTTTAATTATTTTGTATTGTGTTTTTAAAGTATTCAGCCACTGAATAAGCGAGTGAACCCATAATATATAGCAAACTGTCACGGAATTTTAATGATTCCGTGGGCATAGAAGATCGTCTGCGCTCCAGGGTATTTGTCAACTCTCAACGTAGGCGAAATGGTTCTCGACGTCGTCATGAGGAGCATCATGACGCACCAGCCAATCGGGGAGCAGCAGGCTTTTCGTCGGTGAGCTCGAGGAGAGATCACGGACGGAACGAGAGAAGGAAGTTAGCGTCTACCGAGCGAGGACGGAGCAAAAGGAAACTCCTGGCTGAGAGCGACGGGGGCCCTCGAGTAGGCCTGGAATTGTCGGCGCCGGAGAGAAAGGCTCGTTCTCGTATGCTTTCGACGGAGACGACTACGGAGGCGGCGAGTGTCTCGTCGTTGGATTCCTGGCCGTGCCGAGAAGCATCTCTGGCGGAGAAAGTATACGCAACAAATTGCGTGCCGTCACAGGTGAATAGAGGTGAATCCACGTTGAACTACGCAGTACCTCGGGAGCTACATGTTACGGCCGCCCATCTGCTATGCTCGTTGGTGAGTGTATCTTTTTCCATAGGCCTTAGGGCCGATATAGTCCGAAGTGCTTTTCCCGAGCTAAGTCGCCGAAAATTGCAGTATAACACGCATGTGCGTGGGTATTGGCCTGGAGGCATGTCGGCGTATTACGGGAGCGACTTCGGCTTTGTCTTTTTACAATCCTAGGAGGATTGAGCGCAATTGTTTTGTGTAGTGCTGTGATGTGTGATTCCACAGTTACATAACCTGAATACTCTTTAATTGGTGCTCTTTGGTCATCAATTAAGTTATTCATTAAATCATTATTATTGTGTCTAAAGGTTTTCACAAGTTTCATTTGTGACCTCATGTCAAATATTGTGTGAAAATATTATCTATTAAAATGTAAACCGTTTGGAATATTTTACAGTAGTTTTTCTTGTTATTATTGGACTTAACCGGACTTAGAGCTTTTTCCAATTGTGACTTTTACATTTAAATTTACTCGTCAAATTCTTGTTCCTATTTGGTTGGACTGTGAACTTTCGCGAGTGCGCCGTTACGAGCTTTTGTTTGCTCGTATGTACGAGACTAAACTTTGTTTAACCTGTTTTTGTATGATAGGTGCATTTTCTTTGTGTCTCTATACATGCATTTAGTTATAAGTATTATTTGCTGTATTGGTATTTTATTAATTTCTTATTAGCTGGAAAGGTTGGCCTTATATCATTAGTTTATAAGGCCGACCCAGTTAAATTGCTATATGTCTTTTTAGCTTATGTCCAATGTTTTGTTTTAAGCTATAAAACGTTTTGAGTTATTAGACTTAAGCGTGGTTCCCACATGCGTAAAAACAACGGCAGAAACCACAAAGCAGAAAAATATTATGATGTCACTTCCCGTTTTCGTCTCTTCTTCCCGACTGAAAATTTCTGCTTTTTAGAGTTGGGTTGAGTTCAACTTTTGTGGCTCAAGCAGGGCAGAAACGATTGCTCAGCCAATAGAAAACGATCTCTACAGTGACGTCACAGTGACGTCTTCTCTCTCTTTCACAAAATAAAAATGTCGGACACTCAGCTCACAAAGGTGAAGAGGCCGAGAAAGAAAATTGATGTAGAAGCGCTAATAGAAGAGGTGCGAAATATATATTAATTAATTAATTAATTAATCAAATTAAATTGAATAAACAACAATTGAATGCAAAAATCCGATGTGATGATTGATGAGGATTGAACTAACTGTACGTAGTGTGTGCAGTCGAAGCCGACTGTTTAGATCGATCGACAGCTTCGGTGCTGTGTTGGGCAAAACTTCTGCTATCTTATCCTTTTGAGTTTCTGCCATGTGGGACACCTGCAGGAGCAGAAAGTAAAAAGGCAGAAAAAAATACGCCCTGGTCTCTGCTCTCTTGTTTTCTGCCAGTGGGAACCACGCTTTAAGCTATTAAGTTAAGCAGCTCGGCTGCCTGGTATTTAATTATATTGTATTTATCATTGGAGTCATTAATTCTTGTAGCTTTGTGTGCTTTCGTTTAGCTCTTTAGCTTTGTTTAGGTTAATTGACTTTATGATAATTGTAAAGGCTACGTTAGAGCCTTTGTAGTAATTTGCTTTTAGGTGATTTTCGTAATTACCGTTTAGACATCAATTGTCGTGTTCAATTGTATAGCTTGTGAGCTTTAGATAGGTTACAAGCTTAATTCCATTTGTAAAGGCTTATGTTAGAGCTTTGTTTGTAATTTGCTTTTAGGTGAATTGGGTAATTACACTTTTTTTTTGATCATTACTATGTTAACTATCAATTGCTTTGGTTTAGCTTGTAAGCTTTAGTTAGGTTACTAGCTGTTTTATAATGTAAGGACCTACGTGTAGGCCTACGACATAATTTATTAGTAAGATAAGAGTTCCTTGAATCTTAGCTATAATTAGTAAGCTTGTTCGTTAAGCTTAGTTCTACATTGCACGTAGGTGCACGTTAAATTTAATTTATTTATACCTTACATTATTCATTGATGGTAATTTTGTGAAGCGTATTTCATAAAATATTTATTGTTGCTTGGAGGTTCCCGTTTGGTTCCTCACTATTTCAGCAATATTATGTTATATTAATAAACTTCTTATTTTATTTAATTCAATTTTGTGTGCTGTTGCATGTTATTAAAATTTCCACTGCGCTGCTCCTAAATTCAGCTTTAATACATGTGACACAAACCTTAACAGATCAACAGTGGCTCGCCTAGTGAGAAACTCGGTAAATGCCCTAGGAAAAAACGGCGACATTTTTTTCATTACATTCAGCGCGAATGGGCAGGCTATCTCTTATCATGTAGGCTATGGTATAGGCTATGTTATATTCAAGTTATTTGCGTATAGCCTTAGCCTCTCTTCAGGGCCTTGATGAAATATACAGGGCGAAAGTGAAATTACCATATAACTGCGCCGGGGCGAAAGTGGACTTCGGGGGACGAAAGTGGAAGGGGCCAACTTCACGGGGACAAAGTGGAGTGAACCCATAATAGATGTCGAAAATAAGGGGAAAATCCAAGGGGGGGGGGGGGACGACGAAATAATTTTGACTTGCATGGAATTCTGAGTTATTAACTGAACATTCACGAATTATCGGAAGCCGAGGCATTTTCTGAATGTGTTCTTCAAAGACATTAGCAGGTTTCTTTCCAGATTACTGGAAAATGTGATTTCGTTCTGTTTTTTTTGTTTTTAATTTTTTGTAGTTTTCTCAAAAACTTTGATTTTTTTTTTATTTTGTCATTTGATAGGGAATTGTCAATCTTAACTTTTTCCTTTGCATCTTGTGAATGACATCTTCGGTACATGTAAGGTGATCAGATTTTTCAATTCGAAAATCGGGACGGGTCAGAGAAGGGGGGAGTTTTTTTGTATATGTGATAATACAGTAGTGTACAAATTAATGTGAACGAGAGGGAATTTTCACATAGTTTGATTTCCTGAGTTTGGCAGGCCTGATTTACAGCTGATATGTAACACTAATCACGCTCAGCTGTTTATTGCATTGTAATAAAAATACTTACTAAAATAATTTTAATTCCCTCTTCTTCACATTAATTTGCACACTGCTTTATGTGTACTATAAACATTTACTTTTAAAATAAAACTTTTTCAAAACGCTAAAATATCGACGATATCTTTCTAAATTTTCACGAAATTTGTCGGGCTTTTTATAAGAGTAGCTCTATACTTTTGACTAATAAATTATGCAAAAGTTATTCTGGTAACGCTTGCGCATGCGCGGTTAAATATTATTTAGTGAAAATGCTCATATTTCATCGAATATTTAATATTTTTATATTCTGATTGCAGGTCTCTATTGTAGTTTGTGAAGTTTCTTGAAAATGGCATTGCATTGTGTTAAAAATCCTGCATGTTAGAGATGGGCGATAGTGAGAAAAAAACTATCGAGAGTACTATCACGATAGTTTTTTAGTTAACTCGATAGCGTCACGATAGTCTGCAACTATCGCGATAGTTTGCAATTATGAGTACTCAAAGAAACAAACATCAAGAATAAAAAATTATCATCTTTTGCCAAAAAATATAACATTTATTTAACAATAGAATGAAAAATACATTAATTACACATTTAGAACATTTAATTGGGCCATTCCTTATACAAGAGGTTGCTCAAAATTATCAATTTTTCAACATGTTTTGGAGACAATCTATTTCTCCGTTCAGTAATGACATTACCCACTTTAGAAAACAGTCTTTCTGATGGAGCGGAAGTGGCAACCACACACAATATTTTTTGTGCAATTTCGTATAAATGTTGATGAACTGACTTAAGTTGAGACCAGAAATGTAAGGGGCTGCTTTTCCGTGGTACAGTGTTGCCAAGTCTTCCACCAGATTTCCTACAACATCCGGGTCCTTTTCCTACCACAATCTACTACAATTTTTTTTTTCTACCACATTTTCCTACTACACACAGTACGTGCATTTAAAATCATATTTGTATTCAAATTAATATTCAAACAAATTCAGTTCTTTTATTGAAACAACTTTATTCAATCATTAACACTTCATTTACAATATCATGCAGACTGTTATTTGTACTTGTCTCCATAACAATGTGATCATACATTTTTTGCGTGAATAAATTTAACATTTTCTCAGTCACTGAAAAATTCGCACAGGTACTTTTGGTAACAAGTAAATGATATTTCACTCGCATAATTGCCTGGGCTACATCTAATGACAGTTTATTTCGTAACTTATTCTTAATTATTGAAAAATGAGAGAATGCTCTTTCAACGACGGCAGTATTAGTCTAGAGCTGGCTGAATCAGGGCTGAATTCTTCAAGATGCCACGCTTGATATCAGACCCCTGCTTATATATCCCAAGAAATCTCCTATCAGCTATCGGCCCGTGCGCTAACGCTCGCTTCTGATTGGCCGTTGCCTGTCTGGCGTGAAACACTCATAACGTGGCGATGCATCGCAGGGCCCAACTTTCAATCGTTCAATCTTATTAATCTACCACGAGTTTTTTTTCTACTACAAATCTACTTTTAATTTATTTTCCTACCACATGTAGTAGAAAATCTACCAACTTGGCAACACTGCCGTGGTATACATGGCTGATCTAAATACTGCCTTAAACTGAGTTTATAAACACTTACCAGATGAAAATATTGTTTTACCGCATTCTGCCTGTCTGACAGCCAATGACAAAAAACTGATAAGATGTTTTAAATTAGGTTTGCCTGATTGGCTTACAGCCGAGTTAAGGCGAATATAGATATCTTCCTATCTTATAAACGTTCTTTCCGTTTATAAGAGTCTCGTTTAATCATTCCTAATCCTATCTTAGTTTTACAACAGTAAATGCCTAAAAATTTTAAAAAGAATTAGTAAGGAGGCGCTCTGTCAACTATCGCGATAGTTATAAAACTTATTATCGCGATAGTATCAACTTACTTGATTATTCGATAGTAGGGCTATCGCCCATCTCTACTGCATGTTATAAACAAAAAACTTACGAAAACTTTTCGATTTTTTTAAAGAAACCTCCGTGAATATATGTGATATTCTCATACAAATAAATGCAGATAAGTAAAAGAAGCCTTTTAATCGTATGCTACAGTTACAACGCATTTCAAGCATTTTTTTTTTTTTTACAGTGTGATCCCAAACATTATTTTTTTGGTTCACTTTGTTGCTGGTCCCCTATTTGCCTCCGAGACAAAACTTTCGCTGAAATAAATGAGATATAATATGCTCTTTACATCCCCGAAGTTTCAGGATAATACGTGAAGTATTTTTCAAGATATTCAATAAAACATTTAAAATCGAAGGTGGGAGATTACTTTTGGGTAGATAGTGTACAAATACTGGATTGCTAGTTCATAATATCGATCTCACCTGAAAAGAACATATCTTGTTTGAATTAGAGCGTGAGAGGCACTTAGTTTTAAATTAAGGACGAAATAGTAGAGTGACTGATATTTTGAATGAGAAGTAACGAGCACATTTGCCATCAGAGTTTAGTGGAAAATAAGCCATTGCAGACTCTCATCATGACAAAGTGGCCACCATTAGATAATCAACTGATAGTGTAAATAAATCATGATTCACCTATAGGTGTCCGGTTTCGATAAATAATTCAGTGTATAAATCATTCTGAATATAAAATTTTACAGGTTGATTAATGATATGGTCACGTTGTTAGTCTGTCTGCATTTTCTGTTTCGCTTGGATATGATAAAGCAAGCAGATTACAATCTTTAATCAAGATATTAACAACTTAATACAGATTGAAAAATAGTCGCATTATAACAAAAATATTTAGCGCCTAAAATCGCATAATGCCTTTAAATGTAATTTGTAATTTCATGACAATCGTGATGAAAAATAACTGCCTTATTACAAAAATATCATATACCCTTCATGTTGTTTAAAGTAGGTTATTACCAAAAAATAATCAAGGTACCTATACAGATAGGCAAATTCTCGGTTCCACATACAATTATTTTACTCGACGGCACAGAGGTAAAATTAGACGAGTCTGTAGAATGGAAGAATTCTTAAGCAGGTTGAATAAGGAGAAATGCCACGTTTCTTCACGGCTGCCGTTCAATGGTCTTCACGCATAGAAATGAGAATTACGCCCGTCAGAATGCATTGAACTAATTTCCAAAGCGAATGCTAGTAAGCTCGTCAATATGTTAAAATACAGTCTAAGGAAAGAAAGTTTTCATAAAAATTTGGATATCCAGCAAAAGTTCTAACACAATTTATTAAAAACTGGTAAAGGAGAAAATAACAGGATAGCTTAAAGGATAATTAAAACGAATAATAATTCTGTGGATTCAACAGGCTTAAAATAAAGAACTGACTTCGAGCTATAAGCTAACTGTCCCGGCCAAAAATTAAAAAATATCGAACGAGATATTTTTATTCAAATTCTTTTTATAAATAAACGTCAGCCACTTCTTATCTAAACGCACAAGCAAGCTCATGGTGAGGAGAACTCATGGTGAAGAGGTGGAGACGCACAAGGAAGCTATTCAGAGTGAAAGCTCTTGACAGACCTCCATTGAGCTCCCCCACAATAATTTGACATGCCGAGCCAATACGAAGCCTCAAGAGAACGAAACGCAAGAAATAGGAATCTCTCCGGAACCGAATCTAGAAGAGAGAAAACAACTTAAAGGCTCACGACTGTGTCAAAACGGTATAAAGTATCAAAACTCTTTATACATTGATGTACATTATGTGCAGATAATTTCTCTAGTGGAGGATAGGAAGAAGACTAGCAGCCTGTCTCGTCGTATCGAGTTCTAAGGAATATCGATCTTCATATGCGACTGAATGATTTCCTCGTTTATTTTCAAGTGAGAGGATGAGGACGAAACTTTATTCGGCACTTACGGTTAGACTAGTTTCATATTAGTGTATTATTTGGAGTATTTCCATTTGGTTAAAGTGCATATTACAAAGGTGATTTGGAAATGATTGCGTATTGAACGTGTTTTATTCTCTTTATCAAATTGCATATTGGAAATATATTTGAAGATTTATAATTGCTTGATTATCTCTATGTTTCACTTTTTGAATCCGAAATCCTGACTTCGTGGGAAATCTGAGAATCGATATTTGACTGGTGGAAGCCTATTCCCCAGTTTCGCCTTGGAAGGTTATGTTTCGGCGAAATGCTTTACTACTATAATTTCAAGTATTATTTTGAGATGCGGCAACAAATCAGCTTGAGAAGATTCTCCTCTTGTACGAGTGTAACGGGGTTTTGTATGAACCAATATGTGTACAGAGAGGGAAACACTGATTAGCGCAAAATAAATGAAATTTAATTGAACTTCGTTAGGCTGTTACACTTTGCAGATAATATACTTAAGCAATATAAAATATATTAGCCAAAGTCTACTTGTTAATTAAATGGCATGAGTTCAAATTATCATATCATGAACGTGGATAGAAGTTCAGGCACCATAGGTAACCTGTCAGTTTTCATCAATGAGGTTCGCTCCGGCAATGCTGTCGGAAATAGAAATGCAAAATAAAAGACCCCATTAATACGTAGCAATTCCGGAGCCAATCTTATATAATCTAATTATCACTAAGCTGCAGTCTAGTTCTTAAACTACTTATGCTTACAGCTAAGATTTTTCCGCTCAAGCCAGGAACGGAGCGGCCGCGCGTCAGGTGACCATGAAAGCCCCCCCGTTATCTGCAAGTCTATGCGGATAGCTGGCGTCCCTCCTGACGTCGATCTCTTCCGGGCTTGCCTCTTTCCTGGATTCACTGATATTGCATGAGGTGGCAAAAAATATCTTCGAACGATACCGTGGCCGATGACGATTGGTAAGCGAACTCATCGAGCTCAGCCGGGCGCTCCGACACGTGTCTCTGTAGTTGTGTCACGAAGTCTCGGCTCTCCTTTTCACTCGGAGACCTCTTGCTCGTTGTCGGTTCCCAACGTTAATTCGGTCCTGTGTAGCGTCATCCCCTTGGCTCCAACTCGCTTGGACGTGGCAAACGTTAATTTCCTCTGTCCTACGGAAACGTGGCTGCGTAGCGGGAGCGAAGCCCATAAGTCGCTTGTCAGCTTCTCTCTTCATCAATCGCTGCCGAGGCGAAGCTTCAAATTTTCTTGGCCGATAAATATCTCGGTCCGCAGCTTCTTTTCCACCTCCGTCTTTTTCCGAAGATGAAACTCTTCTCTCTCTCCTGAAAAACGGCGACGCCCCGCGTTTCCATCGGCGTTTTTTCTTGTTGCTCATTGGATGATATCTTCTGTGCTCAACCAATGAGCAATTGGCAGAACCACCGACTCCAGCGGGAGAGGCCGATCGCCGCGCAATTTCTTGCTTGCTTTCGATCTCCTCTGAAATCGTCGACAACGAGTAATTTGGCAATATACAAGGTGACCCAAAAAACCGTGAATTTTTGAAATGCGTAGTGGCAGCCTCTTGGACAGTGATCTTGAGCAAGTAAACACTTTGCCATTTTAGTAACCATGGGTCAGTGGATCGGGCAACAGCGTGCGTTAGCCATAAAAATGTTTTTAACCGTGTGTCTCAAGATTCGGTAACGTTCCCTGCCCCCCTAGATCGCCATATTTGTCCGTTTGTGATTTTTTCTTGTGGGGCTATCTCAAGAGTAAAGTGTACACGATTCGACCAAGAACTCTGGATGAGTTAAAACAGAGAAGTCAGGATGAAATTCACAGTATCCCAGCTGAGATGTTGCAGGGGTCAGTGAGGAATCTCAACAACAGATTTCAAGAATGCATTCGTACAGAAGGACGCCATAAAAAATGATAAATTCCATTAATGTTTCGTAAATGGCAAGTATACAGGTTTCAATTAGTATGAATAAAATGTTTTTCATCCATCCCTCTTGGTTTTACTGGATTGTTAAAAAGTTCCCGTTTTTTTGTGTCACCCTGTAACGGTTGAGTGCCTCATGATTTGATACATTAATATGAGATCGTAAAAATAATTGTATAACCATTATTTACGTAAATTTAACTGGCATACTACAAATTTATCCTTTAAAGTGGATATTGTTCTTTACATTAACAGCATTCCCAACATAAGTTTTACTTGTTATATGCTGAAGAGCATATATAGGTTTTGCTCTGTTTGTGTCTGTCTGTCTGTCTGTCTGTCTGTCCGACGATTACTCGAGAGTGCTTTAACTTTTTCAAACTCTGCTTTCGCTCTTCGATACAGACCCTTCCTGAGATCACCTGATTAATTTGTCATTGAAATCGGTCTAACAGTCACGTGACTATTGAGACCCCCACCCCATTAAATATTTTTATTGGCAATATAAGACATGTAATACGTCATACGAACAGGAATGGCGAGCACAAGACGAATATGACATTCTTTTCGATTTTCGAAATGCTATATCAGAGAAAATGACCCCCAAAGAGTACTTCAATGACCCTTATTACGAGCTTTAGCTAAAGCTGTATATAAGAATACAAGCTTAATCGGTACATTTGTCTGTCTGGCCGGCCGTCGTTTGCATGATAACGTGAAAATGGATGAAATTAACTGCGATATATCAACTTTTGATGCACTTTTGTGGACCCTTTCAAGCACGTGCACTAATGTTAAGAAAATAAACTTAGGGCATGTAATATATCAATCAATTCTTACTGATGAGTCATAAGTGAATAAAGTGTTACTTTTTGTTTATCATGTAAGCATTGTTGACGTCAGCTTGGAGCACGTGCCTGTTATGAAGCTTTCTCGAGGCACGCGCTCATTTCGTTTTTAAAATTCAGTGCTATTAGGCGTAATGTTAAATGTGGCTAATTCATGTTAAGGTGATTGTTAAAAATGGCAAATTAATGTTAGGCCTATTGTTAAAATGGCTAATTAGTGTTAGGCCTATTGTATATTGTTCAAAGATAATTACTGTTCAGCCTAATGTTAACAATAGGTAATTGCTGTTACGTCTTTTGTTAACAATAGCTAATAGATGTTAGGCCTATTATTATCAACAAATAATTACTGTTAAGAATTGTTAACGACTGTTGTAATCTTATTCATGAGCTCTTACTGTAGACAACGCGAGAAGCTATGATTTGTAATAGACAACATACAAATTATTTTGAGTTAACGTACTGACCTGCCCACTGTGTACACCTTGTCTGCCTCAAATGTTCATGTTAATACTCTAATAGCTGTTGTGCATCTGCATCGTTGAATGAGACAAGGAATATGCATTATTTTGTGTTTTAACGTGAACGTGAAGCAATAAAACAGATGTGAGTGAGGATAGAATCAAAGGAATTTCCATCGTTTATATAAACCAACTGCAAGTAAAAGTGAAATATTCAAATTTAAAATTATACTTGCGTCATAGCTAATGCTCCTTGGAATGCTCACAAGATTTTTCCCACAATGCTTTGTAACAAGGAGTTTTCTCTCCTAACCTTTGAGCGAGGGCTATTATTAATTCTCGATTAACATCTAGAACTTCTATCAAATCGCCAACTGATTTCGGTTCGTTACAAAGTTCAGGCATTTGCATTTCAGGTTTAGCATCTACTGTAGTAGTGCTCATTTCTAAAATTTCTTGACACTAGTCTACTAGAATTAAGAAGGAATGAATGGCTCTAGCAGTGGAAAGAACATAGGCGCAGTAGTTTAAAACATTTAAATGTGCGAGCATTTCATTTCTCATTTCGCGCATGTTTGAAAAAAATTCGTGTGAACGCTGCAATCAAATAAGTAAATTTATTTGCAGTTTTCGCCATTGTTGTATATAAAATATTACTGTAATACTAAACAACAAATTTTTATATGCTTCTTTTCAGCATACTTGAAAATCGTTTTACGAGTTATATTCTTGTTTTTCTTCAAATAAACATTTTAGGTTGCCCTCGTGTTAGAGGACAATATTCAATGGTTATTTTTATCACGTTAATAAAAATAATTTATGTAATATATAGGATTGTGTCATAATTTTATTTAAGTAATCGCTTCCACTAACTGCGCACTAAAAATATCCGTGACAATAGCCTAATCATCTGAAATGTAACGCAACCCGCTCACTTGTTTCCTGTCTGCGGTGCTCTAACGTGCTCAAAGCAGTAAAATAGAAACTGAAGAACGAAAGAAATAACCAAACGGCTTCGTCGTGGAGGTAAAAAAAAACGAGTAAGTATCTGTCAAATAAGTAAGCACGTTGGCTCAAGGGATCCAAGAAGAATAAACAAATTTTTTATTACAAAATAATTTGTCATCACGGTTAGACAATATCTAAAATACAATTCGGAAAGGTAGATTAAGAAGGAACAAGCGCGTTACAATTAAGAGTATAAAGCATGAGCTTAACCGCATGGAGAAAATGCCTTCTTGGAATTAAATGGGAAGAAAACGAAATGGACAAGATTTACCACTCTGACCCTATTAAAATAAAACCGAAAAGAAGGGGGAAGTTGATTAACTCTAAAAAGATTCCTAATAATTAAATTGGCTGAAGTTTATACATGATTCTGAGGTACTACAGGCATTACAAACAATCGAGTAAGATTTAAGCTCGAAAACAAACAGACGCGATGTTTCTTTTAAGAAGGGAATTTGGTCGCGAATTGGAGCAATAATAAGACCAAAAAAATCTTTAACAAGATAATTCGTTGGGGAAGATAGCGAAGACGATCACTGATTCCATGACTTCACTTGCGTAAATTATAAGTATCCGCCGTCACTTTTCCTTCTCTTCGGTAATGGACGGATTTGGAATCGTGATCTTCAGTATTGAGATCGAATGGTCGTCTGGTATTCTAGCTGACAATCGGAAGGCCGTACGTTCAACAAAAGAGAAGCTGATGCCCCTTCAGCGTATACCAAAACTATTCTTTAACGTGAAAAGGTGAGGAAAGTCCATATAGAAAAAAGAAACATAGAAAGTAGGACGGGGAGGTAAAAGAAAAATCAACAGGGGGAAAGGTTAGTGGGAGCGTCGATACAACATTTTTGAGGAAACCATCAGACTGCGTCGAACGTGGGGAGAATTTCAGACGGAATGGACTGCGAAGACTTCTCTGTTTAGGGTGGACACTGTCCAGAATCCGAAAATACTCGTTGAGGAACATCTTTCATCACGGCTGCGATCAGTCGTTGTCTTGGCGAACGGACTCATTCTGAAGAAAAATGGTCTTTTCTAGACGCTTGTGGGCTGAATCAGTCCAAAAATTTGGAACGGGAAAATGGCGTTAAAGTCTTTCGTTTCTTCAGGACGAACGGGATTTCCGACGCATCCTCGTATATGGCGAAGGGCAATCACGCTTCGAACAAGAAAAGGTCTGTTAAAAATCGCCGGACTTCTGTCGTCCTCGTGCCAGAGTTCCGCACAGCAGCTAACGAGGAATACAAAACTAATCCACAACTAAACATCTTAACATCATGTCTTAGCGCCAAGCTGCAGACAAGACATTCGAACAAGAAGCCTGTCTTGAGTCGAGACATTATCCCTAGCAGAACTTGATCTCGACTGTCATCTCTAGCGAGTCTATCTCATCCAACAAAACAAAACTACAATAGCACGGCGTCAGCTGCACGAAATAATTATAAAGATAACAATAACGGTTTAAAAATTAGCAACAATAAACCGTAATGTTTTTGATCATAATACAACTTCCGATAATTGTATAAAATCAAAAACAAAATTAAAAATAACAAACAACCAATTCAAAAAAACGCTAGCTAACGTCTTCAATGCGGCGGGCTATCAAGAGATTTAAATATTGAGTAGCCAATATTATTACAACCCTTAACGCTCGTTTCCTTAGTCTTCTACACATCCAGTCCAAAGGAGTCTTCAGCAATTAGCTTTATCCAGAGACGGTAAGCCAGTGATAGGCGACAAACTTTTTGTAGAGGGGGCGATGATAATATCTGCCACGTAAGGACCCATTTTTAATAAGGAGCTTCTTAATGAGATCATTAAATGTCGCCCACGCAAGAAATGTCAGTGAAGCTAACATCTTTTGAAGAAGTTCGTCTTTGCACGACCGAATAACTTAGAAACCCTGTAAAACTAGCGGGGAAAGAAAAGGATTATAAGAAAAGGAGAATTTTTTTCTTCCGCTTTCATTTTACCCTTTCAAAATATTACGCACGTAACAGTGTGCATACAGGCCTGTAAACTTGTGTAAATGCAGTATGAGTAAACGTGTGTATAAGTATTCATAAGTGTACATACCTAAGTGTTTTATACAAGTATATGTTTGTGTATGTACAGTAGCGCTCAGAAAATAAGGCACGAGTACAATTTTTGGCTTTTATTCTAACAGAACAATAAGACTTGCGAGTTTTTTCAACAAGTGGTAGATGACAAGGAAATACAACTTTATAAATAAAAATATCTCAATGTCTTAGAACATTTTGCAGTAAAAAAGAAAATTGTCTTTTATGTGTGTTCAAAAAATAAGGCACTGGTTTAATTTTGATACATATTTCATACCAAACATGTTGCAAATCTGAGACAAAATTGAGAAATCAAAGGAGATGATGTCATACATTAGTACTTAGTCGGATAGCCGTTACTCTTGATAACAGCTTGACATCTGCTAGGCATAGAATCGACTAACTTTGTCATGGTTTCGGACGGAATCATAATACCTTTCACTTTACCCACTCGAAAAAGGGGACAGGGCATGAGATTTTTTCACCGGATTTTTTGCTAAACCCACATTTTACATGATGCTCTACAACTTTCTAAATAACACATGGGGTCTAACCCCTACCCCTACAAAATTAAAATTTTCAAAATTTACCCCTTCACACCCAGGGACGCGAAATGTTCTTATGCGGAATTAGTGGACATCAAAACCAAATAATCAATATTCATTCCCCCCCAACCTGTTCCCCTTGAGCCGTTATTTGGACCTAAAGACGGGACACCAATTATGAAACACCCTGTAGATTTATAAAGACAATTCAATTAAAATAATTGTTTTTGAAAAAATAACACCTGGTAATAGTTATTTTAGAGAGTAATTTCACTTTTATCAGGAATAGATGAGGGTAAAAATAATCAAAACAAGCAATATAAAAAGTATAAAAAGTTCCAAAAAAAAATTTTTTTTAATGCTTTTTTTATTTTAAAAACATCAAAATTTCACTAAAAATCCCTTTTTATAGTCATTTGAAGAGATACTGGCAACAAGATGACAACTGAAAGGCCTACCAAACTGAATATTTTTTGATTCTAGCATTACAAATGTTCTATATGACTCCCTCGTATCACCCGGACAATGTCAAGACGACAGTCAATCTCATCCCAACTCCTTTCAGCATGTCTGCTGTTACTAGTCCCGTGTTTTTGCGTTTACAAAAGACATCCAGTTTCCGGAAATTGATCATACCACTTACGGATGTTTTTGTCAGTAAGGCAATCTTTATGAAATTGCCTACGAAAATGACCGCTGGACTAAAATTATAGAGTTTGTTTTTGCATACTCCAAGACGCAATATCCCTTTACATTCACAGCCGCTATCTTTAATTTTATCGCGACACTAGCGCCACCACAGCCTCCAATTGCGGGAAAGTTAAAAATATTTGAGTTTTCCTGCATTTCAAACCTTGTCTGGTTAGTTTATGTTATAAAATAAATGCATAGTAAAATTTTGAAATGCCGGACATCTTGAATCACCCTGTATAATAAACCTAGCGGCAGTAAATGGAAAGTAGGATGCTATCTGGACAGGCTTTTTCGCATTGTATCAAGATCTAACATTCTTAGACCGTAGTAAGTATATGGAATAGACATCTCACCTTTTTTACGCACGGTTTTGTGGAAGTCTCCATATTAAGTTTCGGTCCGCCATTATCATTACCGATGGCACGATGGATAAGATTTCTTCAGGAACTGGCAGTATGTGCAAATTTTCATGTGTTAAACTGATTGTAGAGCATCTCCAGTTTATAATTATTAAGTAGCGGAAGAATGGAGCTACTTACTGTTTTCACAATGTCTCGAGCTACTTACTGTTTTCACAAGGAATAAAAAAAATAGATGATTGGTTTTGTTAGAAATTTTTTATTCCTTCATCTGCACTTTTTAACCCCCCATTTTTTTTTTTTTTTTTTATCAAAAATTGATTTTCTCGAACCTTGTATTTAGAAAATATAAAAGAACCTTATCTTCTTTCCTTTCTGATCATTTTCGATCGAATGATATATCATATCCTACATGTTGCCATAAATTTCTTAAGACCAAGTGATTGGTACCCCCACAATTCCGACCCTATTGGGACAATTTTTGCCCAAACTTTACAGTAATGTTGATCTTGCTTAGAGGAATCTGCATACTGAATTTCACTCCTTTATATGCATAAATACGCGTAGACCTTTTGGCCCCCTCTAATTTCCGCCCTCGAAACTCTGCCCCCAGCGGGCCAATCAAAACCAAATTAAATAGTGAAGGTGTACATGCCCATAGTAAGCTACATTCTGAATTCCAACCTTCTACGTCAAAAAAATGCGGAAATTATGAAGGGGACGGACGGACGGACAGACAGACGGACATTGTGAAAACAATAAGTAGCTCCATTCTTCCGCTACTTAATAATGTTCTTTTAACTAATCACAATTTTGTATATAATGATGTTTCTTATTTTGTAAAAATGTCCTTTAATTGCTTCTCCTTCACTATACAGGATGTTTCAAAATGAATATCGGGATTTTGAGGCTTCATAGTATTTATTTCATTTAACTTACAGTTATAAATAATACATCAAATGAAAGAGCAACTCAAACAGTTTTTCCTAAAAGTGTTCAATGTGAACATCGTTCGTCACACAACACATCGAGTCGACAGGCGAGTTCTTCCCAAACCTTGATCTGTGTGTCTGGAGTAATTGTTGCAACAACTGCTTCAATCCTGTTTCTTAAGTCGGGTAGGTCAGCTGGTAGCGGAGACGCTTACACATTACCCTTTATGTACCCCGAAAGGTAAAAATCGCATGGTCTCAGATCGGGTGATCGTGGAGGCCATGCAAAGCCAGCTCTGTCATTCGGTCCCTTGCGGCCAATCCAGCGCTCGGGTACAACGACGTTTAACCAGTCGCGTACTGAGTTATGCTGCAGGTGTACCAACAGAACTGTTTGAGTTGCTCTTTCATTTGATCTATTATTTATAACTGTAAGTTAAATGTAATAAATACTACGAAGCCTCAAAACCCCGATATTCATTTTGAAACACCCTGTACTATCAACACCTCCTAGAAAGAAAGCCAAACAACAGAAATGTCATGTACTGTTACATCATCATATTTCGACCATTGTTAATCGTATTTCTACCAATAATGAAACCAAAATTTGATCGACCGTAGCCAACGAGAAAGACAGGCCCCGGCCCAACTCCTAGAGAGAAGGCCTGCGGACAAAATGTGTATACTTGGTTACATCATCTCAAGCGGCCAAATTTAGGGCTTATTATTGGTAGAAATCACGATCTATAGATATTCATAATCATCGAGCTCTATTGTTAAAATGAAGCTAAAATTTCTAGCTCCTGGTAGGGCGGGAACTCTATTGAAAAGTGGCGCAGCATGTACGGTCGGCCCAACTGCGCCTGCAGCACCACCCTATCGGCAGATAGAAACTTTACTTTCATTTTCAGTTTCAGTGAAAAACTCTATCGCTGATCAGGTCGGCCTTTGTGCGATCTATGCGGCACCTGGCGCGATCTGTTTTCCTTAGCTTCTCGAAACAATGGAAAATAGCCGAAGCTCGATGACCATGTTTATCTTAGAGTCACTTTATAAGAAGAGTATCGCAATCGTCTTGAGCGACGCCATTTTAATTCTTCTCTCCATACAAAGGGCAGTATGGAGATTATGTTGTTTCGTGAACATTTTTTCAAAGTATTCACGCCGCATTTCGAGTAAAATGTTATGTAATATTTTACGATTTGTAAATTCACTTAATACATGATAAATAGGCCTTTAACGTGGTAAAAATAAAAGATAACTCTACTGCCCAAATTAAATTGTTACATCACTTCCTTTTTTTTTTCTAGGTCATCAATATCAAAGTATAATCTGTATTTTTCGTTAACTTATAAAAATTCATAAATTTAATATTTAATTCAAATGACTGTAGAAAGAATTTTAGGTTTTACATGGTATTTATGAATTTGAAATTAAAAAAAATAGACAAGTTAATATTTATTTTTTTCTATTTTTTTCTTTATCATTTTCACATAGTTTTTGGACTGCTTAAATTACATCTCAATGGTATATTTCATTTAGAGAGGACAAAGAGGGCTGGGGGGTAGGCTTTCCAGTTCTCGAATCCGTCGGATCACGGGTTCGAATCCCGCCGTGGGCATGGATGTTTGTTATTCCCAGTTGGAGTGTAAAACATTAATTTCCCTTTTCTACTGGATTTAGTGCAGTTTACCGTGCAACAATTTGGCATAATGGCCCGTATGAAGCAAAAGCTAATTGACGAAATTATTCATCTCTAAACCTTAGGAAAACTTTGCTTATTATTAATACATGCAACTGCTATCGATAAAATAGTTTCTGTTTATCGATTGACAGGGTAGATTCAAAACTGCGCAATGATGCGGAGCGGACATTCTTCATCGGACTCCATGTACGGCTTTTAATCCATAAGGATATAGGTGAGTGTATATACTCTTTCAATTTTTTAACTGGGACCCTTAAAGGTGAAGGGAAAAGGACTCCATTGCCAAATAAGTAATGTCAATGCCAACAGTTTCCTGATTACTCATAGTCGAAGAAAAACAAAGGCATAAACTGGTCGGAATTGTATCTAATTTCATCTAATTCAATTGTAAGATTTGTAAACTGAGTACAATCACAATACAATATATGCCTAACCATAACTTTAATGACCGATGAAGAAACCTCTTATCCACGAAAGAATGTTTTATTCTGCATATACGTATTTCGAACTCTTTGAGTTCATTATTCAGTTGGCATTGGATAATGAACTCAAAGAGTTCGAAATACGTATATGCAGAATAAAATATTCTTTTGTGGACAAGAGGTTTCTTCATCGGTCATTATGTCGTTATCCACAGTGGTTTCCCTTTTCTCATAATCATAAGGTTTGCTTAAGAGGGAAATAATCCCGTAGCTTTATCCTATAAGGTATTCTAAGGTTTTCTTCCATTTCTTTGGGTATTCCTATGGGCGTACATTAATGATCATTGCCAAAATGCGGAGTATCTCGTGTTGGAACGTTGCTTGTGAAGTCTATATTGTCACTTTTGAAGGGACTGGGATTCTTCTTAGAGCTTAATACAAGTAAAGCTACGCTTGTTTGTATTTATCGAGATTTTGAAACTTTCTGGAACTCCTTATTTATTAAACAATAATAAATCCAAGTCTGAAGGGATTTGGGGTGGTTCCGTGTGATAACTCTTAATAATTGGAAGGGTTGGTCCTCAATTGCACATTAGATGTAATTCTTAAGCCTTCTATCCCCTGAAGGAAGCCTACTTGGCATATTTGTTTCGGATTTCTCTGACAGAAGCGGTTCTTCCTAACTGCTAGGCACTTCTGTGTAAGTCTTAGTTCTGTGTTTAAAATAATCATTTATTTCTTTGTTCCGCTTATTTAGGCGATCGCCTAATATTTGTGAATACTGTGTCAGATCAACTGACCTAATCCAAATATGGATCTCAATGATGTACAGGGTGTTGCAGATAACTACAGGGCGGTATAACAGGAAGCCTTCCCGCTCGATTGCAGGGGCCGGCTCGGTCGATTGGCAGAATGGAGGGAGATGAAGGTGGTCTGCAGCAGCCAGCAGTTTCCACAGTCGGGGAGGGGGAGGTGAACATCAAAACTGTCATGTTTTTGATAAAATTACCCAATTAATGCACTTGCTAATTCTGTAGTCTTTAAAATGGGTATGTGATCTGTTAATGCTTATACTTATGACTTATTTACTGAATTGGTTATTGGATGTGTGACTAAATGATCCCATTTATTTATTAAAGTAATTAGCAGTAAATAAATTTCATTATCTTCTTTATTGCCTGTCATTCATTCCTTTTATCGAACTGAATCTAAAGACCTCTTGTAACAGACCTCATACTCTGAGGCCCACGAGATCACACTCTTAAAATTGTTTTATTCAATTCGTTCATTTTGCTCCAAAGTATTAATGATATGCTATTTTAATTGTTAGTTTCAAGCTCATATGCTCTTGTAGAAAAACTTTTTCTCCAAGGGATCTTAAGGAGAATCTTTTTTAAAGTATATAAATCCATTTCTATTGCGTAGAAAACTTCACTCTATCGCTAGTTAAATATAATTTGTTTAACGAAAGAAGGCTAGTTATGTCCAGTAACATAAGAGATTAAGTAGCTTCCTTTTCTCTCTGAAAAATTCTGCTCAAAAGCATCGTTTTGAAAAGTTCAGGGCAACGAACTCTTCTGAAAGCTAAAAAAACAAACGAGTTATATTTTGTAATATTTGTTCGGACAAACATAAATGAATAAGAACATGAAAAGATGTAATTCAAAATTGCAAGGTCAATAAACCTTAAAAATGTAAAGAATAATGCTTATTCCTTTTTTTGTGGAAATTTTATAGTCTGTATCAAAAAATACGCCCTCGGTTGTTTTATAAGGAGCTTTATTTATTTTTTTCCAGATAAATAAATAAAATTCCATTGCCTTCCAGTGGAACATAAATAATAAATAAAAAGTAAACTGAGAAGCTTCCGGGTTCGCGTTCTTGTCTTGGCTATTTCTTGTTTCTTATGCAGTCGTGTGAGGTTATTTTCTATCCCTTTAACTACAGGAGCAATACCTTTATTTCATTGGATGTTAATCAGTCTCCAGCTTCTGTTGTTAACAAGTTACATCTCTTAAGCTTTCTAGTATCTCGATCTTATTTGGGCCTCTGCACGTTTCCACTATTTCCATGACTTCGTCAATTCTTCCAAATTGATGTTTGTTGTTAATGATGAAGTGATATAAAATTGACTTTGTCTGGGTTCAGTTTAATTGCGGCCGTGTGTTCTTTATAAAGTTGTTTAAAGGAGCGTTTAGTCCTTTCAGAGCATTGGCATTTTAGTTTATAGATACTAGTGTTCTTGCATTTGTTTTTGTTTTTTCCTTCGTTCTTTTCATCTTAAAACTTCGCTTGTGGTTGTTTTCGTCTTAAAGGCTATTTTGGCCCATTGTCTTTAGAACATTCGTTACTAGCTGAACAACATAGTTAAAAAACGTGAGTTTATTCCAAATATATCTTCTCCTGTTTATCCTTGCTTTCTCTTTTCTTCTCGGTACTTTCCTAATTGTAATCTTAAATAATAAATGTCATTGTGGTGTCCTGCATAATTGATAAGGATTTAATATTCCATATGGGTCAACTAAGCAGATCCCATTTTCCATGGATTAATTGATCAACACAGGACGTGGTACGAATGAACACACGTTTATTCAATTAAAGTTCTAAAAGGGTTCGAGTGATACAAGTCTAATAAGGAAAATCTTATCCTCGGGAAACCATTTCTACGAGGGTAGCCCAGAAAGTAATGATCCGCAATTTTTTTTCCGTCCCCAACAATGGTACGAATGCGAAACTTGAGATATGCATTCTTTGAAGTTTTCGGAGTGCGCGCGCAAATTTTCCGTTTCTTCCGACAGATAGCGTACGTGCAGCAATGGAACAACATGGCGTCTGTAAGTGATGTACGTTATTGAGTTTCTCATTGCGGAGCAAGAAACGGTTGGAAACATTCACAAACGTTTGTGTGCAGTTTACGGAGCATCAGCAGTCGACAGAAGTACGGTTAGTTGCTGGGCAAAGAGGATGAGGCCATCAGAAAGCGGTTCGACGGAGCTCCAAGATTTGCCGCGGTCGGGGCGACCATCGTCGGCTTTCACACCTGGCAAGATGCAGCGTGCTGATGCGCTCAGGACCGACGCAGAACGACTCGGCAGTTGGCGCTGGAGCTGTCAATCAGCAAAGGAAGTGTGGGTGAAATCATCCGTGCTCTTGATTACATAAAAAACGTGTTCACGATGGGTTCCGCGCTGTCTTACGGAGGAACAAAAATGTCTGAAAAAAAAACAGTTCTTCTGAGTTGCTGCAACGTTTTGAAGCTGAAGGGAAGCCTTCTTGTCCCGGATTGTGACAGCTGATGAAACCTGGGTGCACCATTTTGAGCCCGAAACAAAACGACAATCGATGGAATGGCGTCATCTGCACTCTTCACAGAAGAAAAAATTCAAAGCAACTGCTTCTGCTGGTAAGGTCATGATCACTGTGGTTTGGGACTGTAATGGTGCCATACTCATTGATGTGATGCCGAGAGGCAGCACCATTAATTCTGGGGTATATGTGAACACATTAACCAAGCTCAAGAAGCGCTTCCAGCGACTTACTGCCCAACCCTGTTTCCTGATGTGTTCTGACGTCCTCAATCTAGTGTGAGAGCGAGCCTTATCGTGTTGAAGCAAACAATCAACCGGGTTGTTATGGCGTCATGTTTTATTCCCCTTCAACTGTTCTGTTCAACTTTCACTCGTAAAAGTCTGTTTAACTTCCACAATTCACAATGCTGATCATTTGAAAACCCACATAACAGCCCAGCTGATTGTTTGCTTCAACACGATAAGGCTCGCTCTCGCACTAGTTTGAGAACATCAGGAAACAGGGTTGGGCAGTGTTACCCCATCCACCCTACAGCCCTGATCTAGCGCCCTCAGACTCACTTGTTTGGGCCATTGAAGAATGCCATTCGTGGAAGATAGTTTGAGGATGTCGAAGAGGTGATTGGCACAGTGAAGACATGGCTGTGTGAACAGAACAAGGACCGCTACCGACAGGGCATACACGCCCTTGTGTCTCGCTAGAGGAAGGCCATAGAACGGGACGGAGATTATGTTGAAAAATAGGGAGTTTAGAAGAAACATTATTCTTTCGCGTGTATAAGTTTCATTGTATTCAATAAATAATTGTTGAAGAAAAAAATTGTGGTGCATTACTTTCTGGGCTACCCTCGTATGTTCCAAGATACATATCTTAGATCCTTCGTATTAGTGATCTCAACTATTAGATATTCTTAGACACTACAGTTACCGTGCTGGAGAGACATGACACAAGGCGTTCACACCAGGACTTCTTCATCAAAGTCAGCCATCCATCAATGACAAATATTTGGCTCAGAGTGGGGGGTCGCTGGGCATCTCAATTTATCTGTCGGGGAAAAAATTATCCACTCGGCAGAACTTTAATTAATTTTTAACAGACGGGAAATGCAGGGTCAATAAGCAATCATTCCAAAATATTAGGCCAGTATCCAAAATATTGATTACACCGCATTCTTGGTTAACGTTTATTTGATTAACGATTATTTGATTAACGCTGAATCATTTTCTATAACTTCGTTTCAAATAACGCTTACTTTTTATCTTTTAACGCTCGTTAAAATTCAATTGAAGGTCTGTAAGAAGGGCTACGTCAGTGTAATCAAGTGATACAAACCACTGGACACGTTATCGTGATTCATCATGCTACACTGTGTGCAAAGCCAATGGACATTGCAGTCTGAACTTCACCTTGTGTTGAGTGGGCAGTGTGGATTGGTAATAACACTGCCAGCAATATATAAAGTCTGTCGATTGTCGATGTAATTTTTCTGTCCTTCTACAATGAATTCTGGAAAGGTTTATAATTCAATGACGATCCAATGGCCATCTTACAAAAAAAAAAAAAATGACCCCAATGAAGAAAGCAGTGCCCAAACAACTCGAAGTATGGATAATTCGATATCATGCTATATAAACATGTACAGGGTGTTGCAAAAATATACGGGACATAGCCTGTTGCTGGGTAGCCTATCCTTTCGCTTCAGGGACCGCTTCATAGAACGATAATTGGGAAATCTTATTTTGTTAACCCGTTTATGCGGAAGTTGGTAAAAATGGAAATTGAGACTTCATATCTTAAATTTATATTCTGGAGCACGTAAAGACATAAAAAAAATTACATTTATGGACGACAGCGTATAATTTTAAATAAAATCTAAGTTTGGAATCGTTAGGCAACGGGGCAGGAACTGACGTCACTACTTAGTTTTCTTGTTAAGTGAATTAAAAGTAAAAATAAAAAATTAAAATAAATTTTTTAATTTTTATTTTTATTTTTAAGTTATCATGGAGCATGTTTAATTTTTAAGTATCATGAAATAATTGGCTATTTATTGGAGTGCATTTTCATTTCATCGAAATTTTTATTTTGAACTTTTCGGACTTTTCGGACCTTAATTTCAAAATTCAAATTCTTCAATACCTTCAAAATTCAAAATTTTTCATCGTCATCATTTCATATTGTCACCTGTTCCTCTTCATCTTCTTTTCACAGCCCTCTCCTCCAGGAGGTTGGAGACTAGCTGATGTGATTTTGAAAATTATATGCAAAAGTCATTTAACGATTAATGAGGGTTTTTTGCAGTTTTTCTAGAAGTTCTGTTGCATTTAGATAATTGAATAAAAGCTTGACAACGACACACTTCGGTTTTTGGCTTACAGGAGTGGCTAGAAGAATACATTGTAGAGAGATGTCAATTCCTCTGCGTTGGAGTTCCTGAGAGAGGGGGATCCTCTGGCGGCGAAAAAGGGGGTAATGGAGTAAAACGTGCTCCACTGGTTTCTGCGCACCACACTTGCAGAGGTCTGAGGTTACTATTTTCAGTTTACGTAGGAATTGGTTTATAGGCACATAACCTGTTCTAAGCCTGAACAAGACTGGCTTCTCCTGATAGGAGAGCCATCTAGGGGAGAATTGATTAAAAGTTCCTATCTTTGGAAATAGATTTTTGTAGTGGCGTCCCTTGGCTTCTATGGACCAGAGATCGTCGTTCCAAAGCTCTATGGTGCTCCTCCGAACACAGTCTTTAAAAATTGAGGCGTCTGCTCGAGACAAGTTAGCCGGCTTTTTCCCTGTTCTTGCCCAGTGAGCATGTTTGTCAGCGAGTTCGTTACCACTAATTCCGTGATGACTAGGAACCCAGAGAAATTTTATGTGGTATTTATTAGAGTTAAGTAGTTGTAGAAGATTTAACACTTGGCCAATAAGATTTTTGAAATGCCATCGGTGCTTGTTTAAGCTTATTTGGATAGAAAGAGACGCACTTTTGGAATCCGTAAGGATGAGGTAGAAGTCCGGGGGAAGGGTTGCTATTAATAATAACGAACGATGTATTGCAGTCAATAGGAGGTATCGCGATATGCGGCTTCCTTACAATGCTCAAGCTCTAGACATGCGCAATACAAATTTTTTCTCTTTCCTGTGGGCAGTGTATCGCTTCGTACTAAATCTAAATACAGCTTTCTTTTTCTACGTTCAGAATGTGGAGGGAATGGATGAAGGTTGACGTTTTATCCATAGATGCATGATCAAGTTTTTCTTTTTTCTAGCATCCGAATTATGTCTATGAGTGACACATTGATAATTAGGCATATTTCAAATAAAACAGATGTGCTATTCCTCGATTTTGAAATGCTGCCCACAATCACGTCATTAACTGCACACGGCGCATGCGCTGCGCATGAACCGTCTGCTCTGAGGAGTGGGCTCTGAGGACAGGGCAGCCGCATATCGCGATACCTCCTATTCAAGCTGATAAGAGCTGGTGGTAGGCTCTATTTTTTTTTGCGATATTATGTGTTTGTTTTTTAGGTAGAAGCCAATACAACCAGTAAGGCATAAGGGGAAGTCGTTGAATAGGCTGTTACATATTAAATTAAATTAAATTAAATAATAATAATAATATTAATTGAAAATGGAGTACTCAGGGAAGGGGGCTTCACATTAGATGAACCAGATCACATTGCTGCTATGGAAAATGACGAATTTACGCAAGCCAAGCTTCTGGAGCACAAACACATAAAGAATACACTCACTAAACAATATCTTCATAGGCTAGAAGCAATACTTAAAACACATTTAAATTCCAGAAATTTAATCAAGGCCATCAATGCTTATGCCACGCCAATACTCTCCTACTCCTTTGGAGTTAAACAGCGGACACACACAGATCTTGAGGGACTTGAAAGGAAACAACGTAAACTGCTTACAAAGCACAGAAAGCATTATCCACACGCAGCTATTGAAAGACTCACCCTGCCTTGTTCATAGGTAGGCACAGGTCTTATTGATATAATAGATCTAGACCAGAAACAGACTCACTCAGAGAATATTTTTACTCTAAACAACACACATCACCATTACACAAAGCAGTCTGCATGGCTGATACAAAATACACACCGTTGAATCTGAACAGCGTGCAAAACACCCATAACATTCCTATAACATGCACTAAACTTCAATCATGGCTCGGAAAGCAACTCCACGGTAGACATCCTTCTGACCTCAACCAGCCGCACGTCGTCAAAAAAGCGTCGAACTTTTGGTTGAGTGAAGGGAGTCTCTTTGGGGAAACTGAAGGAACCATGATTGCCATACAAGACTAGGTTATTAACACTAAAAGCTACAGAAAACATGTTATCAAAGATTCGACTGATGGGTCTTGCAGGAAATGCCATATCGCAGAGGAAACCATCCAACACGTCATATCCAGTTGCAAAATACTCACGCAGACAGATTATTTGCACAGACATAACCAGGTAGCCAACATCATACATCAACATCTAGCTAAGATACACAAGCTTAGGGACATTCACACTCCTTACTATAGGCATATCCCCGACACTGTCTTAGAGAACACCACACATAAACTATATTTTGACAGAGCTATAATCACTGACAAAACTATCCCTCATAACAGACCAGACATTACACTAGTAGATAAGCAAAACAAAGTGACTTACATTATTGATATCTCCATCCCCAACACACACAATTTACAAAAGACATACACTGACAAAATCAGTAAATATACGGATCTTGCACACGAAATAAAACGCCTTTGGGGAGTTAACAGAGTACACATTGTTCCTATCGTTCTTTCTGCCACTGGGATTATTCCACACACCCTACACAAAAGCCTGTCAACACTAAATTTAAACCCACACTTATACAAAACCTTACAGAAAGCCACAATTCTAAACATCTGTCACCTAAGGAAATTCTTACACCCAAACATCAATACTCCCACGAGTGCGTAACTTTTCCTCCCTTGCATTTGAGTCCCTTGGGCTTTGGCCCTCTCTTGGATCCGCCTCTGGGATTGGCTTCCGGACTTGATCCGAGTTTAGCGTCCCCAAACAACAATATTATTATTATTATTATTATTATTATTATTATGCGTCCACTTGGACAAAGTCAAAAAATGCCATTTGTTTGCTATAATAAGACATACTTAGTGAGGATCGAAAAGGAGTGCTGTTTGTGATTATTACATGTTGTCACTTGGATTTCGTCAGCATCACCGATTCGCGAGGGCGAGGAAAGCGGATGACGTACAGAGAGAAGCTAGCGTCGAGAGAGTCATCCCGAAAGGGGCGCGTGTGAAGAAGACAAGAGGACAGAAAGCTTCATGGCGGCGACAAGGAAGTTTCGAGACGCCCGGCCGGAATGATTGGAAACGTTCGAGAAACCCGTTACAAAATCTCATCAGCAGCGAACAAATGTATGAGGGAAATTCCTCACATTTCGGAGTGCGAGAGACGCCAGCGAGTGCTTTGCTGAGCGACGGGAGAGTCGACGACGATACGGGGACAGCGGCCGGCGAGCGAGACGAATACTACCGCCGTCAACGAAATATCGACTGTCAGCGTGGCGTTAACCAAAGTAACGAGGCCGATGAATTGCAAACTCGATTCGTAAGTGCCATCGAGAGAGTCCTCGGTTACTTGGACAGTGAAACCAATACGGAGGAAATTCGAAGGAAGGCCGACGAGCTACCTTCAACCTCGGGAAACCCGACAACGGTGAATGGAGGCCACCCAGCGAACGCTTGTTCTGTGTTTACGGTAGGCCCTTTGATTTAATTGAATACAATTGGTGGTTTCGTAAAAGTAGCGGACTGAATATCACTGTTTTCCATGCGGAAATTCAAGCTTCCCAATTTGAACTATTTCATGCGATATTCAGCCACGATGCAGAAGGACTAGTCGAAAGTGAAGCAGTATTAGGGGTGTATCCTTTCTCTCTTAGCGTTTACTGCCTGAGAGGAACAGGCGGATTCATCCCGACATACTCGCTAACTTTCTCTGCCATTTGAATGAAATTTAAGTCCTTTTGATACTGACTGTAATTTGCGATATTCTACGTGTATACTCGGCAGCAACTGTTTTCGTCGAGTACCGACGAGACGTCAGAGGCATACCTTGTCCATTTATTGTTTAATGTCGATAGACATACAGCCATATAAGGCTCACATTTATTCAATCTATTTTATATCCACGAATTATATCGACTGTGTAAAGTGCGTCGCTCCATTAGCGGGCATACCTGCGAGTGTCCGAGCGACGAGACAAGCTTCGATTGTGGATTAGTCGGCGCTAGCTGCATCTTCATTGCGTCTTATCTAGTTAAATAAGACGACATCCGTACCTTTAACATTGTGCTTCAGTGACGATTTATCATGTGTTTTTGTGCTAAGTTCCTCAATTAGTGCTCCAATATTTAACCTAATTCGTAATTGTAGTGTTCCGATCTTATCCGACGACATGTTACATAAGTGTTCAGATGGTGACAAGTGAAAGTTTGAAAGTGCGATTTTGGAATTATAAAGTTGACCAAATTATTGTGCACCGTATTTCAAGCCGTTAGAAATTGTGGTGTGCTTGCCGTCGCGCTGTGCGACGCAAACCCTAGCGCACATACCTACGGGTATATGTTGAATTACGTTCTTAGCAATGGTGAAGTGAAAATAATGTGTTGATGTCAAATTTTATTAAGTGCCAAATATACCTACTTACGATAAAGTGTTTGTCGTCGGTTTCTGCTTTACCTCGGTGAGGTACTTGTGCATATTGCTTCATTCAAGCGACGTGACGTCAAGATTAGTGCTTCACGTTTTAAAGGAGACGTCGTAGCAAAATAGGCATACGACAACGACGTTGCGAGAAGGGACTTCTCGTTCTCGCCCTTCATCACTGTTCTTCAAGAGCCAGAACGGAATCATCGTTGAAGTACGTCTACTGTTTCAACTAGACTCTGCGAGCTTCAACTTCCGAACTGCTTTATTTTGATCATTACGTCCAGGGACGTACTGCCCGAACGATCATCGAAATTTGGGTGAGGTCGTTCTAGAACTAGAAACTCTATCGTCCCTCATTTTGTTTCTCGGCCCAGCCAATCGTCGAGCCGACCTCAGTAAGGAGAGTCGACATTAAGAACTTTTTCCACTGCTTCATTACGAATTGACTTTTTGTGTATGAGTTATACCCATCTTGCTTTTCATAATTCTTACGAATAAAAATCTTTATTTTATTTACACGTTCTCGCTTTCTTGTCATTACTCTGCCAATCCACGTGACACATGTCTTTAAGTCGCATTTCCAAATGGTCTGTCGAACTTTCGAGACAATAGTAGGAGGTTGAAACAATAACATTTTTGTCTGTCTTACAGCTGGTGAGCTTATGAGCCATTTCTAATGAAGGATGCTGGATGATTATCAAAATTTAATGCTCTCACAATTTCACATAGTTTCGTCCATACTATTACTGATTCAACATAAAAAATTTGGCATCATTGCATATTTTCGTTATTGAGTGATCACTATATATGTTTAGTGCAGTGCGTATGACATTATTATACGTAACTTTAAGTCTTCCCAAGATGAATTTATGTGAGGTGACCCATATGGGCAAATTATATGTTATCTTCGGAATAATTTTAATCTTCAGTAGAGTAAACATTTCCTTTTTGTGGAGAGTTGGCCGTAATTTCTTAGCCAAGAACCGTAACTTATTAAGTTTACAAATTAAGTTTTCGATATGAGCAAAGAAATTTAGATGATTATCATGTGTGATCTCTAAAAATTTTAAAGTTAGATGTCTTATCGATAATCAATACTTTAATTTTATCCTTGTTAATGGCCATACCTCTTCGTTTAAGCCATAATTGTAGCGTATCTATGTCATTATTTATATGCTGATTCAGTTGTAATTCCGAAGTTTGATCATAAATTCTTGTTAAAATTAAGTCGTTCACGAAAGCTTTCAAGTTGAAATTCAATAGAAGTTTAGCTATAGAGGCTAACAATGTTGCAAACAAAACATTGATTGCTAATAGAAGAACCTTGAGGTAACCCCCGGGTTGAAGGCTGTTGAAAGTTGTGATTAATAATGCTTAAACAGTTACTTCGATTATTGAAAAGGTCTCGAATTAAGTTTAGCATTTTGCCATTTATGCCGTAAGCTTCTAACTCTACATATAGCCCCTTGATATCGTATTGAACGCTTTAGCGATATACCGGGTGTTCAATTTATCTGAAGACATTGAAATATCTCGAGAACCACACATCCGATCAAAAAAAGTGTGGAATGAAAAATGTTCGTCTCGAAAGGGGACATCTAATGATATCAAACTCGACCCCCCACCCCCTGGAGATGGGGGAGGGAGGAGTTAAAAAATTTAAATGGGAACCCCATTTTTTATTGCAGATTCGGATTCTCTAGAAAAAATTACACCAATTTGACCTACGATTCGAGTCATTTCGGTCACAGATGGCGCTGTAATCGACAAAAATCAAAATGGGTAAAAAATCGTTGAAAAATGGCGATATCTCAAGAAATAAGTATCAGATCAGCAAAATAAAATTAAATGTTTTTGATATTCTTACAAATGCTACTTAATGACACCATAATTGTCCGCCCATCCCCACTCCCGAGGGGTGGGGAAGCGAATTATGTCAAAATTTCCAATGGGAAACAAATTTTTTATAGGAAACCTTGGTTTTCTTATATCAAATACCATTGATTTGACTTCATTATTCATGTAAATTATTTCGCAGATGGCGCTACCATTGAAAGAATACGGAGAAGTTCATTTATTCGTTTATTGTTAAGCAGAAACTACGTTTGGCGTTACCCAGGATTACAGCGCCATCTGTGGCCGAAATGACTCGAATTGGATTGGGGTAATTTTTTCTGGAGAATCCGAATCTGCAATAAAAAATGGGGGTTCCCTTTAAGTTTTTTTACTCTTCCCTCCCCCACCTCCAGGGGGTGAGGGTGGGGGGTCGAGTTTGGTATCATTAGATGTCCCCCTTCGAGACGAACATTTTTCATTCCACACTTTTTTTGATCCGATGTGTGCTTCTCGAGATATTTCAATGTCTTCAGATAAATTGAACACCCGGTATATCATTACGATTACATAAGTTTTATGTTGATCAAAGGCTTTTACTGCTTCTATCATTATAGATAGCACTAAGTCTTGTGGAGAGTTGTTTGGTCTCCCACCATATTGAAAACTTGGAAGATATGTCCATAAATGATTAATCATCGATTTAAAAAGAATCTTCTCCACAATTTTATACAAGCTCGGTAATACCGAAATTGGCCTGTAGTTTTTTAGGTCATATTTATTCCCCACTTTAAAAATTGGACAATATAATATGGACGGAAATATGGACAAAAATATGGGCGGCGTGGGAGCTTCTATTACCCATTTCCGAGTTTCGGAGGTGAGGTAGAGCGGGGCACGTTCCCAGATGTTCTTTAGCACTGTTGTTCCACAAATCTTTAGATGGCCGCACCTGAATTTGTCTAATATTTGGGATATAAGTAAACGGAGCTTGTTTGATTTTAGGGCTAAAAACAGTTTTCGGCCAATGAGAGACGTTCAGAATGGTTGACGGCTACTTGACAAATTGAGAAAAATAGGGTGGCTGCCTTTGCTTCCCACCTAAGATTAGGAGGGGGCAGGTTAGTTGTGATATAAAATGTCGCGCAAGCTAAGGATGGGGGGGGGGGCGTGCAGACAGCTTCGGATTATCTTCCTTTCTTCTTTAATTAGCGACTCAATTGTGTTCTTAGAGATAAGAAGAAAGATGATCGCTGACGAGTCCGTCGATTTAATAAGCGAGTTTATGAGCGTGGAGGCTTCACTCTACGGTGGACCCCATTTTGGTCTTGTGAAGGGTTTTAGACGTGCAAGGTTTTTTAAGAGGCTTTTTTTGGTTTCCGCCACATGTGTTCTCCAGTTAAATTTATCGTCAATGGTGAAGGCTAGGAATTTGTGGCCATATTTGTCACCTTTTAATAAGTGCCGAGTCAACAATGAAGTCCGTTTCTACGAGATGTGAAAATTATTACCAGGATAGTGGACTTGAGATTACTTGGACTGTTAAAAGCTTTGTCATTTAGTAATCTTTTAAATTTTATTAGTTTTAAGTCCCTTTTTAATTATGTTCTTGTAATTTTTTGTCTTTGTAAACTTTCTTTTATGTCTTTACATGCTACAGAATATAAATTTAAGATATGAAATCTCAATTTCCATTTTTACCAATATCAGCGTAAATGGGTTAACAAAATAAAAATTCCCAATTATCATTTTATGAAGCGGCCCCTGAAGTGAAAGGATAGGCTACCCAGCAGCACCCTGTATAAAGAAGAGATGTCATTAGTACCAATGTGGATAATTAGATGTTTAATTAGATATTTAAGAGTCTTTCTGTATATACGATGTCTTCTAATCCCCTATGAAGAAAAAATAGCATCCAACCGTCATTGCATAAAGTTTTCATGTGTAGCAGCAACAAACGTAATTTCAATTTTATTATACACTTTTATATAAGAAAATTAATAAGAAAATAAAAATTAATATTTTATATCGTTTATTTGTACATTCTTTTGACATATTACTACTGTTTGGGACCATTAGGAACCTAACCTCTCTATTTACCATCGTTTTTTGGGAAATTAGTATTTGAATAACGCTGTTTTTAATGACGTTCATGTTTTCAGGAACCTAACCCGAGCATTAATCAAGAATGGGGTGTATTACCTGCTACTTGAAAATCGGACGAACTTGAACAATACACAATTCCCAATTACTAATATGATCATGCGGCGGAAAATTCCATCCAATTTCTTAAGTATCCGGGAGGTCGCCATGAGAGTTCCAATCTGCACCTTTTTTCCAAGAAAACGTTTTCAAGATACCACCATTGTCCGTTGTTATCAAAGTAATATCATAATAACCTTCCTTTTCAGTTCCACATAAAAATCTTTTCCTTTATGTCCATTTCATTAGTGTTAACCCAGGGAAAAAAAAGGAAAAAGCTAAGCCGCACTTTCCTCGAAAATTCCTCCAAACCTCTCCTTTTCGTGCCTCTCCTCATCGCTCTTTTTAGTTTTTTTTTCTTATTCCCTTCCTTCTCAAAACAATAATCTCCCCACAGCAAAAGAGAAGTCATATCCCCGGATTGTCCACAATTCATTCTTCTTACGATCAGTTCTTTAATTGGTAGTAAACAGAATTAACAATTTTTAATCTGATTATAGAAATCGTTCCCATAAATAACAAGAATAAAACAAGTGGCAAACATAAAATACGCCACATCATTAACTTCGATAAATGGTTACTTAGTACATCCGATGTTATTCTTAGCTAGCGCAATCAACTGATGATTTGGAATGTTGAACTGTTATCTTGAGTCAAAGACACGCTGGAATAAGCTGAAAAATCGATTAAGTCTTTATGCGATCCTTGTGTTTGATTTTCCTGCTGACTTTTTAACACGCTGGAAGAAAGCAGGTCTCTTTCGGAAACTATACAGTGCCATTAGTTTCAATTCACTCTGCGATGAACGCCATTTCTTAACGGAATCACTTCGATTATGTTTCGGTTTATAATCGCAGTCTCTTTTTTTCACAGCCGGTGTGTTTTCTGGTGTTAGTATCTTTGATAGATAGACCGTAACAGACAAATTGCGAATCATCAGAAATAGGTAAGTACTGTAAATTACTTTGTGGAAGAAATTCGTCGGTCCGTATTTTTTCGGATAAGAAATTCTTATTTAATTCAGTCCGTATTTTTTCTTTTGTCACAGATATTTTTTGGAAACATCGTCGTAGTTAGAAGGTCGGAGAAGCTGTTGTTTATTCGGTTGTTGACTCTATTCTCGCCTACACTCACTAGACAAAAGTCCTGTAACATCTCTTGTGCTTGTATAGTTTTGATTTTGTCTAAGCATGTTTGTACACTAAAACATAAAATCTATTGCTTATATGATACATTTCATCATATGCGTTTTATTTCACAAGCTGCATTTTTAATTCCGCATTTAAGAATTCGCAAAAAGCTGTATTTCACAAGCTGAATTTTAATGTCAAAAACTCCTTTTTTTATTTTGAAAATTTTTTATTTTATTTTTAATTCTGCAAGTTGCATTTTAGCAATCGCAAAAAGCTGTAACTGATGTCTTTTTCAAAAAGTGAAACATATATACTAAATAGTTGAATAAACTTTCCATCATCCATTTGGGAAAACCTGAATAACAAATTTGAAAGTACAGAGAGGATTATCAACTATCTCATTTCGCTTCGCTAATTCTGGAATGAAAACGCTCTTTGATTTTGTTGGTTTGTGCATTGGAATCTCTATATGGCTTCCAGTTAATTGTATTATTATTATTAAAAATATTAATAAATGAAATCGTTCGTTTATAATTTTTTTTAAGATTTTCACAATATTGAAATGCGAAACTTACCATCATGAAGGAACTTCCCATAAAATTAGTAATTCTCCCTTAGTAATAAAAAAAAAATGTGTCGTTATCGATTTTTTTTCTCTTTTCCCAGACAAATCCAATGCCGCCAACATAATTCGAGTTGTATGGTGTGGACTCCTATTATCTCATCATTAGCCCTGCAGTGATGTAACGACAGACCACGGTTCTCCTCTTTTCCGACAGGCAATATAATGTCAAACCGAGATTGGCTCCGTTTCACTCCTTCGCTGTGTTCGACATGAAACGAACGAAAACAAAACGAAAGGTCGATGTCCCCTTTCCCATTTGATGCATAATTAGCCATGTGGGTGCGTGCGTGTATAAGAGGGGGTAAATGCGTCCTTGATTGAATTACGGTTCCATGTTATGCGATCTACGCCCAAGTAAAGTGCTATTTTTTTCCCTCCCCATTCAACAATATTCCTGACCTAGCAAAATAAGTCCAAAATGAAGGATAAATGAAAGTATTAGAATAATAATTATATTTTTGTTTTTGTGAAAATCACATCAAAAAAGAAAGCTGTTCGTTTGTTCCTTGGTGGCATTGAGATAGTTTTATAAAAAGAAATGGAGCTAAGCAATATAAAAATAGGGTCGAGGATTGACAGTTTCATGATTTATTGATTTCTTTCGTGTAAAAAGAATAAGAAAGCTTTTTTTAAATTTTCCAGTTATTTCAAGCAAGGAGACAACTAGCTCAAACTTCTTCTCGTTAAATAGTATTTTTAAAAATGACCTTTTGAATTAAATTCCTAGATCAATGATTGAACAAGCTTTTTTTTTAAAGAAAACTTTACAGAAATAAATTAGCTTTATACAGAGTATAAATTAAACCTTGGGCGCTACTTAGATGATGGTTTCCTAAGGACAAAATAAGACGAAATTATTCTTGGAAGTTTTTTTAAGAGACGGCATACGTTTCTAGATAAATGATGATGTTAAGTTTTGTTGGTAACTTGGGTTAATAACTGGGCTTCTATGCCAGCTATTTTTCACGAAAATTGGACGGCTTATGGGAAGGTCACTGCCGGATAAGAACAAAGTTCTCGCATCTCCGAAACTAATGGACTATTTCAAAAGCGTTTTCATTAGGTGAATGATGTTCGGCGTCCTTGCAATACATTAAACCAAAAAAATTAATCGGTTTAGGCAAGAATCGAGTCCGACTTGATTCAAACTCGACTGCTTGCCTGAACCGATTAATTTCACTGGTTTAATGTACTGCAAGAACACTGAACATCAATAACCTAGGTGAAAGCGCTTTTAGAATAAACGGTACATGCGCATAAATTGGAACGATTAATGGGCTATGTACTTTCTTGGCTACATCATAATAAGCTTAAGGTGAATTATGATAAATCCTTTCAATCAATCATTTCTTTTTCACAAAAACAGAGTTTAGTATTTTATACGAGGATGGATCCAAAAAAAAAGTTACAAGCAGCAGTATTTGAAAACTAATTATTGTAGAGAGAATATTTCCCCCCGGAGTGGAGACAGATGGCGCTAGTTGTCTTAGAGCGATTGTGCGGGTAGGTAGTGTCAGTTTGCAAACGCGTCAGAGCGATTGAAATGACTAGACGTTTAGAAAAGTGCTCTCGCTTGGAGGTGCGAGCCGTGATTCGTTTCTTATGGGCAAAGAATGTGTCCGTGACAAGGTTACGTGAAGCTATCCAACGCAAACGCCCTGGCATGTTGAGTAATGGCGTCATCCTTCTGCCTGACAATGCCAGACCCCATGTTGCTCGCCAAACACAATGATTGCTATTAAAGTTCAAGTGGGAAGTGTGGAGCCCCCCCCCCCCTACAGCCCAGATTTGGCACCCAGTGACTATTTCCTTTTTCTTAAATTGAAGGTACACTTACCTGGAATAGAATTCTCTTCAGACAGTGATGTGAAACCAACTGCTCAATGGGCAGTGACGTGTTTCTACCAAGCCGGATTAAACAAGTGGGTCCTGCGTTCAGATAAATGCATAAATAGATTTAGTGATTATGTGGAAAAGTGATCGGCAAGTATGCCTCTTAATTCCCTTTTGTATTTTCTGTCTATTGTTAATAAATAATTTTTTATTAACCTTTTTTTTTGGATCCATCCTCGTACATATAATATACAATGAAAGGAAATGACATTTCATGCTAATCCATCTAATGACTATTCCGGCCAATTAAAATGACATTTACGTCATGATTTTATATTAGATGCTCCGGATTAGGCATTAGATGGATTATAGTTTGAAATATCATTTCATAGGGTATAATATCACACACTTACAATTTGGCCAAAATTTTGACCGCCATTTTCCATGTTCCCGATTAGATAGCATGTGTGTCTATTATAACTTGTGCTTATTTTTTGATGTTTTATCCGAATCTGAAGTCAAAATTAAAAAAATCGAAATAAATTGGCAACAGAACGACCGAGTTCGCAAATCCTATAACGATGTTTTTAACGAAAATTACAATAATGACAAAAATTAAAATACACAAATCACTTTAATCTAAAACGATTTATCAAATTAATACTTAATAGCGTCGCTTTTGGCTTTAAGTACAAAATTTAAACAGATTGGATTGTAGATAGATTACAAGTGATATTAATCCCCGTGCCGGAAGTTTGCTGATTCATCCACTTTTCATATTTTTAAGCCGTTCATAGAATGATGCAAACTCTAAATATAGTAAAATGGATTACTGTATTTATAAATGTTTGTAAATGTTTATGAATAGTGTTTGTAGTTTTCAACACTGCAAGCCCTTTTTAGAGTAGTTTATTCTTTACAAATGATTGGAATGTTAATGTACATTATGTGGTCAAAGGTTTAGTGTCACCCCTCATAAATCATCACCCCTCATAAATTATTTCAATAGCATCAGACACCTTCAGACATACATCTGCTTCGTATTATTACCGACTTCAAAAAAGGGGGTTCTCTTTGACCCGTATACATATTATGTATGTATGAATGTTCGCGATTTTCTCAAAAACTACTGATCCGATTTGGATGAGGTTTTCGCTATTCGACTGAATATTTTTCTGGGAAGGTTTTTGACCCATGAAGTCGGTTCATTTTTGTTAAAAAAAAGTTCTTCTTAAGATATGGGTCGTTCAAAAGAGCTCGGCGACTTTCAACGTGGAACCATCATAGGATGCCACTTGTGCAACAAGTCAGTCCGTGAGATTTCCACCATTCTAAAAATACCGCGTAGAACTAGGCAACTAAAGTCTATACAGGGAGCAACAACAGCGCAACCACGAACTGGCAGACCCAAGGAATTAACAGACAGAGATTGTCGA
>JAHWFO010083000.1:0-114706 GCA_023313115.1 Rhysida immarginata | reverse complement strand
AAATGTTTTGAAACTTCAGAAAATTGTGAGGATATAAGAAAAAATAAGCGTTTCATTCAAGAAAAAATAAACGTTTCATTCAAGAGAAAATAAACTCTTCTTATGTGGACAAGAGGGTTTGTGTTTTCTCGTTTCCTTATTCTATTACAAAATCTTCAAGAGAAAAATAAACCTTAAAGAACTTGATGAAAAATTTAAGCGTAAACTTTATTCGATTTGCAGATAAACAATGGAAATTATTAAAAAAAAACAAAAAACGAGCAATTCCGCTTAGATCATACGAACCAACTTGGTGAAGGTCAACCCAAATCTTCCTTTTATCTTGACAAAAAGGATTCGTCTTGTTGTATCTTCATGATATTAAGAAAATGTTATTTATCGTATTCTAACTAATAAATATAATTTTCCACATCAAGCTTTTGTTATAGCGATGTCTGTATGAAAGCTTTCTAATAAGATTTTTTTTTTCCAAGATGTCTTTTCTGGGAAAGAGATATCAGGTTTCCAAGTTTATCTCCTAAAATACAGGGTTATTTATAAATCCGTAAAACATTTTAAAATTTGTCCTGAACACCTTATTTGCTACCACTCTTCCTAACGGAAAACTACGGCAACTATGCGCGCGGGATATTTTTTTTAAACTTGAAGAATTTACCTGTCTATTGCCGTAAGATTTACTATTATCCGTTGCTTAGTTTACTTATGAATTTTTGAAATACTTCACGGACTTATGAATAATCCTGTAGAAAAAATTCGGTATAACATCTTGTTATTCAGGGTCCGCAGTGACCTATAGTTTTCTCGCTAAATTGAATCGTATATGAGTTAATTTCTTTGATTCTCGTTTATCAGGAATTTTGCGTTAATAAACGATTCGAATATTCCACCAATATTGGAATTGTAATCGTTAAAGAATGATCATTGCGTTTGATATTATATTGTGACAGTCCCTGGTTCAAGTCTTTCAATGAAAGGCGTCACATCGAAAAGAAAAATGATTTAACACAAATAAACAGTTAGATGACAAATTTATTTGATTCAAACTTGAAAACTTCATACCAATACTCCTGTATTAAGCACTTTAAACACTGAAACTTTGCTCAACAACACTCTGAGTTGCGGACACTTACTATTGATTCTGCACACTTGCAGAATGATCACCACTCATTTCCAGAACTGAATTTACATGTAGGAAAGAACCGCGTGGATTCACACAGCGGACACAGGAAACTGGTTCCGAACACGCTGCCAGCCTTTTCGAACAAATAACGAGAATCTGGTCCAAGACTAAACTGTCGTATCCAACACTGAGGGCTACTACAAGACCTCCTTATACAGCACACAAGTGGTGCACAGAATTCGTACTTATAAGCCAGTCAAAAGGGTCCAAACTTACAGAGACCTCTCCACAATAGCTTAAAACCTTAACAGACTGACGTCTAAGATTAGGCTTCGATGTATTGCATTTAATTGTCCAGCCGAAAGAAAATCAGCCGAAGCGGCAAAACGTTTCCCACTTACTTCCACTACGATAATTCAGGACGACTCCTTATTTACTCAGCACGTTCCTTACTTCAGTAGTAAAATCAAGACTTCAGCTTTCTCTCCCTAATAACTGTGCTGTCTCTCCTTTTTCTAAAATCACTCTGTGTTGCCAATCACCTAGGCAACTACAACAATAAAATAAGTTAAACAATCCCCATACACATAATATTGTCGAGCAAACCATTGTAACAATTATAATAGCTAAACAACAACTAAAAGAAATTCAAAGCATAAAAGTAAACCTTATACCCCGTCCGCAATGCTGGGCTAGCTTTTTGTTGAGCTAGCTTATTCGATAAGCTAGATATCTTGGCTTAAGTTGTAGGCTAGGTCGTTCGCACTGAAGTGCTCTAAAACTAGCCTACAAGTACGTCGCAGGTCGTCGATATTTTCGCCCCAAATTTCTATCAAAATGCGAACTTCCTCCGTAGTCCAGTTTTCCTTTTTTTCTGTTTTTTTTCTATACTTATTAGTGTTGGTGCAGCCATATAAATTACAAAGTAGCACGATCTTATAATCTTGGTCAAGCCAAGCAAGCGAAATGCTCCAAAATACGGAATCATGGGAAAAAACGTATCCCATGATGCAGTGCGTTTGTAGCTCAACTAGATAAGCTAGTTTAAAAATCTAGCCCATCATAAGCTAGCTTCAGACCTGCCAACTATTTTTGGAGGAAAACCGGGTGATAGCAAATTTTTGTAGGATAAAATATACATATCGATAACATACAGGGTGATTCAGTCAATTATTTATTGACCCATTAATGTTTACAAACTTAGCATTTCAGTATGATATTTTAGGCAGTTCGGAGTTTTTATTCCCGTGGAAAAGTCTTGATGATATGCTCAATGTGGCCACCACGAACGTTTTGAACTGCTCGCAGCCGAATGGTCAAGTTGTTCACAGCTCTATCCAGGATTTCTGCATCCACAAGGGTGCAGCAGTCGACGATGCTTTGTCGCAGCTGGTCTAGGGCTCTTGGTGCTGTAGTGAACACACTGTCTTTAAGGAACCCCCAGAGATAAAAATCAATGGATAGGCGGCGAACAGATTTTTTGGTAGGGGATACGACCATCCTTGTGGGACATTTTCGACAACTTCGGCCGTTCGAACATGAGCTTCGCTACCGCCTTTTTTCTTGTCTTTAACACATCCAGTGGCACGAAATTGCTTGACAAAATCAATTTATGATTGTTTGCCTGCCTGGTGAGTCTCGACACTTATACTCCTTCCGGAACTTTCTTTGCACGGTTACAGGTGATTTTGTCTCAAAATACCATTCGACAACCTTGCATTTCTGCTCTGTTGATAAAGCGGGCGCCATTTTTCAACAATACGATTTTCATGCAGCGCCGTTGCAACAATACAAACTCTAACTATTTAGAAATTCGATATGGCGCTCATATTCTTTCAATTGTTTATCCCTAATGCACGTCATTCGAATGAAATGGTCAGAAATTGACTGAGTCACCCTGTAATTAATTGTTACAAAAATTGTGCACTGAAATTTTACTTTTGGACTTAATTTTACACTATATGGAACTCGTCAAAATTTGACGGCAAACAACTGTGTGGTTTCAAAAAAAAATCCTCTCCACAAAGACGTCACAATCAAAAACTTTGCTAGCATTCATGATCAAATTTACAACAATTACATACAACAATTAACGACGATAACAATGATCAATGCGCATGCGCAGAAGTGCCGATTTTGCTTTTTAAAAAGTGCTTTTCGTTTTAATATATACGATTAGGATGTCACAATTGCATATTATATACTAATCAAAATAATTAAAGGAGTAAGATACACCGTACGTGAAATAAGTACTCAGTAAGTAAGTTGCTGGTGCATCATAGGGAAACTTTTAGGGGTTCTTTTACGAGAGTACTATTCGCCGGGAGATTTTTACGATCCGCCAGGAGATTTTTACGATCCACCGGGTGACCGGGTGAGATTGTTAAAATCCGGGTGAGTTGGCAGGTCTGTAGCTTATCAGAATCTGGGCTAGCCCAACAAAAGCTAGAATCGTTCGCACTGCAGTTTAAGCTAGCTTATCAACTTAGGCTAGCTTATTTTTTGCAGTGCGGACGGGATATTAGGGACAAAAAATAAAATAAATGATGACTAAAACAACTGACAACCAATGTTTGTCACAATATACAGTACAAATGTTATAACAATTGTAATTCTCATGTTTTAACTCAGTGATGTTCGACCTTTATATCACAAAGGGACACTTTTACCTTTAAAGAAGAAACTTGTCTTATGCTATCATGTGACGTTAACCGTGTTGTTGGCCTGATAAGGAGCCTTCACCGACCTAATGATATATGCTTAGGCTTAAAAGTTTAAGCAGTTTGAAACACGTAGGGCAAACCTGGTGGCGGCCCAAATTGACCTGCGGGCCACAGGTTGAAGACCACTGCTTTAATATTTTTCATATTCAAAAAAGAAAAGAATTTTTCGCATTTGTTTTAGTTTTTTAAATTTTAACGAACTATTCTGAACTAGATAGAACAAATTTAATTAATACAGGCATGAAAAGCAGGTGCGTTTGAACCGATTTCGAATATCAATATTTTTAGGTTATATTCATTCATGGCACTTCATTCCAAGTCGTTTGATATATTACATGCCATATTTTAGCTTTGAAAGTTCCAATGAACAATAATGGGTCCACGAAAGGCAGGGATCACTAGACATATCTATATTTCGGAAATGGTATGTAAAATGAACGATGTGACCATGCTAGCAGCGAATCCGTTTTAATTTTCAATTACTTTTCTAATCATCAATTTTTGTTCCTATTGTAATTTTTGTTGCTCATATTGAAATAAATAATATTAATTTATATATCAGGAAATTTTAATTAGGCTAGGTGCTCTATCTTTTGGAACAGTTTAGAGTTTCGCCCCATCTTGAAATCCGCCAGTTTGGGTCACGGTTCATTTTCTTAAATGGGAAGGGGGTCATATGGCATAAAAATAACACCAATATTTTCTCAGAAGTTCATTCCTGCAACCGTATTTCAGTTATCTGTTGTGATTCCCAAGTTATTAACAAAAATATTGACACCTACCAAGTAATTGCAAGTAATTGGAGATGGCACTAATGAAGGAGGAGAGGATTGAGCTGATCCTGATATTCGTGGAACGCCCCTAAAGTACCATTGCTGCTGATTTTAACGCCAGGCATCCCGAAAAAGAGCCAATCGTACATAGTACCGTCGCATATTCGGTATCACATTTTTGAGATACTGGGACTGTTGAACATAAAGCTCGTACAGGCCGGCCTAAAACAGCAACCGGTGGGGCAACTTCAACAATGATGTTGGCAGCATTTGTAAAGAGTCCACAACGCAGCATAAGACGGCTTGCAGCTGATTGTGGACTCAACCAATCATCCATAGAACGGATTCTGCGTACCAATAAGTGGTATCCATTCAAATTTCAGATGTAGCAAAAACTATCCGAGGATAATCCGGACAGACGTGAAGAGTTCTGTACCTGGCCTCTGGACAACTAACGACTGGATCCTTCATTTGCACATAACATTGTGTTCAGTGATGAGGCAAACTTTTATGTCCATGATGAAGTCAACCGTCAGAACATGAGATACTAGAGAGATACCAACCCTCATAGGACAGATCCATCTAAACTCGTTGGGATATGAGTCACCCTTTTAATTGGATCAATTTTCATAGATGGTAACCTAAATGCTGATGAGTACCTGCGAATGTTACAGAACAGTGAGTTCTCGTCACTGTTGACTGAAGATGGCAATTTTCCAAGTTTTGAAATTTGATTTAAACAAAAGATATAATCAAACTGTTGTAACCAATATATTTCATTTAATTGTTTTTTTCTCAATCTTTTTGTCATTATCAATAAATCTATGTTAGACTAATGCTCGAAAAGTTTACGTGTACTCTTCTCGAATATTACTTGACGGCGGCATCTGAAAATAAGTATTCATACTATACCAATGGTTGCTATACTGTATGATTATACTATATGACTATACTAAACTCTAAGGTTGCTAATTGTATGCTAAATTTGATCGCTGTACGACAATGACAAAGTCCTGCACTTCCCTTGTCAGTATCTCTACTTTTTTTTTTTTTATAAGATCCAATACGTCCATCCAGGGCCTGTATGGCCAGAGCCGACGAGTTGGGTTCCTGGATGGACCTAAATTGACAACTGCTGCATGATGGTCGCAGCAGCAGGTAGGGGGTGAAGATTGTCTGGCACTGATGGTCGCCCATCCAGTGACTAGCCGTGCCTGATGTTTCTTAACTTTATAGAAGTGTGTGTTTAGTGAAAGCCCACCAGGCCACGGCCTCCCCCATTTATCATCACAATCATTAAATATTTATTCTAATATTGAGTTCTTAAAGCTGAATAACGTTTACATTTCAATAAAAAGTGAATTAAATTATCATTATCCATAGAATTACAAAAACGACTGCTACGAGGGTTGGTCGAAAAGTAATGCCATGGCTGCAACTTTGTGTTAACCGATTTTCAAAATTCTTTTTGTATCTGACACTTACATAGGACCTTTTTTGTTACAAATTTTATTTACTTTCCGAATTTCTAGGTATTTCTTCCCAAAAACAATAAAACAAGAATTAAAAAAAAAAAAGATTTTTGGATTTTTCTTTAAATCAAAATTTGGAAAGGCAAAATTTGGGAAGGGGAGGGGTTGCGGGGGGAGTTTTGGTGGAAGTTAAAAATTCGGATTCAGCAATCCAAAAAACATAAGGTAAGTCTATTTCCAAAACTACCATGATTTTTAACCGACTTCAAAAAGGGAGGTTATCAATTCGATGCATATATATGTAATATTGTTAGAATTGCACAATATTCATATATGTTAGTCTATGTGGGCTTCTAAACAAGTATGCCAAATTTCATAAGTGTGTATATTGTAACGTGCCGTTACCTTTTCTGGCTAAAATTTAACAGCCGTTCTTTGAAAATTTTTTTTTGCCTGCCCTTCAACTACTTTTCGGGATCTCTTTTGTTAGATTCCCTATCCCACTCTGGTGGAGTTACCTTAAGCGTTCCCTTCCGGCGCTGTGTGTTTCAAATTTCTCATCTTACCGATATTCCTGGTGTCTACCGCGTTTAGTCCTTACCTTAACTGTGTAATCATAGGGCGTCCCGGGCGCGAGCCTTATGGATCAGACGCTTAATTAATTACTTTAACGGAGGTTACTGTGTTCCCCCTCCTTTTTTTTATGAATTAAAGGGATCACTTGACGCGTTCTGTTCGCGTTGTTCTTGGGTTAATGATACCTCGTTTGGGGAGTTATTTGTTCTATTTTTTCCTCGCGCTAAATAAGTTTTTTCTTCTAGTGGGATTCATTTATGCATTGACCGAGACCGCGATTCCTCGTACTTTGCGTCACTAATGTCGCCATCTCGCGTCCTCTGAAGTTTATCCCTTGGCGAATTTCCTTTTTGGCGCTTGACGGATATTTGAATTTTAATTTCTCACCGAGACAATTAGTTTAGCGTCAAGTTTTGGTCCGTATTTCATCGCGTCATTTGTTGGACTCGTCTGGTTCGTTGTCCGTTGGGTCATTTCTCGTCATCGATTAATGATCTTGAGAATCGCTCGTCCTGTGGATTTCTCAACTTACTTTTTGGGTTCTTTGTCGTTTAGATATTTCCTTTAATTTTTGGTAAAAATAAAGATTGATTTTGAATTCTCTTTCTTTGGCAAATGATAAGGGATGTCTTGGCCTCATGCTATAGACATAAGACGCGTTCTTTAACGTTAAAAGAAATTTAACTATTTCATTCTTTTTTGATTTATTTAGGGAGCTAAAAAAGATTTTTTTTTATTACTTTTTTTAAGAAAATATATTTTTTTGTTAATTGTATTTATTTTACGGAGACTTCTTATTAACGCTATTGTTGGATACTCGCGCATTCTCGTTGTTTGTCTAGTCTTTCATTGTTCAAACGTCGTTGTAATCGACCGCTCGTTTTCCTAGAGCAACTAGCTATCTTCGTTTCTGAGAACTTGAATGTCATACCGCGTGCACGTGTTATTTAAATTTTTTCTTTAGTTTTGTAATTTTCTTGGTGGAAAAAATTTTTACTTTGGGCAGATCCAGCTAGACCTTCAAGAGAAGCAACATCAGCTCCTCAGCCTTCTCTTGAGTTCGGAGATGGCTTTCCTTTGGCAAACGAACTTAATACTTTCTGTCATCGCCAATCTAGACTTCGAATCATGAACGTTTAGTTCCTGTTAGCCTCTGGTATCGGATCTTAACCGATTGCAACTCATGACTATGACGTGGATCATCGTTTACTGCCAAGTTTCCGTCTTTTGAGTGATCACGGTCGACTAAGCGTCGCTTCTACTTTGTTTTTCCATTGACCGAACTGCCCGTGATCGAGTTCATCTAAGATAAATTGTGTCTCATGGACCTTTGAAATTGTATTTTTCTGCAGTTGTTGCAAGATCGATTTTTTCGTTCGTCGTGGAACGTTCAACTACGTTATGGTTTGCCTTCGTTTGATTTGACTTTATGCACATGAAATGTCATGCAGTTTTTTTTTTAGCAATGTTACGTTTGCTTCGTCGGATTTTGCCGGACTTTTTCCATGATTTCTCAAAGTCTTAGTCACGGCTTATGTATTTTTCTTTTTTCTCCTTTTAAATTATATTTTTCTGATTGTATTGTTGATATCAGTCTTTCCTAATAATAGGAAATGATACTCCAGTTGTAATCTATTTTTTAATGATTTCGTTTTCTTTTCCAGGACCTCATCCATGTTGTCGTTGATGTCTGTCTTCATTCACCCCTTTCGTTTTCCGTATGAGCCTGTTGGTCCGTCCCGTCCTACCATTTTTTCATCTTACCTTATGTTATTGTTTCCACTGTCCGTATTTTAGTGTATATTTTGTGCTTCGTCTTTAGGATCCTTGCGGAGGAGGTCCAGGTTTTGTTGTTTACCTTTTATCTTTCTTATACCATTGTAATACAATTATTTAATTTTTTTGTGATGCCAATTTTTTCGCTATCTCTGTTGTAAACAGATGAAGAAATCGAAAATGAGTTTTTTTTTATTTCCAGTTTTATTTTCCTTGAGTATTTGTTGTTGATGGTCTTGTTTATTTACAGTGTGGGTGGCTCTGCTTGACCTTTTGAGCTTCTAGATTTTCCAAGCTTCTCTAAGTTCCCCTCCTACCACTCAACCGTTACGTTCTACTCTAGCCTTTTATCGGACTATGGATGATGCTCTATTATGCTGATCGTCGCTACACCGTCTTAGACTTTTCGAAAGTTGGGCCATCCCGCTTCTCTTTTGGAACCTTTTTGTCTTACTCAATTCAGTACTATCAATGTTCGTTTTGCAGCAATAAAGGAAAATATTTATTTGGATTTCGCTTTTTCTATTTTGTGCTTATTTTTCTTACGTTTGGACTGTCTTGGGTTGTGGGGTAGTCATTATAGTATTTAATTGGGGTTAATTTTGCAGTGAGGTTTTTCTCCTGAGTTCCTCCCAATCTCTACCTTACTTGGAGGATCGCTTTTGTTCTTTCAAGTAAGCGTTTTCCTTTATCCTCGCGGTTATCTTGGGTCCTGGTGACTGTTTTCTTTTCAATCAAGGGAAGGTTTTCTTTTGGGTTTCTTTACGCTACATTTTTGGGAGCGTTGGCTGTGCGTGCGGGTAAACGCGGTTCGCCTTTACTAGCACGTTACAGTATGTATGTATGTCTGTTTGTATGTATGTTTGTCCACGTATTTCTCAGAAACTAGAAATAGTATTGCAATAATTCTTTTTTTATTATATTAAATACAACCTGTGACAATAAAGTTCGGTGAATGACGTCAAATTGCTAACGGTCGTAAGAGTGCACCATCGTCGTATCTTGCCCCAGACAGGTCGAGACATGTTTAAAAAAATTTGAGAGAATCAGGAACACCCTATCTTTCTATACAGGGTGTTTTTGAATTGAGTACAGATTTTTTGGGAGATGATAGAAGAGGTCCTTAGAGGTATTTTTTGTCATATGAACATGGGGTCCCCGCAGCTCCGTTTACTTACAATACTGCATTGAACAATCAAATGACACCGGGACGCAGTGTGCGTTGGTAGGCCTAGGTTATTTTATTTTTAACAGTTAACACAAGCAATCTACTGTAATAACTTTTAAAGTAATTGTTTGCAAAGAAATTTCAAGGTGCACGTGCTTGTTTGTTGAAAAGTCTTAGGACAAACTTCGTCAAGGAGATTCCATGGTATCCAACCCCTTTGTAAAATACGATTAGTCCATATGTAAATGGCGGTCATTTCGAACAATTACTGTAAAAGAAGGATGTTTGTTTGTGGGTTTGTTTGTTTTTTGTACAAATCTAAAGTTTTATTCCGATCTTGATGAAATTTTGCATACTTGACCTTCAAAACATGAGGAAGGTCACTGTCTACAGACTCTGCACGGACCAACAATGCAAGGAAAAGTTTGTGCAACAATAGGTATCAACAATGGTATCAACACGCAATGCACCAACACTATGCAGGAATCAACAATATATATCTAATGACCAACAAAGCAAGGCAAAGTTTGTGCAATATAGATAAGGTTCAATTTGTAACAATGCATAGAATTCCTGTTATTCAGGCATTTCTTAGAATTGAGAGTTCTTAGTACTTAACAATTTGTTGAAAATCTTTAAATAATAGTTATTAAATAAAAATAAAAAATAAATAATAATTGACAAAATAATTAATAAATAATAAATAAAATCAAAATAAAACTAGAAATATAAAATAAAATAAAAAGCTGACGTTTCGGATAGAGACTATCCTTTATCAAAGCAAAAAGGATAATTCTCCAAAGGCAATTAGAATATTAGAGGATTATCCTGAAGTTATTTTAAAGTTGAAAATCTTTAAAAATGATCAGTAACTGGAGATAATGTAGAGTTAGCAGACTATTGAGAAAGAGTTGGAAGACGACAGAGGAAGCAGTCCTTTAACTCCGTGCTGTATTGAGCAAATGGTAGGCATGTCAATAGAAGAATCGGCGACCCCTAGACTACATAAAGTGATGAATGGCCAAGTTTTGCTTCAAGACATCGAGAGCAGAGTGGGAATTGCAACAACATCAAGTGTACATCTAAAGTAAGATTAAGTGACTAAGAAATTATTTAGGCTAGCTGTGGCATACTTGGAGAGGTCCATCCATTGTCAGCATATAAAAAAAAAATTTCGTATTTTCATTATGAATTTTTACTGTACGAGGTGCGTTTAAGTTCTAAGGTCTCCTAATTTATTTTTGAAAAACTATTGACCCTAGAAAGCTGAAACTTCCGTGATTTGTCCACATAATCAACCTTTACCCGTAGACATTTTTCACAACGCTGACGCCTTGATCGGTAGGCCGCCGCAAATGCTTCTTTAGGAACCAGTTTTTTTCTAATGGAAAATCGCTTATGCAAGAACGGAATAAAGCTTCTGCTCATCGAGTGGCTTTTCAGTAGGCAAAACAGACCACTACAGAAGTGTTTGCAGCGGCGATGCAATCGTGGCGTCAGCGTTGTGAAAAATGTGTACGGCTAGAGGTTGATTATGTGGACAAATGACGGGAGTTTCAGCTTTCTAGGGTCAATAGTCTTTCAAAAATAAATTAGGAGACCTTAGAACTTGAACGCACCTCGTATTAATTCTAAGCGTGTTTTCATGTGTTTATTTTTAAGATATTGCAAAATTAAATTAAGAAAAAAAAGTCCGAGTTATCACCTAGCTTATTAGGTAGCACATCAGATCCAAACATTTCATAAGAATACATTTTGACTCTATACTGTGTGGATATGAATATTTTTTTTTTGGAAACTGATGCTGATAATGCGATGATTGAACGTTCGTTTCCAAGAATTATTAATAATGAGCATAAAATGATGATGCAATGACCGGACATAAACAAGAATATAACTCGTAAAACGATTTTCAAATATGCTGAAAAGAAGAATATAAAAATTTGTTGTTTAATATTATAGTAATATTTTTATATACAGCAAAGGCGAAAACTGCATGCAAATTTACGTATTCGATTGCAGCGCTCACACGAATCTTTCCACACACCCGCGAAATGAAAAATGAAATCTTCACACGTCTAAATGTTTTAAACTACTGCGCCTATGTTCTTTCCACTGCTAGATCAAATTTACCATAAACGTCAGGAGAGAAAAATCATTGTCTCAAAGCATTGTCGGGAAAAATCTTTTAAGCATTCCAAGGAGCTTTAGCTGTGACGCAGATGTAATTTTAAATTTGAATAACTCACTTTTACTTGCACTTGGTTTAGATAAACAGTGGTAATACTTTTGATTCTATACGCATTCACATCATTTTTTAAGTATAGGCCTAACTTTAATTAGCCATTTTAACAATAGGCCTAATATTAATTAGCCATTTTTAACATTAGGCCTAACATTAATTAGCCATTTTTAACTGTAAGCCTAACATTATTTAGTCATTTTAACTGTAGGCCTAACATAAATTAGCCATTTTTCACAATCACCCTAACATTAATTAACACGTTTAACAATAGGCCTAACAGCACTGAATTTTAAAACGAAATGAGCACGTGCATCAACAAAGCTTCATAACGGGCACGTGCTCCAAGCTGCCATCAACAATGCTTAAATGATAAACAAAAAGTAACACTGTATTCACTTATGACTCGTCAGTAGGATTCGATTGATATATTACATGCCCTAAGTTGCTATTCTTTACATTAGTGCCACGAGAGCTCATCACAAGTTGATATATCGCAGTTAAGTTCTTCCATTTTCACATTTTCGTGCAAATGATGGCCGGCCGTACACATAAAGGTACTGATTAAGCTTGTATTCTTATATATAGCTTTAGCTAAAGCTCGTAATAAGGGGTCATTGAAGTACTTTTTGGGGGGTCATTTTCTCGGACGTAGCATTTCGAAAATCGAAATGAATGTCATATTCGTCTTGTGCTCGTCATTCCCGTTCGAATGACATATTACATGCCTTATATTGCCAATAAAAAAATTTAATGGGGGGGGGGGGGGGGTTGGGTCTCAATAGTCACGTGACTGTTAGACCGATTTCAATCACAAACTAATCAGGTGAGCTCAGGAAGTGTCTCTATCGAATTGCGAAAGCAGAATTTGAAAAAGTTAAAGCATTCTCGAGTAATCGTCGGACATACAGACGGACCGACGGACAAACAGACACACAAACAGAGCGAAACAGAGTAATCGGCAGCGTCTATTGAGGAGGCGAAGGCGTCACACGTGTCTCCCTTGAGCTCCTTATCAAACGTCAAGACGACTGTCAAATATTTATGTGTCTGGAAAGGAAAGAAAAAGAACGAGTATTGGTCAGAGAAGCAGCTAAAACAGAAAAGGCTGTATGGGTATAGGAAACATCTGAACAACGGCAGTTTCGATTCGAGCAAGAGGGTCAAGGGCAAGAAAAACAATAGGTATCAACAATGGTGTCAACACACAATGCACCAATACTATGCAAGGATCAACAATGCAAAGCAAAGTTTGTGCAATATAGAATTCAATGCACAGAATTCGTGTTATTCAGGCTTTTCTTAGAAAAGAGAATTCTTAGTACTTAACAATTTCTTGAATATCTTTAAAAATGATCAGTAACTGGAGATAATGAGTTAGCAGACTATTGAGAAAGAGTGAAAGACGATAGAGGAAGCACTCCTATAGCTCCGTGCTGTATTGAGCAAATGGTAAGCAAGTAAACAGAAGAATCGGCGACCGATAGACTACACAAAGTGAAGAATGGCCAATTTTTGCTTCAAGACATCGAAAGAAGAAAGGAAATTGCAACAACATCAAGTGTACATCTGAAGTAAGATTACGTGAGTAAAAAATTATTTAGACTAGAAGGCATCCTTGGAGAGGTCCATCCATTGTGAGCCTTTATAATTTTTTTTTTCGGTAGATCAAGTCTCGGTATATCACCTAGAATGGATTTTTTCAGTGAAGAGGTAAATTCCTGTCTTTCGGATTTTTCTTAGAATGGATAGTCCCTTCGCTCTGTTTTGTATGGATTGAGTTATTATTTAACCAATTTGCAGTGATATTTTAACTTTTTGAGATTGTTCTGTTTACCTACAAGTGTAATTATCCCGGGCAACGCCGGGTCCTCTGCTAATATACTATACAAGAGGAAATATTCTTAGGGAAAAAGAAGTTTTACAATTTTTACTACAGTTTTATTCTACATTCACAAAAGAAACCCGTGAATATAATAATCTTTAAAAAACGCGCTTTAATTTAAAATTTGCTGAACAGCTTACAACATAAAAATTGAATTGACATTCTATATAAATTTTACTCAGCCAGTTTGAAGGTTCTGCATAAAATATTCACCGCCTTTAATGCTTACAATAATGATAATTATAATTCAGAAAGCAAGACCGGGAAAAATGGACTATAGAAATATTCAAGTGCAGCAATTAATCTGTGATATTTTTATCAGTCACCTAGTTATTACAGGATGATCATGGCTGGATAGCAAAACAAAAGAGTAGAAGGAACTGAATTTTCAGTTCATTCGGACATTGTGTTGGAGATATTGTGTGACAAGGAAAGTGTGGATGACATAATATTGGTGGTGGGGAGTGGCTCATAGTGGAACCGGCAACATGTTGTTGGCCAATACTAAATTAAGCAATAAACTTTACAAAAATTTACGCCTGCATATCGATTGCAGATATTTGATCCTGATAAAAAATAAGTAGGAACTATTGTGTGAAATGGCCTGCTATCAAAGAAAACTTTTTTTTTGAGGTAAGAGTTTTTTTTTTCTCCCTCCATGTATAGACATGATCCTGATACTAAACCTGCGTTTTGATGTCAGTTTAAGTTTCCTGACTCATCAGTATTAAGATAAGGCGTACTTAACCCATCAAAATACAATATTGCGTTGATCATTTGATAAAACAAAGCCCAGCGTTACTTTAGAAGGTGGCGAAATTGTGCGTGTTGTGTGAATAGAGAAGGAAGAGATATAGGTCAGGCCTTCGGAGAACGAACCGAATTTGGAAAGTGGAGCTCATTTGTTTTTGTTTTGGTTTGAATAGAGACCCTGATCCATTTGAGGAAGTGAAGGAAGCAGGCCAAGTAAATAAAAGCCTCATTTCGAAGAACTTAGATAAATGAGGGGTTTAATAAGATGCTAAATAAATAAGCAGATTTTTTGCAGATACGGTAGTGAGAAAGCAAAATATAAAATAAACTTACTCTTTAATCAGCTCATTCCTTTTAATTAAAAGTCTTGAAAACACGTTATTAATTCTTTACTAATATTTATAATTGAACTACAATGTTGTGAAGAAGTGGTGGATTTTTAAAATTTATTTCAGACATTTACTATAGCACAGAATTCAGATATCACAGTCCTTCACATTTGATGGTTCAATTTTTTTTTGGTTTTGTTTCTTTTTGTGTTATTTCGATAACTTTTTTTAAACACAAACAATATGAGAATGAGGATAAAGCGTTCATAAAAAATTGTTTTGTAATATTCTTGGAAGTTATGAATATTCAAATAAGCTGGAAATGTGATAACGACCTCGTGGGTATTCGGTTATTGCGTTTATTCATCAGAAAATCTTTGGCTTGCGGCATAAGCCTCTGCATATATGTTTGATTTCAGTAGATTGTGAATAGTATCCTCCTCTGTAATTTGTAATCTGCTTTGTGGTCACAACGGCGTCTCCAATTTCCATATAATGAAAGGGAATATGTTGCCCGTCGCCCGGAACCAGGCGGTCTCTCCGTCTCTCGATTATTGCTTAGGTTAGAGTGGATAAAGAAGAGAATTCCAAGTTGCTATGGCAACTTAGCCTTTAATGAATCACAAAAGTTATTGTAACTCGACGATGCTTTTCAATGCAGCTTTCCAATTCGACATTGATGACAGGTCTGTCAGTTTGACTTCTCTGCTCGAGGTGACGTTTGTTGCTACTAAATTGTCGCTTATTGCTTGGAGTCGAATAATGGATTTGAAACTTCGTGATGCTCTCTTTATGTGTGATTCCTTATAAGGTATAACGCTAACAAGAAATTAATCCCCCCGAGGAGGGCATAGGAAAGTAAGTAGCATAAGCCCTCAATTTTTATAGATAACTTTCTTTCCGAGTTTATCTATTTTTACCGCTTTTATCTGCAGTTTTTGATCCCCATATATATACAAAATAAGTCTGTCCCCCCCCTTTTATTTTTTGAACCGAAGCAGATATGTCAATTTTGATGAATCCAATGAATAGGAAGTTGTGGGTGGCCTATCCCATGGTGCACTTTTCATCATTCCAAATATGCAAATTAGGACACATTCAAAATTTATCTCAAAAACCGTAAGGGATAGAGAAAAAAACCCAATTGCAAACTTGTTCAGCATAAAAAAACAAACAAAACAAAAAAAATCATCCAAATCGGACCAACCAATCACACACAATCACGTGTAGCTTTTGACCACATCCGGAACAGTGTAGCTTGCCATCCTGGAATTGTTCTGTCTTTTGTGTGCTGAAATATGCCTTTTATTTGCTTTTCCGGATGAAAGTGAATGTGGGTATGGTAATTTATGTTAATTTTTTGATTTGCATGCTTTACATGGTGGAAATATCAACATTCAGTTTTCCTTGTGCAGTGTGACTGTTTGTAAGCTACAAACAGTTCACCACGTGATTGTGGGTGATTGGTTGGTCCGATTTGGATGATTTTTTTTGTTTTGTTTGTTTTTTTATGCTGAACAATTTTGCAATTGGGTTTTTTTCTCTATCCCTTACGGTTTTTGAGATAAATTTTGAATGTGTCCTAATTTGCATATATGGGATGATGAAAAGTGCACCATGGGATAGACCACCCACAACTTCCTATTCATTGGATTCATCAAAATTGACATATCTGCTTCGGTTCAAAAATAAATATATATATATATTTATCAACAATTGATTTTCTCGAACGTAGTATTTAGAAAATGTAAAAGAGGTCTTCTTTCGTTTCCCATCATTTCTGATCGAATAACTTATCACAAGACATATGTTGCCATTTAAAAAACTTAATAGTTCTAAAGACCACGGGCAGGGAGTGGTCGTGGCCTGGTTGTCTCGCTGATCGGTTCGCCGAATCATTGGACTTAAGCAACTTTGGCGTGACTAGCCGCTGGTTGGTGGCAGTCAGTGGGTATCTATGTTGTTCCTCCGTGCTTCGGAGGGCACGTAAAGCCGTCGGTCCCAGGTGCTACTGTCATCTCGTAACAGTCGTTAATTGATACTGGATTGGCGCAATGTTCCCTAGTAGGAATAGGCGCCCAGATCATCGTTGGGAATGCCCACTCAGCGATGATCTACCCTCTGTACCAGAAGAAGAAGAAGAAAAAACCACGTGACTGCTACTCCCACAACCTCAACTGCACTTGGACAAAGTGGCCTAAACTTCAAAGTAATGTACATCTTGCATAGAGGAATCCGAATTTTACTTCTTTACATATTTATATACCCACAGATCAAGTGGTTCCCTTTAACTCCCACCCTCGTAATTACTTCCCCAGTGGGCCAAACAAAAGCTAACTAAATAGTGAAGTAGGACATGCCCATGGTAAGCTACGTTCCGAGTTTCAACCTTTTACGTGAAAAAAACGTGGAAAATATGAAGGGGGCGAACAGACAGACAGACGGCCATTGTGAAACCAATAAGTACTCCACTACTTAACAATTAAAAATTCATACTAAGAAGTAATTCTGGGCAGTTTATTGCATACTAAGTTTTAATTGACGTATTTTTATCTATGTTCACTTCACTTAGGCACTTAGCTAACGCACTAGTAATTAACACTTTTAGCCAGAAAAAAGGAGGTTTGCTCTAAAAGCCACATTTTTATTTATACTCTATCCAACGAAATTTTATTTTGTAATAACGCCTAAACAATTGAAAGCTGAAATTTAACTGGGCACACTCCGTCAAATTTCATCGGATTGAGTAAAATTATCCATTGAAATATATTTACATCTTTTAGTTCATTTCTTAAAGAATATAATGATATAATTAATTACATAAAAATCATATATATTTTTTTTTAAATGCTCTAAAATGTTTCAGTACCTGACACTGCAAAAATTAAATGTCCCAGTATCGATACAATCGTTCATACGAGGCGTATTCAGAAAGTAAGTTCCGTTTTGTAATAAAAACAAAGCTACTATACAGGGTGTCTCAAAATTCCTGGTACAAACTTTGCGAGGTGATAGAGGGTGCAACCATAAGCATCTTTTCTCTATAGTGTTTTTAGGGAAACTCAACCCCTGCAAAGATATGAGGGGCTAAAAGTAGGATTCACCGTCTGCAATGTGGCTGACCAGCGTACAGAACAGCTCTAAACATCCAATGACGGTAATTTGAACTCCTTAAACTTTGTCACCCCATTACCCTATTACCGAAATGGTACTGAACCACAATTACTGACACTGATAAATAAGATTCGAATTGTTTTGCATTATGATGAACTCTCCCAAAACATAAGTGTGATCTGTTGCTAATTGATTGTCGTCAATGATGTGTCACTTGATAAAACATAATTAAATTCATCAACCACCCCTATTGCAAAGACAAGTTCACAATACATAAATGCATGCAAATTCGAAGCTACCGATAAAATGTTGCTATTACAAACAAGCCGGTCTATTGTGTTGTGGAATCAGTTCTGTCACAAATGCTGAGCTTGCCGACATGTATTACATTTACGGTGTAGCAAATGGAAACAGTAGGAACGCTGCACGAATTTATCGTCACCAGTTTCCACGTCGAGTACATCCTGACAGCCGGCTGTTTACCAGAATTCACATTCGACTCCGCGAAAATGGAACGCTTCATGTTCAGCGACCCGATGCTGGACGTCCACGAGTTGCTCGGCAGGAGAACACCCATTGAAGTATTTGAATACTTTGAAGAACACCCATTCAGTAGCACCCGCATGGCAGCGCAGAACCTGGGTATTTCACGAGGTACGGTTTGGCGTGTGCTCCATGAGAACGGCATGTATCCATTTCACCATCAACGAGTGCAGCCGATGCTTCCCCAAGATTATCCGGCTCGAATGCAGTTTGTACAATGGTTTCTACAAGAATCGGAAAGCGATCAGCTGTTTATTTATTTATTTATTTAATCTAAAGAAAGATACAAGTCAGTCCCGACGGGGCCGACGAGGTAGGTCCCTGGGTGGGGAGCAAAGAAACAATATTTGATATATTAAAGGTTAAATTTTAAGGATAGAAAGGGTGAGGAAAGGAGAGGAAAGTTAGTTTGGTGGGAATGTTAAAAATATTTCTTTAGACGGTATTTGAAGTGGCAGTGTTTGGTGATAAACGGAGAGCTAGGGGTAATGTGGACCAGAGTCTTTTGAGTTGGAAGTTTCGTCTTATGTGAGGGATTAGCAGGGAATCAGAGTATCGGATGTTATAATGGGTTCTAGGGGTTCTGTTCCCATCATATGTTCTCTTCACCGATGAAGCCTTCTTTAACCGTGATGGAATTATCAACTATCGAAACAACCACACAAGGGCAATGGCCAATCCACATGCGATATTTCGCCATGGACATCAACAACAATTTGGGGTGAATGTGTTGTGTGGCGTACTTGACAATACGCTGATCGGGCCTTACCTACTACCTCCTCGCCTCAACGGACACATTTATCAAGTGTTTCTGGAGGAAGTATTGCCAGATTTGTTGAAGGATGTTCCATTAGCTTGTCGACGATTGATGTGGTTTCAACATGATGGAGCGCCAGCTCATTTCGCTGGTAATGTACGCAATGTGCTTGGCAACTTGTTTGATGGTCGGTGGATTGGTCGGAGAGGCCCGGTACGGTGGCCACCACGTTCGCCACCTCTCGATTTCTGGTTGTGGGGCCACATGAAAACATTGGTGTATGCAACAGAAGTCCAAGACATTGATGACCTTACTGCGCGCATTGCTGTTTCAGCTGGTGAAATACAAGCCCATACACAAATTTTTCAACACACACGCCAATCATTAGTACGCAGATGTCAACTGTGTGTACAGGTTGGTGGCGGAAATTTTGAGCATTTGCTTTGAATAAAATACGTACTTCTAATCAAACACTGTACTGTCAATGTTCGTATTTCGTTTTTTGTGTCACATCCAATTACAGTCATTGGATGTTTAGAGCTGTTTTGTACGCAGGTCAGCCACATTGCAGGCGGTGCATCCTACTTTTAGCCCCTCATATCTTTGCAGAGGTTGAGTTTCCCTAAAAACACTATAGAGAAAAGATGCTTATGGTTGCACCCTCTATCACCTCGCAAAGTTTGTACCAGGATTTTTGAGACACCCTGTATATTTTTCCAAACTTTTTTACGCGAGGTCCGGACTGTAAGGCGGATGGTCAAGTTGTTCTCAACCAAAAGATCTGATTCGTTGGGAACCATTTGACCGCCCACCTTACAATTAGGACCTCGCGTCCAGTGACCATGACCTGTTCCGGTATCTAAAGAAGTTGAACGGCAGCCGACATTTCTGCGTCGATGAAGAAGTGAAAACTGCGTGGCTTTTCTCACCGGCGGCAGACTTCTATGAGGTGGGCATGCAGAAGCTCGTTGAGCGCTATGACTAGTATTTCAATAAACTTGAAAACTGTGTGAAAAATAGTTAAAGGTATATAGAATCTGGTAAAGAAAAAGGTTTGAAAATATATATAGTAGTTTTGTTTTTATTATAAAACGGGTCTTACTTTCTGAACATGCCTCGCACTTGCTTTATCGTACAGAGTTTGACCACGTATAAAAATAAATTAAACTTATCTTTCTTAATACTTAGGCTTAGAAAATAAACTCCAAACAAACAAAACGCGACCAGGCAGAATAAAATAGGTCATCTGGAGATAAAAAAATGATGCTATAAGTTTTTATTGCACCCATAAGTGGGTCTAGTTACCGCTGTCAAAGGCGTAATTTTGAATAGTGCTATGGAAATCTTACCTGTATTTTGGCAATTTAAACTGTGAAATGTCAACTACTTTAATGCACTGTCAACTACTATTGCGTTTACCTTATTGGTCTGTCGGTCCCCTTCATATTTCAACATTTTTTTACGTAGAAGGTTGAAATTCAGAACGTAGCTTACCATAGATATGTCCTACTTCACTATTTAGTTTGGTTTTGATTGGCGCATTGGGGTCGGAATTACGGGGATGGCAGTCGGGGGGGGGGGGGGACAAAAGATCAATGTGGTATTTAGGTACGTAAAGGAGTGAAATTCGACATGCAGAATTTATATTCATGTTTTCAGGCTTTCGTGTGAGTGTGGAATAGCCCCAGTGGCAGAAAGAACGATAGGAACAATGCGGACTCTGTTATCTCTAGGTACAGTTAGGAGCAAAATGATATGACCACTTGTATTTTTTCTTATAATTGGTAAATTAAACCTTATTTTTAAATTCTGGCTAGTGTCAACGTTTGTTATTGTTATAAAATAATAATGATAAAACCTCAATGAAAATAACAAATTAGATTTTTAGTTATTAACAAAAATGTCCTTTATTTGCAATTTGCAAGAGTGCAAAATGATAAGACCACTTAAAGAATGGGTGAAACTATGAAACTAAACATCCCTATTTTAAGGAATAGGTTGATACAGTATGCAAGTTATTGTGCTTCGCTTGCTTTCTGTAATAATATTTCAAAATGGCGAGGTACAGCATTAAGTGATTAAGAAAAGGGAAAAATATAGGCTTACCACAAGGCAGGTTGGTCTTCCAGCCAGATCAATGTCAATCTTGGCCGTTCTAAGACTGTAGTCTTGAACTTTTTGAAGAATAAAGACACATACGGCACAAAAAATCAACTGGGAGGCCAAGATTGTTGTCAGGAAGAGCAGAGCGCCTTGTTGTTAGGAAGGCAAGTACAAAAAAAAGAGTTTTAAGAGTGCAAAAAAAGATTGGACATGAAACTGGAATAAAAGCATCTGTAAGAAAAATTAGGCGGACAATTGAATGGTCCCACTTTATGGAATTGTCATGCCTAAGGCTGCACCAAGACTGACACCAGCTCACAAAGATGTCAGAATGAATTTTGCAGAGGAACACATTTTGGAGAAGAAGGACTGGTCCAAAATGATCTTTAGTGATGACAAAAAATTTAACTTTGATGGACTAGACGGAATTCACTCCTATTGGCATGATATAAGAAAGGAGCCAAAGTATTTTTCAAAACGACAGCAAGTATGGGCTAGCTTTGCGGGAGGTGGGAAGCTTAAACAGGCCTTTCTTGAGGGACGACAAAGCGGACTTAAGTACATGAAAACCATGGAAGAGTATCTTCTGCCTGAAATTGTTTGAAAGACTGCTGCAGCATTCACACTGCCAAAGACACAATGCAATGGTTTGCTGCACAAAACATCACTGTATTGGACTAGCCATCTATTGGTCCCGACCTGAACCGTGGAAAACCTGTGGGGCATAATTGTTCGTCATGTTTTATTCTCAAGATGGAGAAATAAAACAATTCAACACATGAGAAGAGCTAAAGTCAGCAATTCTTTCTGTATGGGATGCTATATCTCTCCGTGAGCCGCAAAACTCAGCAATTCAATGCATAAGTGATAATAAATGTCATTAAGTGCAACGAAAATACAATTAATAAACCATTAAGGAATGAAATAACCAAGTACCGAAAGGTTAAACTAAACCATTCGCGGAACTATATTTTTAAACCGCCCTATGTTAACATTGGAAGTTGCTAATGGACCATAATGATACCATTAAACCACGTACCTTTGAAATAATTTCAACTATCATTAATATTAGGTTATATTCATTCATGACACATCATTCCTAGTCGTTTGATATATTACATGCTATATTTTAGCATTGAAAGTTCCAATGAAACATAAGTGTTCCACTAAACCAGGTTCCTTGGAACCAATTTCCACTATCATTATTTTACGTTATATTCATTCATGACACATCATTCCAAGTCGTTTGATATATTACATGCTATATTTTAGCATTGAAAGTTCCAATGAACCATAATGGTTCCACTAAACCAGGTACCTTGAAACCAATTTCGACTATCATTAATTTTACGTTATATTCATTCATGACACATCATTCCTAGTCGTTTGATATATTACATGCTATATTTTAGAATTGAAAGTTCCAATGAGCCATATTGGTTCCACTATACCAGGTTCCTTGAAAACAATCTCGACTACCATTAATTTTACGTTATATTCCTTCATGACACCTCGTTCCAAGTCGTTTGATATATTACATGCCATATTTTAGCATTGAAAGTTCCAATGAGCCATAATGGTTCCACTAAACCAGGTTCCTTGGAACCAATTTCGACTATCATTAATTTTACGTAATATTCATTTGTAACATGGGCACCCTCTGCTAAGAAACACTGCTCTTCACGTTGGGCGCCATTGTAACGTCTGCCAATCGATTATGCAAGTGACCTCCCCTCCATAAAGCAGATTTTTGCTTTATATTCATTATTGACACGTCATTCCAAGTCGTTTGATATATTACATGCCATATTTTAGCACTTAAAATTTTTGAGGGTTTCATAAGGGTTTTATTAGAGCACATGTCATTGTTTCGATTTCAACCGTTTTCAAAATGGTTCATTCCCAGAACCATATTTATTAATTGGCAAAAATAATAATTTATATCCGCTTCTATACTTTGTCTCACTGGCTGTGGTCAAAAACCCTCACCAGTGAGAGGATGATGACGTAATTTCTCACTGGGCTAACCGTCTTTTTCTCGGTGAGGACGGTGAGACTAACCGGTTAGGCATAGCAGCACTAACTGGCGTTTCTGACCGCGTTAAATGACATCACAGTTTTCTCACCGGGATTTCTGACCGACCAAACGCTAACTCTTCTCACCGGTGAGAGTTTTTGACCTTAGCCTATGAAAAAAAGCTGCAAGGCAGTATGGGAAAGCCACATTACCAATTGTCATCTCATTTAGATCAATGCGCAGCCAATAAAAAAGAAACTGAACCCATAGAGGCTAAAATGAAACTGAAACAGTGCTTCATGTTTTTGAGCACTACGCGTGCGTAGTCAGAGACTACTTTACCGAGTGGAGGTGAAAAAGTAGTGATGTGCTTTCCCATACTGCCTTGCAGCTTTTTTCATATAGTGAGACAGAGCATATCTCGTCATTACGATTTGTTTGATATAATACGCAATATATCTTCCCATTGAAAATTGCTAGGCGGGAAAATAGACGTACCATTTGTGCACGTGCCAATGAACCGATTTAGATAATAAATGTATTTGTAACTGGTTCGTGCCATGAACCATATTCATCGACTGACGAAAACAGATTTTGAAAATCCTTCATAGCCTCGGAGGAGTTTGAGTTACAGACAGACAGACAGACAGACAGGCACGTTTCCCCACACTGATAGCATAAAGCACCTTTCGGCACTTAATAAGTAATTACCTGTGCAGTTGATGTTTTCACCCATTCTTGTAGTGGTCTTATAAGTTTGCACTCTTGCAAATTATAAATAAAGAACATTTTTGTTAATAACTAAAAATCTAATTTGTTATTTTCATTGAGGTTTTAACATTATTGTTTATACCAATAACAAACAGTTGACACTTGCCAGTATTTAAAAATAAAGTTTAATTTACCAATTATAAGAAAAAATATACGTGGTCTTATCATTTTGCTCCTAACTGTATCTAAGATCTGTATATTTAATATTTTGTGCGTGTGTTTTTTATAAATTGTATGCATTGGGAATGCTAAGTCAATTATGTACATCATTTTGTTTTTTTTTTGATCTACGAGTGTGATGGATACATGTATTCTGTTTAGCCTTGCTACTTATTATATCTCTGTCAAAATGCAATTTTTGTGTTTTCTATTCTATACTAGCTGATATGGCCGGTGTTGCTCGGCTGTTTGTTTGATGAAATTTTGCAATATCTGAATTTGAATATAAACGAAAAACCCTTAATAAAGTATATATTCACTTTGTAAAAACGAAAAGAATTCTTTAAAGTTCTCGCGCTGGAATTTTGTGTCCAATTGGGTTCGCCCAGGAAAATTCGACATTGCATCCTTAACATTTTAGAATATCAAAGAAAGGCTATGGATATTGATTCTACAGGGGGATTCTAAAAGGTCGTACCAAAATGAAAAGGCGGGTAGAGGGTGAAATTCTGAGCAAAAGAGTCTAGTCGCGTTTTTCGATCTGAGGCTCCGTTAAAAAGTTATAGCGCTTTAAAGATAGATTTCAGCGTCTGTACCAAGATAGATTTCCGGAAGTGATGTCCTGAATGTGGTTGTTTATATTGACAGTACATGTATCAGTTTTAGCAGAAAAGATTGCCCTCTCACACAATGAGTTGAGATCTTTATAATTTTTAAACGACTTCAAAAAGGAGGAGGTTCTATGTTCGACTGTATGTATTTTTAGCACATTTTCGTAGAAAAGTGCTTATGTGATCGGTTTGTCCAGCTGTCCGTCCGTCCATCCGTCTGTCTGTAGACAAAATTCCCATAATTCATCGTGCACTGACGAAGGTGTCCATTAAAAATAAGCTTAATCCTTAGTGGTCAATGGATTACATTGACGTCGGAGCCATCTTGTGAGAGAAGTTTTCCCTAATTAGGTTTTTAACAATGAAGTTGACCAACCTCTAACTTCTAATAACCAAGGTACAACCAATTGCCAATAAGTTACGTTAATAAGTTGGTCGTCATTGTTAACAATTAATATTACATTGTTTAATTTCATTGTGAAGGGTCTCTATTTCTTGAGAAATTTGAGTATTCTTATACTCTGTCCAACGTTGCATGGAGTGCCAGAGAATATTTTTTTCTTAAAATCTACTATAAAGATCGCTCACTAAATACAAAACATATAAATCCACATGTACATGCTCAGTAACTGTATAGACAGGCTGTGGCCCTCCATGATATAAAGTTTATTAAATTTAGGATATGCTATTGGTGGCGGAAGTTAAACTTTAAAATTAACAGTATATATTTTTAGACACATTTTTCGTGCACGTTGCGATTTATTCGTTAAGAAAATGTCAATTTTCCAGATGGCTATACTGACAACACAGAGCGCAATCCTAAGATGTTATTTGAAAGAATGAAAGAAAATTTATTATACCAGTTGTCTCCGTGGCGCAATCGGTTAGCGCGTTCGGCTGTTAACCGAAAGGTTGGTGGTTCGATCCCACCCGGGGACGGTTTGTTATTTTGCGTAATTTTATTATTTTATATTGAATTTCATGGAAAAGATCAGTTACGTTTCTCCTTTTTTTTATTTTGTAAAAATATTTTTTAAATGCGAAATAGCTTGCAGGTGATGTAATAAAATATGAACTCACATATCTTCATTAGATTCTGAGCGTGTCATCATAATTTGAGGAAATGACAGTTTAATTAATTAAAAATAATAAGAAAAGGTATTCAGGTTAAGGATGTATGAAGATACTCTTAATTTTAAATTCAGCCTTTATATTCATTAATCCTCTTCTTTTTTTTTCTTCTTTTCTTCTCAATACTGAATTTCGATGGTGTAAGAATAATAGGATAGGTTGCCTCTTTAGCTCAGAGGTAGAGCACTGGTCTCGTAAACCAGGGATCGTGAGTTCAATCCTCATAAGAGGTAAAATAATTGAAATATTTTTTTCCAGTATTTCTGTCAATAGTTATTATCCTATAATCTCATTATATTTTTTAATTTGTTAAAGTAATTCTTATTGGATTATTAAATACTTAAAAGCTCATTGATTGCAATCATTCACTTCCTCCTTTCTTCAATGTCCGAATCACAGATTAAGAAATCACAGATTCTTCTTAAGGTTCAATGTCCGAAAGTAATCTATGGTTCGAATAAATGTCTTTTGCTATACATACTAGATTTATAATAAATCATTTTTATATTTTTCAATAATCTCAACATGAATGTCTAAAAAAAAGAGACGAGAGTACGATGGGGTCTCATAAGACATAAATCGCGGGCTGACGAAACATAAGCATATGAAAACAATTGTAAGAAAATTTTTGTACATTGGTTGAGTTAACATTATGCATTCAACATCATAAACGATACAATTGACAGAATTGGCAAATACGACAAATATTTATATCGAATTCCTTGAAAAAAAAATGCATAGGAAATTGAAGTTTAAATGCCCGTATATTGTTTATTCGTTTTTTGTTTATTTTGTTTTGTAGATTTTGAAATATCATTTAACTGGAATTAATTTTGTTAAATAGTGCTAAAGATGATCTTCATTATACATGGTGTTTCTGAATGTTCTGTACAAACTTCATTATACATGATGTTTCTGAATGTTCTGTACAAACTTCATTATACATGATGTTTCTCGATACGCATTGAGCACTAAATAAAGACGCTACCAATATTGCTAAAGATGACCATTCTCTTTCTTAGTTCAAAATAAGCAGTAAATGCCATATGAACATGGAGTCGATAATGCTTCTTTCTAGAGGTATAACGGCTTGAAGGTCCTATAATAGAAGAAAAGTTACGACAATTCAAAGAACCGGCGGCCATTTTGATCCTTTGCTGTAGCATTTGCCTTTGACAACAAGTGTATTGTCTTGCTATACGGTAGAAATAAATCAGTTTGCAACTCCTATAAGCTTTAACGTTAATTTCGTCCACTGCAGGACACCTTCAAGCAATGGGCGTAGCCAAGGAAGGGGAGGCACTTGCCTCCCCCCCTCCCAATCAGCTCAACCTATACAGGGTGTTTCATAATTTGTGTCCCGTCTTTAGGTCCAAATAACGATTCAAGGGGAACAGATTGGGGGAAAATGAATATTGATTATTTGGTTTTAATGTCCCCTAATTCAGAATAAAAACATTTCGCGTCCCTGGGGGTGAAGGGGTAAATTTTGAAAATTTTAATTTTGTAAGGGTAGGGGTTAGACCCCATGTGTTATTTAGAAAGTTGTAGAGCATCATGTGAAATGTGGGTTTAGCAAAAAACCCGGTGAAAAAATCTCATCCCTTGCCCCCTTTTTCGAGTGAGTAAAGTGAAAGGTATGGCTAGCTAATGTAGACAAAAACAGAAAAACTCATTAGAAACTTATTAGAACTTTATTACTTATTAGAAAACAAGTACATTTGAAAATGAATGAGAATGAATGAGTCGTTACCCTGAAAAGCTAATGGTCTTGACCCCACTCGTATGCAAATTTGCTCACACATTCATTCTCATTAATTTTCCAAATGTTAGCCCTAAAGACGGGACACCAATTATGAAACACCCTGTATACAAATACAGTACTTGATTTTTGGTGGAAATAAGATGTACACGGCGAAACTGTGGAATATTGATATTAGCTATAGTCTGCAAAGTTGGAACCGGTATTCGGTGCATTTTTCCATGTAATTTAATCACATATGAATTTGTCCCTCCCCCCCTCTCCACCACTATAAATCCTGGCTAAGCCCATGCTTCAACTCTAAAAAAAACATTTCTGACATGACATTTTCTGCTTGTTTTGGTTCTTGGGACATATCCTGAAAGCTTGTATAGACCATTCAGAAACACCCTGTATGTTATTTAATTATTAAAGTTCAGCAACAACAGTTCATATGGATGGTACTTCTCGCCATTTTAAATTAAATTTTTTACTTTTTACTGCACTTCTAAGGTGAGAGTGCGTGCTTTAAAAGTTTTTGTTTTATATTTTTCTAATATTGTTTGGATAAATATTATCTATAACTTCTCTAAAGTAAGTTACTACATTACAAAAACCATATGAAAAATAAATTTTCTCTAGTTATTAGCTCATTATGGAAAGTACCTTCATCTTTTCAGCAAAAGCTTGAGCAGCTGCACGCCCTAGATGTTGTATTCTCTTATTTGTTTTAGAATAATTTCTTGTATCGTATTCTTACGTTTCATCGCAGACGCCTACTCTCTCGGTGGTTACGGCCTGCTTCTTTCGTCGGCTGAGGCAACACCACCTCTACTCAAAGCCTGAGCGCGAAAATTTCATCATCATACGGAGTCATGTTTTATTGTACTTCTACCAATAATAAGCCTTAAATTATGACTCCGCCGTAGCCATCGAAAAAGACAGGCACCGGCGCGGAAAAATCACCTGATCATAGTAGCCCGGATACAGTGAAAAAATTTAAATCTTGGGATAGGAATTTCCTTACGGTAGCATATGGTTAAAATTATCCGGACATCCCGTGTTGAAAAATCGGAGTCTTCTGAGGCATATACGTTATTAATAGGATGTCGGTCCACCTTTTGCATTTTTTCCCCAGGTTTTGATAGATGGTCGCAGGATTTGACTTCCAGCCGACTTCCAGCTGCGATTATTTGAATATTTCAAATGACAAAAAATTGAATAAAAATATTTTCAATTTCCTGAGAGTTATTTTCTTAATTACTCTTTAAGCCAGTTTTGATTCTTGTAAAGCAAAAGTATTTTATAAAAAATTTTTGCAAAAATATTCCAAAATTAATTAAATTGTACAGATTTTTTGGACACACCATATCTTAGAAGAAATATGTTGCCTTATGCTAAAGGAAAAATGGGCAGAGTATGTTTTTGTTTAACATAATGATTCTAAGCATAAAGCTGGGTTGGTGACAGAGTGGATAAAAAAATAAAGAAATTCCATCTGTACATTACTTATTTATCATATCACCACTTTAGAAAAAAGAAAAAAAACTTCGTGTGTTGGACTGGCCTTCGCAATCTCTTGGCCTCAATCCCATCAAACATATGTAGGAAGAGTTAGATCGTAAATGTAAAATCAAGCACTGCATAAATACTGCTGAGAATTTCGCCCTATTGCAGCAACAATGCATGACATTACACTTGACACAATAATCCGTTTAATTGATTCGATACCTCGCCGATATAAAGCTGTGATCGATGCCAAGGGGTATCCAACAAGATACAAAACATTATTTGCAAATAAAAAATTTTTTTTTCTAAACATTCCCAAATACCTCAATTTATTAATGGCCAAATATTTTTGAGCCACTAAACTTTAGTTGTTTTCAAAAATTGTAAAACTGGTTAAAGTGGAACAGTGAAATTTTATACAATAATAAAACATAATATTAGGATAATGTGTACAAGATTTCCTTCAGATTCAACAATTATAATAATTGTTTACAAAAAACGTCATGAACATTTGTGGAGAAAGGGGAATGTGGAGTCGTTTGGTTGGGATGATTTAAGTCTAAATTTCTTTATTTTTAAGTGCTGTTTATCCTCTCAGGAGGCCTGACGTGTGATGTTGTGTTTGTCGTAGCTTACTAGTCAAGTAACCACATTTGAGATGATGCCTAATGATTTTTATTATTAATCTCGTGAGCTTTAGAAATTCTAAATATATTCGGTTGATTTTTATTCGGATTAAGCCCCTATAATCTATATCAGTCATGATATCATGTAGTTGGAGAGTCTTTTCTAGAGAATTAGAGTCGCAGTTGACGTATAGAAAATTATCATCCACGCTTATAAACTGAAGGTGAAGGTGGCTTGATGGCTATATTAATCGGAGAGCACACATACCAGAGCCTTATGCAATTCTCATAGTGGAATTATCTTGAAGGAGGGGTTATTGCTGTTAATATTTCTGCGTTCGTCATAATAATCACGAGTCAGTGCTAAGTAGGGGTTGAAAACCCCTAGATCCCGAAGAACCGGTATCGAGATATTGTGTCAAAAACCTTTGCTATATATGTTGGGCAATTATGAAATTCTGGCGCTGATTGTAGGCTTTTAATGACTTGTAAATAAAGAAACATCCGTGTCCATTGAACTTGACTCCCCGGTCTACTTCCTTTTTGTTGGATTGGCCATAAGTAATTCACCAGATCCTTAAGAAAAAATTTCCTATGATTTTTGTTTTAAAAACAAGTGTAATATTATAAATTTTAATTCCTTAGAAAACGCTTTGGTTGCCTGAAGTGGTGTAAAATTTTGTTTAGTAATTGCATTATAATAGCAGCTGGCAATGAAAATGTGTTTCATCTATTAATTTTGTTGAGAAAATACACATTTACGAAAGGCTTTACCGTAAGGAATGTTAAGATAGGGAGAACAGTCGTCACTAATTGAAGATTTCATGATCATATTTTTGATAGCTAACATATCTCAGCAGTGTTGCAGAGCCATTCAAGATAGTACTAACCCAAAAATTGGTTCACAAGTGCATTCTTTCTGCAAGTGGGAAATGAAACAGCCCTCCTCCTTGATTCTTATTCATGACAAAATGACGAAAAGCTCATCGCATCTTTTACACCAGATGGAAAATCAGTAGAATTCTAATACATATAATAAGTCGGAAATTATGATATCATCACTTTAGAATAATAAGTCGGCATTTGTTCGTATAGCAATGAATATTTATCTTTATACGGCGCCAAATTTTGTTTATATTTGAAGTTTCTGATATGCAGTAATAGCGTTTTGTTTTCGAATAGCTTTATAATGTATATTTGTGTCTCTATAATGTTGTAAATAACGCATTTTTGTAGAAGAGATATGTCTCTTACTTTGCTTTTTTCTTTTTTCTATAATATCTTAATTGCTTTAATTTACCGATAATATCTTACATCACTTGTGCTAACTATAGTAACTGTCTTAGACCAATTGAGATGAAAAGCTGTGTCCAATTGAAGACAATGTTTGTTTGTACTCTGGGATTTTTTATTCTCGCATTATGAAGAAATAGAGATACATAAATAACTTTATTATTATATTTTAAGAAATAAGCATGTCGAAGGAACTGATCAATTATGGTTGCAGTTAAGACAGAAATTCTACGCATTATTTATAACTTGTTTTAGTACTAAAAAATAATAAAGCGATTACACATTTCCACAAAATTTTTTACTGTCACTAAATATGTACATTTCAGGGGCAAAGTCCCCTTCTTCAGCCAAAAGGTAGTGTAAAACTAGCAATACATAATACAAGCAGGCAATTTTTGTTATACCGTGATCTACATACACAAAGACTCCAATCATTGTTATAGCCATAAAGCCCATATGCTGCACAGAGCTCACACGTTCCCGTTATCTATGGCGAATTACAAGGCTGAAATAGGAAAAATCAGCGCGTATGCTAAACTGAATGGCTATGATAATGCCTTCATAAAGAAGCTGATCAACAATGTCAAAAAGAAAATTAGGATCAAGGAAATCACTACCCTCCGCAATAAACGGGAAAATGTCCTATTAGTTCTCCCGTACAATAGGCAGCTAATACAAGGATTTGAGAAGGTAGCTAAAAGCCACAACTTAAAAGCAGCAACAATGTTAAGAAAATGATCGGCAGCAACAAAGACAGTATACCAATTTGCGAGAGGACTGGCATGCATGAAATTTATTGTAGTTCGTATGATAAACGGTATTGTGGGCAGTCGTTAAGAAGAATAAATGTTAGAATCATAGAACACTTCTCCTATATTAGAACTGGGAATACAAACGCCTCCAGCGTTTCAGCCCACAACTTGGAAACCGGTCATAAAGCGGACAAAAACCATTACAATATCCTACACTCCATTAGCCACCCAAAACTACTCAACTTTTTAGAATCCTTGGAAATCATCAATAGAACACCCAATCAGATTCTACAAACTCGGACAAGGGACATGTTAAATTCTACTTTTCTTGAGGACATTCACCAAGATCCAGCGGGCAGTCTGACTCGATTTCTTAGTGAGTCCGGCTTCCTGTAGGTTCTCTGGGATCCTTGGCTTTTGGCGCAAAATTCCCTCGTAGGAATAAGTGCTTAGGTAGTCTCTGGCTACTTTTACTATTGGTCCACGCGCTGTTATAAGATAAGGGTTCTATGGTCATCAGTGATTGGTTGTTTACGTGTAAGTACCTACAGAGATGATTGGTTATTTTATTTTTATTTTATTATTATTTTTATTTATTTATCTGTCTATAAATTGTCTGCTTGTATTATGTATTGCTAGTTTTACACTACGTTGTAGCTGAAGAACGGAACTTTGTCCCGAAATGTACACACTTACCTACACTAAAACATTTTGTGGAAATGTGTATTCGCATTATTTTTTAGCTATATCCACAGTTTGTTGACCTCCTATATTCTGAACTTGTCTTAGATTTAAAGAATTATTAGTGGATAACAGAGTTCTAAGGTCAGTAGCATCACGATTGTAAAAACTCAATTTTATATGAACAGATAATTGATAATAGCTCTTGAAAAGGCACATGATGTACAGGGTGTAATATAAAGGTTTATCATATTTCAATCGTAAATAGCTCGGCAACCGTTGGTCGCAGGTCAATAAACCGCTCACCACTTGAAAGAGGGGACGTCAAGTTTTTGTTCATGCCGGTAGAGGTTTCTAGAATGCATCTACGAGGAGCGATTGATAAATAAGGTCTCCATGGCTGTTATTTGTTAACCGATTTTCAAAATTCTTTTTGTATCTTATACTCACATTTGTCCTCTATGTAATGCACTATTCACTTTTCGACATAGTCCCCATTCCTTTCCAAGCATTGTGCCAACGCGTGACTAGTTGGGTGAACCCGTCGGAGAGGAATTCCGGAGTTGTTGTCGACACCAGGATTGAATGGCAGCGTTTACCTCGCCGTCAGAACCAACTCATTTCCCTTAAGGGGCTCTTTCTTCTTTGGGAAGTGATGAAAGTCGCAATGTGCAAAGTCTTTCATTTTTGAACTGCAATTTTTCATCTTTGAACTGTAGGCGCTGCAACGCCTCCGGTGTGTGGTAACTCGTATGCGGGCGGACGTTATCGTACTCCAGAAGAGGGTCCAAAGCTGCCATTCAATCCTGGTATCGACAACAACTCCGAAATTCCTCTGCGACGGGTTCACCCAACTAGTCACGCGTTGGCGCAATGCGTGGAAAGGGATGGGGACTATGTCGAAAAGTGAATAGTGCATTACATAGAGGACAAATGTGAGTATCAGATACAAAAAGAATTTTGAAAATCGGTTAACAAATAAAAAAGTTACAGCCATGGAGATCTTATTTATCAATCGCCCCTCGTAGAAAAGGTAAGGAGGTCAGATGCACAAAGCCTTTTTGTGGCCACCTCGATCTCCAGACCTCTCTGTTTGTGGTGCCTTCTTGTGGGGATATGTAAAAGACCGTGTTTTTGTGTCCGTGGCCATTCGTGAAATGACTCCTGATATGCTTCAGCAGGTATGGGAGGAATTTGATTATCGGCTAGATGTGCGCCGTGCAGCAGGCGGAGGACACATCGTACACTTTTACACAAAACTTAAGATTATTACAAACATTTTAATATGTCGCCCATCTCTGTATCTTCATTTTTTTTCTTTTTAAAAATACAGATTTTTGAAATGTGATGAACCTTTCTGTTACAGCCTGTATATTATGTTTTATATGATGAGCTCATATGTGTCAGAAAATACAGAAGGAAAATGGAAAAAGAAGCGATCAGAAGCGCTTTACAGAAAAGACATCCCCGCCAGGAATAGGTGAAGACGGGAGAGCCCAAGATGAAGTGAGGAAAGTGAAGAGGGTAAAAAGGAAGATAGAGGGGAAAAAAACAAGTGAGAGAGAATTTGGTTTCCGACCAGAGCGGTCGACGAAAAGTCGAGGAGAAATAAGAATTATGAGAGGAGTAAGGAAGAAAGAAGAAATAGGCGCACGAGGAGTTTTTAAGGGAATGAGAAGATAAGAAACTATTGCGAGCGGAATACAAGAGACTTCAAATTCTGGTGCGAGAAAAGAAAAGGAGATAATGGAAACAAAGGAAGTGAGCCGAGCCGAGCGAAAGAATTAGGAAAGATTTCGGTGCGCGACACGGGAGCTAATACCAAGGAACTCCCGTTGGAGGAAGCAGCTACGGAGAATAAGTGCGAGCGAGCGGCATTGCGTGAACTGGCGCAATTTCCGAGGTTTGCCCTGTTTGCGAGGAGACTCGAGCCCGGCAGCGTTTATGTAAGTGCGCAGCTCTTTCAATAATTGTGAATTGTGAACTTAACTGTGTATTGTGGAATCTCTCGAAACTTAAGAATTATGTTTTTGTTTTAGTACTACGAATATCGTATTTGACTGCCCTGTATTTTTATTAATGATCGTTTAATTTCATAGCATGTTGGCGTTAGCCGCCCCTATTTCCCGAATATCACTTTGGCATCCCGACGACTGCGAGGTCTTCGCTTCTCTCGTCAGTTTCATCCCGCAAACAACAACGACTTTATCGTAGGACTACTGCCCGACGCCTCATCTAATTATTTATGAAGTAAGTGCAATTATATTCTTTGGGAACATTATTGTCGAGGTTGAGACATCGCTACTTGTTTCATTCCGCCACTATGTCGCACCTTTGTTAATTGAGCTCCTTTGTGTCTTTGCATTAGGAAGGAGCCCCCACCCTCCTCATGGTGGTCAAAGGAGCTTTCCCGGTACTTAGCGGAGATGACCTCGAAGGCTGTCACTTACACAGAGGCTTGCAGGAAAGCCATGACAATATGTGCAGGTACAGGAAAATTTCAGGATTATATGTCAAAAAATTCAACAAGAAATTCATGAAAACAAGAAGTCAACAGGATAAGCAGAGAACTGGACCAATTCCATTATTGTTTCCTATGAAATATATTAAAGATATTTTGTATCTTAAAAGTAAATATTAGTTATGGTGTTTCGCAATAGGAAGGCTATAGCTTGATTGAGATTACGAGGGTTATTCGTAAAATAAGGTCCGTTTTGCAATAAAACAATAAAACTCGTATATATTTTCAAAATTTTCTCTTTACTAGATTCTATGTACCTTTACTAATCAGATCTTTTGTTTGGGAACAACTTGACCATCCGCTTTACAGTCCTGACCTCGCGTCCATTGGCTACCACCTGTTCCAGGATCTAAAAGAGATCATCGGCAGCCTGCATTTCAGCAACGATGAACAAGTGAAAACTGCGTGATTTTCTTCACCGGCGGCAGCTTCTATGAAGTGATCATGCGGAAGTACATTGAGCGCTATGACAAGTGCTTGAACTTCGAAACTACGTGGAAAAATAGTTAAAGGTAAGGGATGCCCGTGTAATTTGCACCCCTAAGGGAAAAGGGCTGTAACTTCTATTCAAAATGATGTAGCTCCAATTTTCAAACTTAGGTATATAGTGGACATTTCGGGCTATCTTTTGGTGCACTATTTTTATGGAATGCTATAATAATATGGGTTTCATATGAAATTTAAAATTTATTGCATTCGGTCCGAATTACACAACGGGTAGTGTAAATTGAACCAGATGGTCCAATTACAACACTAGCCCGAGTAAGAGCAGAAACTTTGTTTTAACTTATGCGTTTATTAGTGCACTGTGAAGAATACAAATGATCACCAACCCTATGGAACGTATTAGGTGGGATGAGCTTATATCTTAATTAAACAACGTGTGGGTTAAGTTTATTTATTTAATAAGTTGATACAGTGCAAGTGGGATATGTCAAAAAACGTCATAATATTCGGCATGTAAATCGACCCTGGTCTAATTTACACAAAGTATATAAGGTCCAAATTACACAAACACGCCAACAATTCTAAAATCAGAAATGACGACCAACTTCAAAACCTTTCCAACTAAAACCATGCCTATTAACAAGTACATAGACCCCTTTTCTTTAACCCATCTCTCATACATACCGGCACTGACACTTAGTTACATACACAAGTACTATCTTACCTCAAAGTAACATGAGGGTGTACCAGAAGAGAAAATTTGATATATTTTCACCAGTACTGAAGCAATACAACCCGTGTTTTTCATACGCTTCTAGGTAAGGGCTATGATCATTTTTCAATGAGAGTGGCGCCATCTAACGTGCAATTGTGCGAAATAAGACTGGTTCGATTTACACGACGGTCCAAATTACACGGGTCTCCCTTAGATAGAATCTGGTAAAGAAAAAATTTTGAAAATATATATAGTAGTTTTGTTTTATTGCAAAACGGACCTTACTTTACGAATAACCCTCGTATTTTGAGTAAAAAATTCCAAATTAGCATGAAAAACTGCAATGGATAACCAATGTCAAGTAATGGATATCCTATTGGCGTTTCCTTTGTAAATTTAAGAGATATTATAGACCCACATTCAGTTCATAATAATTCGGATCAAATACTAATAAAATAAAGTTTTCATTTAAAAAAATTATTCACATTTATTTCCAGTTATCTAATTTCAGTTGCGAAGTGTGAACAGTGCGTATTCATTCGAATGGCCAAGTGCATGATGGCGTTCTTACGATGCTTTTTCGAGAGTTCCTGCATCAAAACAATTTGAACTCAGAATTGGTGATCTTCTATATTGTTGTGTGTGTGAAGAAACGGTTGATTAAAAATTTCTTATTATCTCATTCTGCTTCAATATACCACGTGGCAGAACAGTTCCATCACTGTTATTTCCATCTTGTCATGTAGGCGGAAAATGACTCTCCATCACGTTTAAGAATCTCATAGGCGCATTGACGTGTGTTGATGCTTGTACAGTTTAATGCAAAAAGGTTTTACCTGCTCCGTAGGAACTGAGCTTACCGGATATTGATCGGTTGCAAAGTCAGGTACTTTTACTGAGAGTCAAGGCAGATTAAACTGGACCTATCCCTTCTGAATGAAAATAGGGTAGCGGGTATACGCTTGGGATGTGCTATTCACGTGCTCAACTATGACATAATAATAATGACTTAAGTCTAAACCTTTTTGCACCAGACTGTACCTCTTATTGAGCGCAAGAATTTTTTATCTAATTTCCATGTCGCATGTTTGTACTTTCAAATGTTATTTGTAAAAAAAAAATCTCCGTTTTTATTAAATAGCCTACGTACATAAAAGTATAATGAAAGGTCATATTCTAAATCTTTATTGGGTAAGTCTTAATCTTTAAAAAGATAACTGTTTTCCAAACATTTGCGTTCTTATTGTAGTTTTTAAAATTAAAAATAACGTGGTCGCGACACTCATCAAATCTATCTATCTCTAATATACAGGGTGATTCTGAACTTATGTTACAGAAGAATGTGCTAGATAGGGGGGGGGGGGTACTAAAACAAATATTTTTTATTAAACAACGTGTGACCTATCTCTCTCCGGTATGACGCTACACTTGCTTCAGGTGCAGCAGCCATTAATGCAAGGACCAGTGGTTTGACTCTTTGATGACTGAGCTTTCACTTGAAAACAACAGACAATGAAGTGTGACAACGTGTGCATTACAGAAGTGCTTCGAACTTCGAACTGACGCTCTCTTGCTTGTACACAACACAGGCATCACCGAAGCATTGACTACCGCACCCCTTCAAAAATCCCAGGTGTAGTACATACATTCTTGAAAATATTCTTCCCTGTTTTTCTAGCGGACAAATATAATTTTTTTAAAGTTTTATCTTCTTTCCTTTTTAAATCAATTTTAGTAGGCGTTCAACATGTGAGCAAGGCTTTTAAAGCAAGGAATGCTGATCCTGTCAAACTATTCGCTTTTAGATCGTTTCAAATCTTTTAAAGTTAATACAGTGCCTTGCCCAAACAAATTATTTTGCCTATCGGAAGTTCAATTTGTTTCAACATGATATCGAAGGGGTCATCGTTCCAAGCTGTTATTTGGAGTATCTTTTTGAAAACAAATTCCGAGAAATGAAAAGGAGGGGACTTGATGGAGAAATTGCTTTAAGGCAGAGATGCATTAGTTTCATGAACAAATTACTGATGGAAATTAGAGACAGGCTTTCGGATAACGTAAGCATAATGAAGAAACTCGAAATGTTATCAGTTGAAAACAGGAACTCTAGAGGAAGTATTTATTTTTTTAAATTATGATCCAGATTAAATAGCTGTGACAGAAAATTAACGGCGGCAGATTAATTTTTTTAGATGAATTGTCCAGCCAGTACTGTAATGTTTTGCACTGAAATCTGCAATTATAAAAACAGTGTGAATGAAAATCTTTTCAATGACTTGACGTCAATGACATTGTCTGTTCTGACTTTGCCTTATTCCTAGCGACATGGAAAGATTGTTTAGCCAAAAATAAATTAAGGCAATTGCCAATGTTGAAATCTATATAAGAGAAGGTTTGAAGCGAATGAATAAAACCTGTGAAACTTTCGAGGTTCCAAAGGAATTTTAAAAATTATTAAAAATATGGATGCATATGAAACTGCTTCATGCGATCTCGATTTTAAAGACGATGCATGTTTAACAATTTTTTTGTATTCATGGAAAGTGAGAAATAATTATGTTTTTAATCATATTTGTTTGTTTTATAGTGCCCGGTACGAAAGATAAAGGAAACTGACGCGACACTTCAAAAAGAAAAACGTGATTCACTTTGTCAAAGGCCTTTTCTAGGTCAAGGCTAGATACAGCAAGAGTCTGTTGACAAACACGAGCTTTCTCCATAAACCACCGGATGGTTATTAGGTTGTCGGGCATTCTGCCTACTCGTTATGACCATAGTACCTCTATCTACCATGTCCTTATGTAACATAAGATCTGAATTACCCTGTATTCTACTTTTTGAGAAAATGAAGGGATCATGCGAATAGAATGATATCTATACGACATACGAGGCAACCCAAAAGTACAGAAAATCTAAAAACGCAATATATCGCATCTGCACAGAAAGAATTGGGAATCTTTCATAATAAAAAAAAATTAATACCAGAATAGTTACAGCTTTGACCACTAGAGGGCGCCGCCGGGGATTTTGCAGTCCAAAGTCTATAAAAGACCTTAGTGCAATCATAACGAATAGACCTATTTCTATTCGTTATGGTGCAGCTTGTGTCGGGCCATGATACTAAGTCACGTTTTCAAATTTTCTATGTGATACCCTTATTTAAGAGCAAAGCTCTCACGTCAGACGTGGTAAGATACTCAACAGAGAATATCTCAGCTGCTTTCTACTTCGCCATCTGATGGCCAGGATATACTATTCTGGTATTAAATTTCTTCATTATGAACCGAAATACCCATTATTAATGACTCATGTAAGTGATCAGTTTTAGGCAAATGCAATATTATTATATGGCTCTACGAGTTGCAACAAGAGTTACGATATCTCATGGCATCGAATCGGAGCCTTTGGATGTGTTCCTCCAGAACTGTTTGCCAGGCTGCTATATGCGAGTCCTCAGTTCATTGCAATTGGCTGCTGGAGGATCTTGACGGGCTAGTTGCTGAGTGACCCGTACTCCAGATATATTAGATGGCAGATTTGGCGAACGTGCAGGCCAACGGAATTTTTCAATTTCATTTTCAGTTTTAATATGCTTACATACCGGTGTAGTGTTTATATATTACATGTACAGTACTTTATTGTGAAGGCAGACTTTATTTTAAAACATGACATGTTTTAAAACGAGATGTTCATGATGATTTTATTTTTTTGTATTTAGTGAAGGAAATTTGGATTGGAAATACTAATAAATTAACATGCAGAATGAATTAGATAGGGTGCAGCTATACATATTTACAACAGACGTCGGGGGAAGAATTCTGGGATTAAAACAACAAAGAATGTCCCTATGAACATATGTATGATAAAGCGTTGTTACTGAGTGTGAGTTACAAGCGACGGCGTTACAGGATGTATATTGGCCATATCACAGGAGATCCTCAAAATGCCCGCCTATGGATTGGCGAAGAAAGCTCTAGATTAGGAAGCTACACAGTCATTAGATACCTTCGAACAGCTACACAGTCATTATTGATACGCTCTTCCAGATCGTTGATGTCGTTAACCGGAGTAGTGTACACCGCACTTTTTATGTATCTCCACAGATAAAGATCAGGAGACCGGGCAATCCAATGCATCGAACCTCAACGTCCGATCTACCATCGTGGGAAGGTGTCGTCCAAAAACCGACGTATATCCAAACTGAAGTGTACATCTGTACAACACTTTGTAGGACACATGTTTATAGGGACATTCTTTTTTGTTTTGATTCTAGTAAACATACAATGTATTCTGTAAAAGATTGTAAAAATCGATGCATTATTATAAAGAAGAAACGACGCTTTAATTTCCATAAGTCAAGTTGTTTACAAATATTCATTTAACTTATGCGAGCTGTTTGTAAGATTTACAAGGCAATTCTTTGTCTATTGTCGATAATCCCTACTTTACCAGAATTTATTCCCTGCTGCAATAAAATTTTACATTTAGACATAAAAGACAAGTTTTATGTGGAGTCACCTAAATAACGAGCGTGCTCCAAATAATGTCTTATCGGTTATTTTATGTTATGCAAAGTAACCCAAAAATAGGACTCAAATTTCAGCTTTGGACCCTGTTTCAAAGGACACTCTGGGGAATTGTGCAATTTTCGAAAGGAATGTGACCGCTAATTAAGCCTCCTGAGTTGCCCACGAGCGTGGAGTTAATTGGCGCTCCTCGCCCACGCGGTCGTGGAAATTCGGATTAAATATTGTTGTATCATTTGTCGGCTAATTTTTCGCTAATAAATGGCGGGATGTCCTATTATTCGAAGACCCCCTTGTAATACACGACGATGTAGGAACAATTAAAAGCGAACCATTTTGTGGAGCTTAACGATTCGTTGCGCTTGATTATGCATAATATCCTCGCTTAATTTAATACGGAAAATTCCATTGAATTTTATATAAACTTTATTTCGGATAATGACCCACCTAAAGCTTCAACCTATAATTATTTTCCAAAGTGTTAGTTTTAGTATAGATTTACTAAAACGCTATATAATTTGTTTCTGGTATTTGTGATTACGTAAACTTTAATGATAAGGATGGTTTATTTCATCATGTAATGCATTAGCTATATTCTTCAACGAAAATTTTCTGTAACTTTTTCTTCAAAGAAATTATTTCTCAATATTTCTCAAAAAATAATTTCCCTGATTTTTGTTTTCTTTTTTTTTCTTTTTTTTTTTGCACGAGCAGCACTTTATTTACAATACTCTAGCATTTCCTTTGATAAAAGATAGCTTACGCAATAACATCTGAATGAACGATATTTTACCTATTTTAAGATATAATGCAATATAAAATTTGCTTACATAGGGTCTGATAGCTTTATGGACTCTATAGCTGTATTAATCGTATTAATATGACATACGTATTGATATCCTAGTACAACTGTTTTGTTTAATAATACACTAAGCTATAACCGTCACTAGTAAAAAAAAATGCCTAGCCCTGTCAGTCATTACGTCCCATATAAAATTTAAAGAAACGTATCTACAGGGTGTCCCCAATAATGTATACACACATAAAACAGTAATTTTTTATGTTATACTTTCGTGAAGTGTTGGAGATGAAGGGATATTTTTTTTCTAGAAAACAGGAACACCTCCCCACTATCTTCGCGGAAATGATGGCCAGGGCGAAGAATTACCATGAAATTCCTACCTGTTTGGACTCTTTATTAGGAAAACTTCACAGATGAGGTTTATTTAACAAGTTGTAGTTTATAGTTTTATAGACTTTTGTAATTGTCGCTGTTATTTTGTTTATTAAACTATTATATTTCTCATATTCTGTTCAGTCCTTTTGTTTTAATTTTTGCAATTCAGCTTTTTTTCAATTATAATTGAATTTTAATTCTAATTCAATGCGATAAAAAGTAATAATTGAAAGAGAATTGAATTAAGCTCATATGTACCGCTGAATTAAATCTATCTGTCTGAATTGATCTATCGAATCCTAAAAAAATGGAATTATACATCATTTACATAATTACATTCACTTTCAGAGTGAAGCTGCTCATAATGAAAAATGTCATAAATTAATTTATTTTCATGAAAATAAATTAATTTAATCAACAAGAAGTTAATCCTCGAACGTAGCGGAAGCCCTGAGATCATCTATTTTTACCCTTTTATCTCACTTTTTAACCCCCTCCTCAATTTTATAAATCGAAAAATTGGTTTTCTCGAACGTAGTATTTAGAAAGTGTAAAAGAGCTCTATCTTCTTTCGTTTCTCATCATTTCCTATCGAATGATATATGACATGCCATAGTTCTAAAGACCAAATAACTGCCACCCCCACAATTCCGACCCCATTGGGACAATTTGGCCCAAACTTCATAGTAATGTTGCTCTTGCTTAGAGGAACCTGCATACCGAATTTCACTCTTTTAAATGCATAAATACGCGTAGACCTTTTGGTCCCCTCTGATTTCCGCTCCCGAAACTCCGACTCCAGTAGGCCAATCAAAACCATACTCAATAGTGAAGGTGCACATGCCCATAGTATCTAGTACAGAGGGAGTTTTGCGCCATCCCATTAAATAACGACTGCTACGAGATGACAGTAGCAGCCGGGACCGACGGCTTAACGTGCCCTCCGAAGCACGGGGGGTTTCATGATGGAAGAGCTGCTGGGGATAAACGAGACAGAGGCTGTACCAACCGCTGGAAAAACAGCTATGGTCAATCGGCAAATGGGTCAGACCAAAGTCCCCCAACAGCCGCGCCCCAAATAGCTGTCCCGCCAGCGGTGGCCCTCAAGCCCTGGCCGTCACCCAACCAGCAGCTGGCCGCGCCTGAAGTTGCTGAACTCCATCGATTGGCAAGCCAACCGACGAGATAACCAGGCCACGGCCACCCCCATGTCCATAGTAAGCTACATTCCAAATTTCAACCTTCTACCTCAAAAAATACGGAAATAATGAAGGGACTTTTTATGTGATTGAAACTGTATGACTCATGGTTTTTATTAAATACGATAGTTGAGTATGGTCAAGGCCGCTCTAATATAGGTCATGACAAGGTATCCCATCATGCATTAGTTCGAAGCAAAAATGGCGGATCGATCTATCAAACTAAACAATCGAAAACTAATATCTGTGTTATCAGAATGATTTGTAGCTGAGCAATCGGTTATTTTAAACAAATTTATATTTTTAAATAGCAAATTTCTTGAGCTCGAAGCAAAATGGCGGCCTTGTCATGACCTTGAGTATTCGCGGATTTAAGTGCTTACAAAATGGCGGATGTAATGGTGAACGGCATGCGTTTATCATTGTCAGCGATAGCGTTTACCATTGTTAGTATTAGATCTCGACAATGGTAAAAGCATGCCGTTCACCATTACATTCGCCATTTTGTAGGCAGTTAAATCCCCGAATAGTCATTGATTGTAGCGCACCCAGCGAAAGTCAGAGGCATTGCTACAATCGATGACGTCAAAACAATAAGCTCTCCAGTTTCCACTCCTGACAATTGCTGTCGCGTCTGTTTAATAAGTAATCTGTGGGTGCATATACTTTTCAGCTAGTGGCGTTAGAAGCGCGCTTGAGGCGTATACTTTTCAGCTATTAGCGCACCCTGCTTGCATATACTTTTCTACTGCTAGCGTGCCAGAAACGTCAGTATTTCTTCTAGCTAGCACGGGGATAGCCTATAACAATAGAAGAAACGTCAGGTTGTAGGAGAAATGTTGTAGGTTATGGCACGAGCGATTTCAAAGATGGCAGCCTCTATGTATGAAGTGTTTTGTGTTTAGAAGAAGTTGTTTTGTGTTTAGAAGACGCCATCATAGAAAATCGTGTTAGTCATGCAGATACTTTTCAGCTAGAAGCCTATACTTTGTCCAACGAAAGAAAATTGGGCATATGCAAATACATTTCTAATTTCGATTGTTAGACATTGTTAATTTTACTTAGCAACAATGTGTAACAATTGAAATCGGGAATTTAATTAGACACACCCAGGTTTTCTTTCCTTGGACAGCGTATAGAACGCTAGTAGTCGTATACTATTCTTCCGTGCTTGTATTGTGCTACTTTCATCACTTCCGGGTGCTGGTGGCAATAGCTGCTATTTGAAAAGTATATGCACCCTGTGACACCACCTCTACTCAAAGCCTGAGCGCGAAAATTTCATACATTGTTACATCATCATACTTCGTTAATCGTATTTATACCAATAATAGAGAGGTTCAGCACCACGTAAACGCGTTCGCGTCACGTTCGCGTTTACGTCGTGCTGAACCTCTCTATTAAGCCCTAAATCAACACCATCTCTACTCAAAGCCTGAGCGCGAAAACGTCACACATTGTTAATCATATTTCTACCAATAGTAAGCTCGAAATTGTCCCTACCGTAGATGATGTAACAATGTATGATTTTTCCGTGAGCAGGCTTTCTCTCTAGGCGGTATTGCCTAAATTTGGTCGACTTATGATGATGTAACAATGTATGACGTTTCAGTGCCGAGGCTTTCTTTATAGGAGGCGTTGGCCCAGGCCTGTCTTTCTGTCGGCTACGGACTACGGCATTGAAAAGTCACCTGATCATAGTAAACAGAGCAACAATGTAGCCTTCATTGTTTCCATCTTTGGATTTTAACAATGAGTGTTTTTCGTTTGCTGAAAAAAAAAAATTCAGTCATGTGACCTTTCATTGCCGGAGCCTGGCTCTTTCGTCTGCCGCGTGAAGTATCAGACTTTAGCTCTTATTGTCTGCATTTCGCTTACGGGATGCAAAAATGGCATCTCAAAATTCCAACTTTCTGAGAAAATGGGTTTTGTAAATTAATTGCCTGTGGAATGCCTAGATTAAGGCTTATTATTAATGCCCCACATTTTTATGCATACATGTAATATCTTGATGCTGTATAGTTGGGTCGTCGAATAGATCAATCCAACTATTACGTATGGGTTAATTCTGTTTTGAACAATTTTTGAGATATTGAAGAATATTTGAGATATTGAACAATATTTGAGATATGCCACTATTGCTGTAGAGGTTGGTCAACTCCATTGTTAAAATCTAATTTGGAAAACTTCTTTCACTATTGTCAAGTTCGTAGCCCACGAGAAAGACGGGCCCTGGCCATGACCACCGAGAGACAAGGCCTGAGCGCAGAAACGTCTTACATTGTTAATCGTCATTAGAAGGGTATTGGTATTCGTATTTCCACCAATAATAAGTCTTAAATTAGCCTTTCTACGAGGCTAACGAGAAAGACAGGCCCCGGCCTCCTAAAGATAAGGTCTGAGCGCGAAAACGACAGACATTGTTACATCATCATCCGAAGATACGTTTAATTGCATTTCAGGGCTTATTATTGGTAATAGTGCGATTAAACGTATCTTCGGATGATGATGACGTTTTCGCGCTCAGGCCTTATCTTTAGGAGGCGTTGGCTCAGGCCACAGATATATAGTAAATAGATCGCCATAGCTTCAGCTTTAGCATTGTTGCTAGTGAAGCCACTTGCCGCCATCTTACCTCACTACACTTTTTCAAACCATATCACAAACATACTTGAACATAAAGATTCAATACGAAGTAAAGGCATTAAATAATGGAGAAATTGTTCATAGATCAGTATATAATAGATTGACCATCTTTAAAAATTTATAAGTTATTTTTACACCACTTCTACTTAAATGTCATTATTTGTGAATATTTATTTCATTTAGACTCATATGCCAAAAGTTATGGGTCTTTTTGTATGGGTCAAAAGTTACTGATGTTTTTGTTAGCCTGTTGCTTGCATTATTAAAAAAGAGTCTCTTTTTAAAGTCTTTTTAAATATACTTTTTAAATATTATTTGAAACGATTCAGGTTAAATATTCATAGTCTAAAATATATAGACTGCTTTTCTGTGAGAAAGAAAACAAGATTATCAATAATTCTGTAGGTGAAAAAAAAAACAAAAACGAATAACTGATGGGTATAAGAAATACATAATTAATTTAATTGAAAATTAAATAACATGATATTAAACAAAAATTACAAATTGATCTCTAATTCCAATTGCAGAGTAGCCCTATCTAAACATAATTTCTAGCGGCTATAATTTAAAATACGTAGTTGGAAAAATGTTTTCATAAGATCATAAGAAAGCGTACTGCATAATCTTTGTAGTGAAGCAATATGGCGCGCTTGGCTTCATCGCAGAGGCGGGTTCTAGCGATCTATTTACTATATATCTGTGGCTCAGGCCTTGTCTCTCGGTGGTCACGCCCCGGCGCGGAAAAGTCACGTGATCATCTTAGTCCGAATGACAATGTAATCTTCATTGATTCCAACAAACGAAAAATTGCTAATTGTTAAAATCCAAGATGGAAACAATGAAGGTTACATTGTTATTCGGACTAAGATGATCATGTGACTTTTCCGTGCCAGGGCCTGTCTTTCTTGTGGGCTATGTGTCAAGTTCATCAATAGCAGAGGCCAACGAGATAACAAGGCCTGGAAGCGAAAAAGTCACCTGACCATCGGGGTGCTAACAATCCAACCTTCATTGTTTCCAACAAATGAAAAAACACAGATTGTTAAAATCCAACATGGAGACAATGAAAGTTGGATTGTTGCTCAGTCTACTACGGTCAGGCGACTTTTGAGTGCCCACGCCTATCTTTTTCGTTGGCTGCGGCTTCTCACCATATTGCGTGGCATTCCGAGTCCCATGCTGGAACGAGTTCCGGTATTGGAGCTGACGCTGATGGTATTGCCTCAGCAGGCACCTCGAAAACATAAATTCAGGCGCTTAGGCCTTTTCCCGTCTCGCCAATTCTTTTTCCAGTCCTTATCCTCCTCTTTAACTTTCCTTTTATTTTCTTTTTTCTCGCCTCTTATCTGCACCCCCCCCCCCCTTTTTTAGCCAATCGCGATGCACCAGCACTCTTCGCTTCGTGGCGTGGGCGATTGCTTTCCACGGGGGTGCGGCGGCAAGGACGACTACGGCATTTTTCCTTTTGGCATGATGCCACCTCACGTGATCAATTGCTTTGGGTGAGGCGACAACTATAATCCATCCAGTCTTACTTCGCCCAAGATGTGATGGCCTTTTCAATTGTTAGGCATTGTTACAATAAAAGTTAAGCAATACATAACAATTGACATGCCCATCACATCTCCGGCAAAATAAGGTCACCCGGGAAGCTCACGGAGTGACAATAAAATTCCAAACCGAAAACTAATTGTTAAACCCAAGGAAGACAAATACCAGGAAGCGAAACTCGTACTGATTTAATGCATTTCATTTTTGAAGCCAGTTGCCATCTGGCCGCTGACATCGGAGGCTACTCACCGTTGGGAATTAAGTGATATCATAAGAAGAATATATTATTCGAATTTGTGGATTTGCTTCCACATTGTGTTGAATACGGCTTCCACTTTTCTTAATTTAAATTCTTAACTTTTTAACGTACCATGATTAGGAAAGGCCCACATGGACTAGGAAAAACAAACAGAAAGTTATATGCACGGAAATATTCTTGAATCAATCATGCAGAGAATTATGGTTGAGTTTGCTCTATGAGGATATGGCGAAAAATGACGAAATAATTACATTTACTAAGTGGCTCACTAAGATTAGTTCCGAAGCCAACATCTAGATGACAGCAGTGTAAAAGCACTCGGATTTTTGCTGCCTGGTTTTTTTTTTTCTTCCATGGGTAAATCTATGTCCAATAATATATCGATTATAAAATTACCACTTTCCACGGTTCATATTCAAAGATTTCATAGGTTTACTGCTAAACTGTCTGTTTGCTATTCGTGACGGAATATTTGATAATTTGATAAAGTTATTAGAATGTTAATGCTGTAAAATAAAAAAACCATATTAGAGACTTCATAATTTTAATTTCAAATAGCTGTATCTCAAAAACTATCAATAAAAGACTATATGAATATATGAACTTTTGACTTAAAATAACTCATTTCATACCTACACGAAATATTTGGCCACCATGTGGAAACAACTGATTTTAGATCAGAACAGAAATATTCGTCATTAAGGAAGAACTTCATTGGAAAGAGGACGATTCGGAAAGAGGAAGATTGGTCGGACGAATCACTTATACGAGACCTGTCCGAAAAAAAAAAGTAGAACTTGCTGCACCTTTTTCCTATCCGGATCGTGACGACATTTCTGCTGATGACATAATGAAATTTGCAGCTGTTAAGAGTGCCGCGTACAATTGTTGTACACGCTAAAGCAGAACGTTTTTCTTTTCTCGTCGCGTTGGTGAAATTGACAGAAAACATTGAGCAACGACATGGCATCAAATTTTGTTTTAAAATCCCTACTCACCTGCCATATCTCCGTGCGACTTCTTCGCATTTGCGAAGATCAAGAAAGCGCTCAAAGGACGGAGATTTGAGGATGTGGACGTGACAACACAAAATGCGGCGGCGGAGCTCTTGGCCATCCCAAAGGAGGCATTCCGTACTTGTTTCGACCAATGCCAGTAACGCTGGGCTAAATGCGTTGCTGCAGACGGTGCTTATTTTGAAGGTGAATAAATATTTATGTGAGTTCGAATCGTAATTTTTTTGTAGCCTCAATGCGGATACTTTCCGGACAAGCCTCGTCGATTCAAGTGCATACAGCCCAGGGTCTGGAGGAGGTTCATGGTCTGAAGTGCATTTTGTAAGTATGGAATACGCCCACCGTTATTGCTAGAAATATCAACTAAAACTAAAAAAAGAATCTAAAGGATCAAATGCCACCAGCAAGGTGTAACGGGCAGTCAGCAGCGGTAAACGAGTATTGAGATGGTTCCTGGAGATACAAAGTGAGACGCAATGTTCGCTCACTGGCATTGCTTAAGACTACCGCATTGAAGCTAAATGTGATCTGCACTGAGGTATACGAGTATAATTAGTCTATGGCAACCTTATTTTTAATAGTGTGTGGGCGACCCATAATAGATGCTAGTTTTGTTAGTCCTTGGTATATTCGCTGTATATCTTTAACAAGAGAACGTCAGGATTGTAACTGTTGTGCAATTGTGTTTCATGATCAAAATCGCTAAGGTTACCCATAGTCGTAGATTGCAGAGCTATTTATTATTTATTATACTATTCTGGTTTGGGTATACTCCTTTCTGCGCGCAACTGCAAATTAAAACTCCTTTCTTCATTACCTACAGTATAAGTATGAAAAATATTCTATAGAAAAGAAGAAAATGGGAAGATGCGACAAACAACGGTGAAATATTTTTCGAGTTGATAATCTCTATAGAGCATGGGTTTTGCATCCTGGTAGTGAGCGTTCTGTTTGTATAAGCCTATTCCTATTTAAAAAATTTAAAACACTGGAATTTAATATTATTTACGTATAAACAGAAACATGTTTAACTGTACAATATACTGGGTAATTCACAGGGTAGTTAATTCAAATATTTGACATTGGTTAATACGTACTAGTTGATAATAACTTTCAACGTTGACTCTAATGCAATAATTATTATCATATTGAAATAAACCGCATGTATCTGCATTTAAAATAAGATTAATTATAGGGAATCCTATTCTGTAATAGGATTTAATTATCCAAATAATAGTGCTTAATTTTATTTAATAATTATTATAATTTTACTGGCGACTATTTAATTTGTTTCCCTTAATTACCCATTCATTACGTTATTGATTTTGGTGAAACAATGAACTGGGCGCACAAAGACGAGCATAAATGGGTGGAATGTGCAATTTTTTCCTACCGTATTTAAGAATCACAAATACATTAAAATCGAAGCTTAGAAATTGCATCAGATTATATGCATCAAGTCATTTGAACGAAATTTATCGCTCTTTTCTTATTTTATTTAAATAGAAGTTCCTTCTACATAGAGATGGCATTTGAAAGGAGAATAAATGACTCGTAGAATTTTAGCAGGATCTTTCTACGAAAGAACACCACTCAAATCATTTGTGGTTTTGAAAGAAATCGACTTTTGTCTCTCCCCCCCCCCCCCATAAGAATTGAAGAACGGGTTAATTGGATTAGGCAACCCATTAATAATGGGAATGGTATGTTGAAATATCATTGGGTTCGTTTAAGGAATCCCGGAGACAATTTTAAACAAAAACTTTTAAAAAGTGATTTTCACGAGGACATTTCTTGGCAGCTCAATAACTATTTCGTAAATGAAGAAAGTCTTTGTTGAGGACATTGCAATTTTGTTCGTGTTGAAACCTTTTAGTTATCGTACTCGATTTTTGGATCTTTACTTATTTTAATTATGAACTGTAAACTTAAAAATATTTTGTAGTGGTCTCATCATTCCTTCATTAAAGGTTTGATCAAGTTAGAAATGAAGTTAATTTCTGAAAATTGTTTTTGTAAGAACTGTCGAAACTAATAAATCAATTATATACATTTTTTTAATTAAGTCTCAATAACAAAAGAGCCATTTGAATCTGTTTTAACCGACATGTTCCTATGTCCACCAAAATAATGACAGAAGCTTCCATCGTTTCTTAACGACTTACCGACATCTAGAATTCAATCCTCAAAAAAGTCTGCTGTGGAGCTTCAACATCTTCACGTTTTGACTACATGAACGAAGTAAATTAGACTTTCAAGAGATATCAATTAAATTTGCCAATTAATGAAATGAAATAATTCGTATCTATATGGTGGAAAGTTGGTTGAACGGTTGAGACTTAACGAAAAGGATGCTATCATAACATATAGAAGCAAAGTTCAGTTTTAAACAAAAAAGGCCTACTTTGCAGACAAGAAAAATAAAAGAAAATCCTTTATCTACAACGTAATTTAATATGCAACATATACATGCTTTCCATACGTATGTACCATATTGAACAAAAAAATTGGACAGGGTAAATTTTAACGAGTACGGTATACCCAAAGGTTTTAATTAAAAACTGATATTTATAATGAATAGAGCATGTAAAATAACTACTAGACACTCTAAATAATGTAAGCATTGCTGCCTAAATAACTTGAATAAAACATTGTTTTTTGTTTTTTTTTTGCACACATTAAAATTTGGACAATTGCGCAAACCTTTTTCACAGATGACAGAAAACCAACCATCTGAATATTCATAATCTATATATAAAAACTGAAAACCAGATGCCCAATACTTGTGGAAATTAGTATTTTGCTGGATCACAACTTTTAGGCATTAACTTGATCAATGTTTCTATTGTCGAGGGCTTAAAGCGGGGCGAACACGTAGCGATTTAGTCAAACGGTTGATTAAGTTTCGTTTGACTAAGGTAACGACAATCTCAGTTACGCGCGAAAACGTGATCTCAAATCCTCAATCGTGATCACACACACGTCACGCAAATTCTTGCAGTGCATGCGCAAGGAAAGTTAAAGTTAAATATTTTAAATATTAAATTAAAATATTAAAAAATATTAAACATTTTTCTTTACTCACCTTTATAAAAGGGATGAGATTTCTATCTTTATTTAAATCCAGTGTAACTGAAACCACGTCTCGTCGCCATAATCTCAATGATGACGTATTCTGTAACGCATTCTGATTGGCTGCTTTCGCTTGATTAAGTTGTCGTTGATCTATAGTATTTTTCATAAAAGAAGACCAACGAAACGAACCAATAGGAATTGGCTGCTTATTGCTTAGTTATTCCGTTGATAGCTCCACGCTCTGGCGCTTCAGAGCTACACACATTTTAATAAATTTTCCTTTACATAGAGCAAATTAAATATTTGTAAACTCTTTCTAATTTGTTTACTTAAAAATATCACGATGTGGAAATTTACAAACAATTAGAATTAGCATTAAAACATTAAGAATTAGCTCTCTCTAACGTCAGGAGAAAGTAATGAATCAACAGTACTTGCATCTGATTGGTTTCCACTCTGACCCGAACAAAGGTCAACGTAATTCTTTTATGAAAAATACTATAGTCAAACGAAATTTTGTGGTGACTGGAGTCAACGGCGATTTCTTCGTTTCACCCAACTTACTCAAACGAAAACAGTCACTGTTGACTAGATCAAGGTTTTCCGTTGACTAAATCGCTACGTGTTCGTCCCGCTTTAGAGCCAGTTCACTATCTATTTTGTGAGCTGAGACTTCTGAACTGAATGTTTAGAAACAATACAGTGACATTGTTATAACCAAGGGTTTCTCATCTCTATAATGTAAATCCATTGTTGCTGAAGACTCACTTGAGAAACTAGACAGTGAATTGCTCGTCAATGTTCCCCTTATAAGACATTAATCCAATTGAAAATGAGATCCAGCGGCTGCGATGGTCAGGTCAATCCAACAAACAAACCCTTCGCCTCTCAAACATTTTTGAACCATTTTTGAAATGCAAGTGTTTTGAGTTATTGTCCTGCTAAAATATCCAACCACGGAGCATGTGATTCTTATATACAGGGTGCTTCAAAAATACTTTTGCAACTTTTAGGGGCGGTAGTATGGGGGAATCTAAGCAAAAAAGTTCATATGAACATGGGTCCGAATTTGAACGCTAACTGAGATATGAACAGAAATAAAAATGTCGCCACCAAAATCAACACATTAATAACTCAGGTTCTGTAACGCCTAGGATAAAGAATTTTGGAGGAGTAATAGGGTACATAAAACTGTGTACACGTTAAAATTTGATCGTGCCAACAAGTAGTTTCCGAGTTACGCATTCAAAATCTTAACAGTGCTCACATGCGAGTACTAACCAGCACATGTTACGATTTTGAATGCGTAACTCGGAAACTACTCGTTGGAATTCGGTCCAATTTTAACGGTATATATAGTTTTATGTATCCTATTCATCCCCCAAATTTGATCAACCTTGATGTTATAGAACCTGAGTTATTAACATGTTGATCTTGGTTGCGGCATTTTTATTTCTGTTCATACCTCAGCTGGCGTTCAAATTCGGACCCATGTTTATATTAACTTTTTTGCTTAGAATCACCCATATTACCTCCTAAAATTTTGTAAAAGTATTTTTGAAACTTCCTGTATATGGCAACATGATGTCCTTGCTGATATCCTTGTAAACATTCGCATTTAAAATTTATATGATCCAATGAAAAGGATTGATCCTTTGAGCTGAGTTGGCACCTCTAACTACAAAACTGCCTTCTACGTATTTTACGGAGGTTTCAAATACCTAGTATTGTTTCTCTCATTGGGAGAACGGCGAACATATCATTTACCATCACTTCGAAACAAACAAAATTTAGATTTGTGTGAGAACAATACCTTTGATCACTCTTAATAACTCCAATCTTTGTGCTTTTGAGCAAATTTCAATCTAGCCGTTTTATTATTCTTCTCGAAGTTGGCTTTTTGTTTTGGTAGTGATACGACCACGAATTTGTATGCCATTCAAACGACGTGAAATAGTAATTCGATTAATTTAGGTTACTGCTGTTTTAGAGAATAAAATTGTAGAATTATTTTTTAGCTTCTTGAGCTTGCTCTTTTTACCTACAACTCTATTCATCCCGGGTAACGTCGGGTGTCTCTGATACAGGATCCAAAAAGTGTGGTAACATGGCAGATATCTCAAAGCTGCCAGGTAGGCGAGATCTGATGGGTGTGGTTTATAGATAATAGGGGGGGGTGGGGAATTCATTGCCGCACTTAAATTTGACTTTGACCCCCAAATTTAAGGTCATCCATTTGCTAACTCGAAAACTATTAAAGATAGAGAAAAATTTCTGACTGCTACCATGTAGAGCAGCACCACATTAGTCTAAAAACAATTTTTAATCACACCCTTCCCCTTGAAAGATTTTGAGAAAATGGGCGAGAAAGAGTCATTTAAGGTCAGTTGGGCTGGCCAGGTTGGCTGAGGTTTCTAACACATTTGAATGCCGTACAACTTCGAGTTAGCAAATGGATGACCTTAAATCTGGAAGTTAAATTCAAATTTGAGTGCAGCAATGTATTCTCCACCCCCCCCTATTAACTATAAACCACACTTTTCAGATCTCGCCTACCTGCAGCTTTGAGATATCTGCCATGTTACAAGACTTTTTGGACAACCTGCATAATATACAATAGCCTTGAAATAGGTCATTTAGTTACACACTGCAAGATACATGTAACTATCTCATTTTTTGCGCAGCAAAACCTGTATACAATTTGTTTGGCAGATACAACCTGTGACAATAAAGTTCGGTGAATGATGGCATATTGAGAGTGGATTGCTCGCTTACATGAAACAGCAGTTACTATCCTTCAAAGTAATCCCCGTCGATAGTAATGCACTTCTGGGAACGGCTGTACAAGTCCTGGAAACTCCTGGCGTAGTCGTTTTTAGGGATAGCCTTCAGTTGGGTCGTAACATTACGTTGGATGTCTGGCCACTTCGGGGGGCGTCTTCTACGGTGTTCCGGCCTCCTCGGAACCGTTTAAACCACTCATAAACACACTTCAAAGTAATAGCACTTTCTTTGTAAACTGTTGTCATCATTTCGTGAGTCTCTTTCGTTCGCTGATCCATTTTGGGTTTCGACCGCGCGTACTACGCCTTCTCTCTTCAATGTCCTGTTTAAACACAATAAACACACTCGCAGCGCTGATTCTCTCAAATTTGTTTAAACATGTCTCGACCTGTCTAGAGCAGGATACGACGATGGTGCACTCTTACGACCGTTAGCAATTTGACGTCATTCACCGAACTTTATTGTCACAGGTTGTATTTACGCAGCGATATGCAAATGCTCTAATTTGAGTATAAGTTATTTTGCATGCTCTATCTGTTACACATATCAGATTTTAATCAAAACTTTACATATATCCTAACTCGTTAAAATTCATACTGGTGTATGTTTTTGTTCGCTAATGTACATTTCAGTTACTTTGTCCTTGAAATGAATATACGTGTTGTGTATTAAATTATTTTGTTATTTTGTTGATGAGTGGTACCTTGTTGATTCCCTTGGTTTTTCATCCACTGTAATATACATTTTGTGTAAAGGTTTTGTGAAATTTTAAAATTTAAATTATCCATTAAAGAAATCTTATTTCCTTTGTTAGGATTGACATTAGTTAACTTTTAACTTTATGGTCTGTCCACTCCATTATTGGTTTGCTATGTTTACTGAAGATGCGATCTTTACCCCCTCTATTGCATGACTTTAGCTATATCTGAAGTTTAACAATATCGTACAATGCAACAAATCTATCAGCTAATGTTACGTATTTGTTGCTGAACACTTTGTTGAACACGGAACATTTTCTGGCAGTTTTGCTACGTTATGCGGTTGTTAAAATACATTGTTAAGCTTGAGCAGTAGCCGAAGTCATGCAATGGAGGGGGCAAAAATCGTATCTTCAATAAAATAGCAAGCCAATAATGGAGTGCACAGACCAAAAGATTTAAATTACCATCTTAAGAATATGATTATATCTTGTTTGGTTGTCACAGAAAAAAATTTGGAATAATCCATTCATTCGCGTGGTGTGGACATAGTGTTGAGAGAATGCCAATCGAAAACTTTCTATAAATCTTTAGAGTTTGGCTTCTCTAACATAAGTTTATGAGATTACGGTTTTTTATAGTAGCTTATATTATTTTTATTTATTACTACTTAATTGTTTCATTATTATTTATGTCATTTGTCCACTATATAAATTTTGTGACAAACATTTTATGCTTTCCCAAATTCTGGCCATCATTTGGATGGACACATTACAGAGAGGCAGATCTTCCAAGCATTAACATTAGGGTATTTTTCTAGTTAAAATATACTCATCGTCAAAAAAAAGTTGCAGCTAGAAGGAATCGTCAGATTGAAAAGATTTTTGAAAGGAAGTTAGTACTCACCACTAACAACAAATGAATGAATATGACAAAATTTATTGGTCAAAATACCAAAATCACTACAACTCTCAGTAGAATGTTGGGCTGTCTTATTTCTAATACATTTCTGCCACATATCGACGCATGGAGTCGTACAAGTTCTTAACGTAATCTAGACTCAACTCTTCCCATGCAGGCTGAATTTTGGCTTGTAGCTCTTGCAGATTTTGTGTCAGCGGCGAAGTCTTACCAGAACGTCCTATAGCAGCCTATAGGTTTTCTATGGGTGCAACTTTTTTTTGATGATGAGTGTATATGATTATTTAAGTTCTACTTTTTGGAGTGAAATGCAAACGGTGAAAATTTTTTAGTAGTCTTCTTAACAGATATAATAGTAATGATAATAGTAATAGGAAAAAAGGCGTTGCTTTATTAACATACACCATCTTTACATTTATACAATGATAAAATAAGACTTCTTGTATCAAAAAATTAAAGCTTATAACAACATTGATAATAATAATAACGGAGAAAGCCTTCTAGAAAGAGAAATACAATAATCTACAATAATAGATTACGTACCATAAAAATAGAATAAATTACACTGAAACAAGTAATATGAAAATGAAATTTTAAAATGTTCATATTAAATTAAAAAATATATTTGCTACAAATTGGAACTAAGTCATCAAAGACCTTTATTTGGGGGAAAAAAATAAAATATCCAACCAAGGTATAATTCAAACAGGAACACCCTTAGAATGCATAAGTTCTTTTGCAATAGACCCTTTGGCAGTTTTTCGTTAACTTTAACTTCTACATTCCTTACTGGTAACTTAATTTCTCTATTTGTTACCTTCCAGTATCTCAAGTTTTTGGTATGTTTCGGCACCTTAAATTCCAATTTCGTATACACAAAATTTATTGAATGTACAATTAAGTCATTTTCAAACAATCCTGAGAACTCGTGTTTGCCACCCCAACGTCGTTCCCGAATGGCTTTTCGTTATATCGACAGATACTTCCGTAGGGAAATTGTGAAACTGTACATTAGGCGAAGCCGAGAGCGAGGGTGATGACATGACGAGTGTAACGTAGTCACCCAAGAGAGGTCTCGTGAGGTAAGCTTTGTCTTGTACGTGCTGCGTATTGGTCAGAACGTCCCCGTTCAACGAAGTTGCCGAGATGAAAGGATTATTATTGTTGGACGGGTTCTGGTTGAGGGTGTCCAGAGCGAGGAGGTCTGGAGCGAATTTGGCTACGTCTCCCGTCGAGTTGTTGTGCCTGTTTTTTGTAGTCGAGGCATCATCGACGCGGTGAACTGAATTGGCCGACACAGCGTGTCGACCGTTCATGAATCGTCGCTTTGGTATTGTAGTAGCGTTTAGATTATCTCCTAGAGTTTCTTCTGTATGTTCTTCAGGCCTATCCAAAGGTGAGAGAGACTCTTGAGTAGCTAGCATTTTGTTAACTCCATGACAAGCAGGAAGTTCTTCTTCAGGAGTACGGAACGTCGTCGCTTTTGGAAGACGCCAAGAACGACATCTGGAGAGTTTTCTATCGCCTGTTGCATTGTTGTCGTTTACAGTTTTTGTTCGAGATTTGATGCATGTAGATCGAACGCTGTCGTTATTATCTTTCGTATCTTTCGTTGGTTTATCAATATTCTCTTCTTCATCGTCTTCATCTCTAGAACTCCACTCGCCTGGGTTCTTCACCATTTTTATTTGGTCATCAACGTTTTCTCGAGGTTTTCGGATGCTGGGTCGACGTCCCTTGAGAATGACGTCTTCTGCCATGGAAACACTCTTGCATACTTTGTTCGAGAGCTTTCTCACGAGACCTTCCGTTTGATGGTGGGGAAATACAGGACCTGCCGTCAAATAGTTGGTGTCATTGATAATGTCTGGAGCTACGAAGACGGCTTCTCCGTCGATAATTGCTGAACGACCGCAAGCTCGAACGCGAACTTCTACCACGTGATCGGTTCCGCAATGCTGCTTCTGAGGATGATGGTGAGCTGTGGCAGACTTCGTTCCTACGTGACACCGCAATAAGCGTCGAGCATCCTGGCGGGCGATGTCATTGCGATACACATAAATGAAAGGATTAACAGCACACCCAGAGAAGACAAGTAATTGAATGAGAGCGTGATAAGAATTGGGTCGGAAAGGAGGCTCTGCCAGAGCTTCCCACAAAGCCGAAGTGAAGAACGGCACCCAACAGAAGCAGAAGGACATGATCACCATCATCCCCGTCTTGGCAGCTTTGCCTTCTTCGCGGAAGAGGATGAACGAAAGGCTCGTATTGGAGCTGCGGCGACGATTAACCCGCTTTCGTTGCTGGTTGTGGATCTCCATTTGATGAGAGTTTGTAAACGTACTGGGTGACGAAGCCCTGAGAATACTGTTGTCACAGTCGCCATTCAAGTGTTGAGAAACATAGCCGTCAATCTGCATACCGACTTCCGCTGGATTGATGGTTACGCTGTGTTGGCGAGCTCGTGCACTAGTCCGATGTGCGACCCTGTACATACACAAATAGATCCACGTCAATAAAAGTAAAGGCAGAACACAACCGCTCAAGAGTAACGCTAGCGCCACCCAACAACGATGTTGAGAACTAACGAGGACGACCACAGTCATACCCAGATTGCCACAAACACTATTCGCATTTTGAATTTTGGTATCGGTGCAAGCACCTTGAAGCTTTGTGTCGTTGGCGTTACAAGGAGTGGAATCGGGCATCAGCGCCTCTTCCTTGTCCGAGAGTCCAATCACAGGCAGGAGAACAAGAGCTGTTGCCAGGAACCATACAGAGCCAATGAGCAAGGAGCATCTGCCCCGGGTCATGGTAGTATTGTAATGTAAGGGACTCATGACTGCAAAGTACCTGTCGAGAGCTATAAGAACCAAGGAGAGAGTGCAAGCCACGTTTAGCAGCGCTGTGAAGATTTTTGTGAGTTTGCACCACCACACACTGAACACCCATTGCTGCATCAGCAATGAGACTAGAGCCACGGGCATCAGCAAGATGGCGCTCAGAAAGTTAGACGTCACCAAGTTCAACACAAACCTGAAAAAGCCAAAAAATAATCATTTTATATTATTATTATTATTATTATTATTATTATTATTATTATTATTATGCCACTAAGATCTCCAGCATCTATTGGAACGCTGAAAGTTAAGGGAAACCACACGGTTGGTTATTGGAGTCATTGGATTCCAGGTGGCTATATCAAAAAGGAAAGATCGGTACTTGGTACGCTTGACGATGACAAATTGTACAATGACATCAACAATGGAGGACGTGACATCTCACGGACGTTTGCCAGCACTGTTCGCCGAAGATTGCTACACCGAGCAATACTGCAACTACTTATAACCCCTACCATAAATGTGAGAAGCGTCATAGTGTCAAGACACTGGAACGCTGAATAGGAGCAAATGATTCTCTGATAAATCTAGATTCAATCTCGTGAAATGTGAGAACTGGATCCTTGTTCGCAGATAAAGGACGGAAACAGCATCTGAATAGGTGCACTTCAGGGTATTACTCGAGGCACTAATTCATTCCATTACGGCTTCAAACGGTAGTTCATTACATTCACACTCAACTCTTATACGGATCGCAAGAGAACTTGGAACTAGAAGTTTTATCTTTATTACAGTTCCTCTTCCTGGATCTAACTTTCAACAGGATGTGCTCGTCCTCATGTCGCCCGAATTGTCCTGTGATCAACAAGTACCACTTCCGCTTTAGCCTGCTGTTTCGCCTGATTATTTAGTAGAACACGTTTCGGCTATGATGTCTCGAAAACTGGCCAATATAGTATCACCCGAAGAACTGTGGATACGTATTGAGTCTGTGTGGAACGATATTTCATGGCCACGCCGTTGTAAGTTGCAACGGTGGAGACATGAATTACTGATTTTAACTTACGTTTGATTCTTTATGTCTTACAGGTCTGTAATTCTAATCATTTATACATTGTACTAGCAGAGGATCCGGCGTTGCCCGGGATAATTACGCTTGTAGGTAAACAGAACAACCTCCAAAAGCTAAATTAAACCTCCAAATTGGTTAAATAATAACTCAATCACTACAATATAGAGCGAAGGGACTATCCATTCTAAGAAAAATCCGAAAGACAGGAATTTACCTCTTCACTGAAAAAATCCATTGTAGGTGATATATCGGGACTTGATCTACAGAAAAAAAAAATTTTAAAGGCTCACAATGGATGGACCTCTCCAAGGATGCCTTCTAGTCTAAATAATTTTTTACTCACGTAATCTTACTTCAGATGTACACTTGATGTTGTTGCAATTTCCTTTCTTCTTTCGATGTCTTGAAGCAAAAATTGGCCATTCATCACTTTGTGTAGTCTAGTGGTCGCCGATTCTTCTATTTACTTGCTTACCATTTGCTCAATACAGCACGGAGCTATAGGAGTGCTTCCTCTGTCGTCTTTCACTCTTTCTCAATAGTCTGCTAACTCATTATCTCCAGTTACTGATCATTTTTAAAGATTTTCAAGAAATTGTTAAGTACTAAGAATTCTCTTTTCTAAGAAAAGCCTGAATAACAGGAATTCTATGCATTGAATTCTATATTGCACAAACTTTTCCTTGCATTGTTGATCATAAGATATATATTGTTGGTCCGTGCAGAGTGAATATATATATTGCGAGATATATCTCCGTCAGAGATATATATTGTGAATTGCGTGTTGATACCATTGTTGCAAAAACTTTGTCTTGCATTGTTGGTCATGAGATATATCTCATTAATATGCCCTGCTATAACCATGAATATCGATTTTTATCAATAATTATTATTTTTTCGAAATCTGAGGTAGACAGTGACCTTCCTCATGCTTTGAAGGTCATGTATGCGAAATTTTATCAAGATCGGAATAAAACTGTAGATTTGTATAAAAAACAAACAAACAAACAAACAAACAAACAAACATCCTTCTTTATATATATAGAAAGAAAAGATTATATCATCGCTCAAACAGACTTCTTTGCTGTAGTTCAAGTCTTTGTTGTTCCAATTTCTCGATATTCTATGTAAAAATGAAAAAAACCTTCTCGATATTCCTATGTAAATAACTATAACTCAACACACAGAAAAAATTTCTAAAAAAAATTATATTACATTGATATTAAACGATATTATACAGACACTTCCCGATTTATGTAAGTTCGACGTACGTAAATGCAGACTTACATGGTAAAAAAAAATCCTTTCATTAGCGGATGAGGAAAATCTAGAAAATTTAGCTTTCTGTGTGGACTTGATGTTTTCATTTACGAAGAATAACGTGTGTACACTGTTTTTAATACTTCGTCTTTGAACTTTTGTAAATAGGTTACGCTCTACTTGAGATTACCGAAAATGTTATCCGACTTACGTAAAATTCCACTTACGGAAAAGGTCTATGAACTATTTGTATTCTACATGATACAAGCTATACCTTCGAAGAGTTTACATTATAAAATATAATTTTTTTCTTAAGTTCTTGTTGCCATGACAAAACGGCTTTGCCCTTTCCATGAAATTATACCGAGAGTAAATGCAACGAAATTATTTTAAAATAAGAAACCGAATTGAATTCCGAAAACTGTATTACTGTTTTCTTCTTCGAAAAAATATTATTTTGAAAAATAATTGCAGTTGTTTCATGTTTTAAGGATAATAGGTTATCTCTAAATCCTATATAATACTACAGTTTGTTTGTTTGTTTGTTTTTCCTTCCATATTCTGCTTATTTGAACATTTTCATTGTTTTAGAACTATTTTTTTTCATCCATGCTAAGAAAATAAAAACTGGAAGATGTTTGATATTGGTATGCAAGACAATAAATACATTATTATGTAAGCAAACTATCATGCATACAATTATTGACACCGGAGTTGCGATTTAAATACGTATATTATAAAGTTCGTGGTTTATTCTAACGAGTGTACAAACGTACAAATGCAGTACTGTTCGTTGCGTAGCGAAAGAAAAAAAAATCATGAATAATTTTCAAAGCATTTACATTGATAATACTTTGACAATCTATGGAGTCAACGAACGTTTCATTTCAGTTGACACATGTTTGTAGCATCAAAATTTTCCATTCGAGACATCAAGCTAGATTAAGCGCCGTGTTTTTATATTGCATTAGTAAATCTCATAAGCGATTTAGGATGCTGGAGATCAAAATGACTGATCGATGCCTACTCCTCTCCCCTCTTCTTCACTTACCTGTTGGAAAGAGATCTTAATGCAGGTCGTTGATAGAAGACAATGAAAACAAGGAAATTGCTGACAACACTGATGGCCATGATGGCGAGCACGAGCACCGCCTGGAAGACGACCGATGCCAGCGAGGGTTCACCACCTGTCGTGAAAACATACACAGAAAGAAAAAAAAGAAATAATAAATGAACAATGGAATGAGGGAGAAAAAACAACAACAATGATGTAACATTGACTATTTTTATGTACAGCTAAAAATAATCTTGGAGATGATGACGTTCGTAATTGCAAATGGCTTTATACGGAAACATATAATGGCTTTACTCCTAATACAATCTTACAGTTACTCACAGATAAAAAGAAAATAGAAATAAAAGAGAAAGTAAGGGGCAGTTCTGGAGCAAGTGAATGAATAAGGGACCATTCACAAAATGAATTCGCTTGACGGAGGAGGAGTTCGAAACTGTGACAAAAGTGAATGGTAAAATGTGGGAGGGGGTATCAAAGTATGAACGTTCGCCGATACAAGGTAGGTTAAAATTAAATAGACAATATTTAATGCTATAGAAGTTGTAGTGTCACTAGAGCCTAGATGAAAACAATCTCTAAACAGACGATAGTAAATAGGATTTCATGTTTCCCTTGTCGATATGAATTCAAGGGGTGATTCTTTGCATTCTTTTAAGAATCTCTTGTCCTTTGATAATTTTCGGAATGCCGCTTCGTTTCGAAAATGCAAGGCGATAAAGTTTTTTCTACAAAAACATTACTGATATATTTTAACAGCATGCAGCTTAATTAAAGACGCCGACTGCCGACAGGCTCGGTGACGAAGCGATAAGAAGTGCCCTCCATATCTCGTTCTTCGGAAAACGTGGTGGCAGCGCAGAAAGTTTGAGACGCCCACAAAAGTATCAACATGCTAGGCAGCTAATGAATGTGGACTAAAAAGGCATGCAGTGCATACCGTGATGCATAAAGAATTGTATTTGCGCCCGTAGAAACCCCATTATGCGCAGGAGCTAAAACTGAAGAATGTGACCGCAGATGGATTATAGGGAGTAAATGCTGGATTGACATGAAGATTAAGCTGAATTGTTTAAAAATATTCTCTGTAGTGATAAGATCATATTTCTTGTCAGCGGTTTCGTCAATCGTCATAACTGCCATTACTGGTCGTAGGGCTGACCCGAGGGCAGTGAAACGGTGCGGTTGCACAAGGCCCCGTGCTCTTGATTTTCCACGATATTTTTGAAAATAGGCCCCACACGAGCATTTTTCACTAGAATAGGCCCCCCTTTTTCTTGAGAATGATCCCGAAATGACAGTTGAGAGGATCCAAACTAATTTAAAAATGACTGTGGTACTGAATGATGGCAAGGTGCGCTATCCGTGCGGCCTATGTTATCTGGATAGTGCACCACCTCATTTTGTTTTTACTCTGCAGGCGTGGTTAGAGCTGATCAATGCCAGGACGACGCTGATCTCATGGATAATTCCAAGAAGTTCACACTTCAATGCATATGAGCTTCTCCTGTGGGGCTACGCAAAGGAGATTAGAGGACAAATCTTCACACACTGGAGGAAATGAAGGCTTGGATTCAGGAGGTTTTTAGCAATATCTAAAAAGACTGTGCATTCCATCCCCAGCCGTTTGCTTTCATTTTCATACGTACAATTTTTTGAACAAATTTATATTAGATATAATTTTAGTATCGATTTGTAATGCCTAGTTACTTTTCACCCAATTGTACATTCTTAAAAAAAATGCCTTCGCTGATGCACGTGGTTGTGAAAATCACTCCATTTTATGTGAAAATATTTCTTCTTTCAAGAGGAGGGGGTATTCGAATACATTATATACGTTCCTTTACATACATTTTGTCATTTTTAGCAAACGTATTTTGTAAATGACCCCGATGAAAGAGGAAGGTGAATATGTGAGAAGTCACGCAAAAAAGGGACCTGAAGAGAAAATAATAGATTCCGAAAAAAACGCCCTTAAAGTTTAGAGACGTGTACTAATATCGTATGCAGCTTTGTCAGTGGATCTATTTATACCTGATTTTAGCCTGTGGGCAATGTTCACAAAAACATTAATTCAACGTGTGCGTTGTGTAAAATTCAATTGAAACTGAGGTGCGCGAGAAAAATAATATAAAAATTTTCACTATAATAATGTTCTATTTAGACTAAAATAAAGTTGAAAGTCCAACGAATGTAAATCACAAAAAAACCCATTTCCAATCACTTCAGGTCTCTTTTCGCGTGACTTCTCACATATACTCTTTTCTACAAAAAAGATGCCGATTTGAATTTAGTTGAAGATAAAAAGAAGAGGAGATCAGTTAATTATGATTATAAAAAGATAAGAATTAATATTAAGCAAACAGAAGCTATATTTTAATATAGATATTGCGTTTACTAGTTGGTCTATAACAAGATTTAAACCAGTAATACAAATTACAGTAAGTACAAAAATCAAATCAAATACACGATAAAAATCACATTAAAATATTCTTCAGTTACATAGGTACAGTAAAATAATTTAAAAAAAATTCAATGTTCTAATTACCAGGTGCGAGATGGTTATGCGAATCAATTTTTATTTATTCTTAGTAATTTAGCGTTTATTCATGGTCATCATTTTCTATTCATCACAAATTTCGGAACTGACTGGTTAAGCAGTTATTCCATATCTCGCATTAAAATTATTATGGACAACGGCATAGGCCTAACGCTTCAACAAATTCGGTAAAGAGAGGTATTGCCATGTTAGTAGGACTAACTAACTATATTCGTTGAAGTAAAATTTCGTTAAAGTGGAATTCGTTAAAGTGAAGTCAAATTTATATTAAAACTAGTTGATATCCCCGGCGCTGCTCGGGCTCTTTTTTGATGATATTTTGCAATAACTGAATGTGAATATACAAGAAAAATGAACATATTAAAAAGCTTAGAATTAATACAGTTAAAATTCATGGCCAACTATGGCCCTGTAGTCGTTTCTACCCGGTTTCGTTCGTTTTGGAATGCTATGTATAACTGAGTGAGTTTTTACGTAGCGCCGGAGAAAAAAATATGTATGTGGTTTCGAAAGTGGGAGGAAATGGAATGAAAATGAAATATACATTGACCTGACGTTTCTTCAGCCCCGGCTCTGGGTGTAGTTCTTCTATTTCCTACCAATTAATGTACTGTTCCAACCTCCTCAAGCACCAATGCAACAACGTCAACCCAGTTGTTGGTTACTTGGTCAAAAAACACACAATTACGAAAACGGCGCCGAAGTCTTGTCTTTCGTTGCATGGTCGACTCTTCTTCACCAGTTGTTAGATGGTGGCCTCAATTCGTGCATGGCGTTTGCTTTTTCTCTTCTTGGGTGGCAGTGGATGTACATGATCGTTTGTGTCTGTGTACTCTGCAATTCCTACAATCTAAATGGGGGTATCACTTTTTAGCACTTGGTGGTCGCGCGAGTTCACGCTCGCTTTACCTTTAGGTCAGCGGTTCGGCCGTGTTTGGGACGTGCCAGGGAAGTTCTTTGTTTGATAAACGATGACGATGCTATATGTTTGGATGAAGAAGATTATCCAAATCAAGAACGAAGAAACTGCTATGCCAGTCATAAATACTATAAAGGAATGGGTTCCAGTCCATGGACACAAGATGATTAAATTTTGATCGTTCATTTGATTTGTAAATTTTCTAAAATGTTTGATTTTATGAAAAAAGATTTTTAAATAGAAATATATAAATAATTTTGGAAGTTTTGTTTTAATTTAATAATTTCTAAATTTAAAATTGCAAAACATGTGACGTCACGCCAGGGGAGGGGGGTCACACAAAAGTGACCATCTGTGACTAGGACGGGGAGGGGTCCAAAATTCGTGCGACGTAATTTATGGATGGCCCCAACACGTGTTTCTCTGAAACTTTACGTCGTACAGATTTAATTCATAGCTCATTCAATTTCAAAGTTCATTTTAATTCATAGCTGTGGGCTTTTAAACTATATAATTTCAAAAATTATTGAAATTAAAGAAAAATGTATTTAACATGATTTTAACATTAATTTTGAAAACATTAAGTTAAAACAACATGTTTAAAATCGATAAAAAATACTAGCATATTCCTTGAAGTTTGTTCTAATGGCCACCCAAGTTTCAAGGTGGAATTCCTTTTAGAAGTATAGAAAATAAACGTGAAATGATGTAATTTAATTAAATATTAACTGCTCATGACGTGATCGTCGCTTCAAGGACGTCGCCTGCGTTTTTATTGTATTCCGCGTCTTGCTCATACATCAAAGCGGCGCACCTGACCTCATGAATAATAAAAAAACTGCTAGAACTATTTGGAATTCCATCCTGTAATTTCTTTGTATTATGCAATGGAGATGGGGAATTAAATTATATTTTTTAATAATTTTAGAGCACTGTTTTCAGGTTAATATATAATTTTATAAAATTAAAATCTATTTCCCCTCCTCATATTTTATATTTAATTCTATAAAGTAAATTAAAGAAGAAAGTGGTTCATTTTAGCTTCACTTTGACTTATACGACATTCCCTAGATATGCTTCGTTTTAAGTGATGAGATGCGCGTAATTTTGATAACTTTGATAATTAATTATGATTAAAATATATTTTTATCTGACAAACGAAACTATGCATGCCTTTTATTTTATCCGGTAGAATACATTGACAGAGTTTGAGAAAAATCGCAGACCCTAAGGTCAATTATCACCGAAGTTTTATCTGATTTGACGTAGAATGACTCATATAAGGTGGGATGCAAAAATATAAGAACACCACTGATTTGCTAGATAACATTTATTCAAAGCATAATTTTTGTTTGGAAAAATGATAACTGCTATGTCACATGTCTAGCATAAGAAAAACAAATAAACAAATGCATCGATTTCGTTTTGCATGTACATAAATAAATAACTTATAAAAGACTACGATTGCTGCCGTTGCAAAATTATAAGAACACCCCTCTCAGTACCCGATAAAGTCTCCCTTGTGGAGTGCTAACTTGAATAGCCGTGTAGGCAGGCTTTCTACTAGTTATGCATTTGATTTCCTCCCATGCATCAACGATGAAAGTCTTCAGGTCTGCAATATTGCTAAACTCTCTTCTATTTTCGTATACACGCCTACAGAGAATACCCCACATGTTTTCCTTAGGATTAATGTCTGGAGAACATGCAGGCCAGTCCATCGTATTTACACCGTTGTCTAAAAACCATTCCCAAGTCGACTTTGCTACGTGTATGGAAGCATTGTCTTGTTGAAAGGTCCAAAAAGGTCTTCCAATTCGTTCCCCAAATGGCAACAAGTGTTCATCAAGCAGTTTCTGGTAATCTCTGGCATTCATTCGCCCAGTGGGAAAAGAAAGTTTTGTTTTGTCATTATAGCCAAACCTACCCCAAACCACCACTAAGCCACCTCCTTGTTGCCTCTTTTAAAAGAATTGTTCCGGCTCTCTCACGTCATGCCAGTAGATTAAATTTTTTTTTCATCGCTGAACACAACTTGACGCCACTGGTTCAGTGTTCCCTTGCCCAGTTCAGCCTCTTGTTCTTGTGGTGCCTTGAAGTCGTGGTCGCACTTTCCTCTTTCTGTAATAAAGGTTGGCTGTCCGACGGATCGCACGGGGCAGTGTGGACTTGTGAACTTGTATATTTGGATCACTGGCTAACTTCTGTAGTGATGTTCCACCCGCCTTCAGCTTGCGGGTAATGTTGCGCAACTCCCTGGGGTTGATATTCCGTTGTTGCCCTGTTGCCTTCTTCATATTGTACAGCTTACCAAACTTTAGAAAATTTGACACCACTGTCACGGAGCGTCTCAACTTTTTCGCAATTGCTCTCATCGACAATCCTTGATCTTTGTAAGCTGTTATTTGTCCTCTTTCATGTTCTGTTAAGGCTTTTTTGCGAGCCATGACGAATTGCTGATAATTGTTTCGTTAACAGTATTTTTTACAAGAAAAACCTTCCAAGCAGGATGTTTTAAATAATCATGACATATTCTGAGTTTAAATTTGTAAATCCAGAACATGTACACTCAATTCGAGAGGGCTGTTATTATAATTTTGCAACGGGAGTAACCATAGTTTTTTATAAGTTATTTTTTATGTACAGGGTGCGGCAGCGTTCATAGCGTAATATTAATAGCACGCCAGTAGGAAATAAATGCTTTTTATTTATTGCTCTTTATGTCAAATAGTAGTTGCAAGTATGCCATTTGTTAATTTGTAAGTCAATATTTGATTGGGTTAATTAATGTCTGATTATAACTCCTGTCAAATGATGTCCCCGCTGCACAAAACATTCATCTAAGTGGCGTTGGAATAATGATTATTGAAATAAATGTTGAATGTGGATATCGACCAATTGTGGTTTCAACAAGACGGAGCGATCTCGCATACAGCCAGAATTTTCATAGCTTTCTTGCGACAGACCTTTCCGGGGAGAATAATTTCTCGTTATGGTGACATCTCCTGGCCGCCTCGATCACCTGATCTTTCATGTGCAGACTTTTTCCTTTAGGGCTACCTCAAGCAAGAAGTTTTCCGAACACGTTGTGCCACCATTCCTGAGTTGAAGGATCGCATCAGTACTGCTCTGGGCAATGTCCCAGGGAATACGTTACGCCGAGTTATGGAAAGCTTCCAACGCCATCTAGATGAATGTGTTGTACAGAGGGGGGCATCATTTGACAGGAGTCATATTCAAAAAGTAATCCACGCAATGGCCAATGACTTACACATTTGTAAATGGCATACCTTTAACTATTAACTAACATAGGAAATAATAAATAAATTACATTTACATCCTAATGGTGTGCTTTTAATATCCTACTATGAACACTGCCTCACCCTGTACTTGCAATACGACATCGATGCATTTGTTTATTTGTTTTTCTTATGTTAGACATGTGACATAGCAGTTATCATTTTTCCAAACAAAAATTGTGTTTAGAATAAATGTTATCTAGCAAATCAGTGGTGTTCTTTTATTTTTGCAACGCACCTTATAGATTGAAATAACCTCTGAAAAAACTGAAGTAAATAACAAAAACACAACCGGTCTATTGCTCCACAAACTTTGACTTGCATTACATGTCTTAATGATTGTTATATATAACTATTTTATTGGTTGAACCTGATACATTTTCTCTAGTCTTTATATTTATTACCATATCATTCTTTTAGAATTCTGTGTTGCATCACCTTTGTTGATACAAACACGACCGGCCTATTGTTGTACAAACTTTGTCTTGCATTGCTGGTCATGAGATATTTATTGTCGGTCCAAGCATATTATTGGTGAGATACTTCTATTAGCATGCCCTGCCATCATTTTGAATATCGATTGTTATCGATAATTATTATTTTTTGAAATCTCATGTAGACAGTGACTTTCCTCTTGTTTTGAAGATCAAGTGTGCCAAATTTCACCAAAATCAGAATAAACTGTAGATTTGTATCAAAATAAGCAAACACACGAACTTTCTTTTATATATACCCTACGTATATACTGTAGATAGAAGGCTCCATTCTTCCGCTACTTAATATTATACACTACATGATCAAAGGAGTTAGGACACCTGTTGCTCTACCGTAAAGCCGCAAAAAGCTTCAGTCAGTTGTATGTAGGACCACCCCGAGCTGCTATCACTGCCTCCACCCTACATGGCATACTGTCCACAAGTTTACAGTTTGTGTCCACAGGTATTGACCTCCATTCCTCGAGGAGTGTCGTGGTCAGTTCCTGGACAGATGTAGGGCGAACCATCCTGGATCTCACACGTCGTTCCAATTCGTCCCAAAGATGTTCGATGGGGTTGAGATCAGGACTCTGGGCGGGCCAATCCAGTTCTTCAACCCGAATCTCGTCAAACCAGTCGGATATGGATCTTGCTTTGTGGCAAGGCGCATTGTCGTGCTGGAAGAGGAACGGCCCGTCACCGAAGTGTTCCCACAGCGCTGGAAGTGCCCCGTTATCCAGAATGGTCCTGTAGTTATCCATCCAGTCCAGGAGAAACACCCCAGGTGTTCACAGGGGTGTCCAAACTCCTTTGATCATGTAGTGTAGATTATGAGCACTTGGGCAATCGTGCGTCGACAAAGCGATTTCACGTGCGCGCGCCGATGTCAGTAATGCTTAAAAGATGAACAGAAAGTAACAATGTGTTGTGCTTCTTGACAAATCGATTGTTATATGACATGCCATTATCTTGGTATTCTTTATACTCACTGTTTTAGCACGTGAATTCGACTTGAAGGAGTCCACGAAAAATTCTGAAAAGTTGATACGGCCGAGCTAAGAATTTGTTGGTCATATTTCTGAAAACAAATTTGAAAAAGTTAGTCCGTTTTCAAGTTATCGTGCAAACGGCGGACGGCCGGCCGGCTGGATAAACGTACAGATCAAGGGCGCATTCTTATAAGTAGCTTTTATGCTAAAGCTCCTAATAAAGGAGAACATGTGAGTTCATCACACTAAACAATTTGAATTTGAACCTAATTACCGCGCAAACTGCGCGCGGATTAAATCTTGTAATAATAATAATCCTCCATCATTCATATCGTCTTTCTGTATCACATAATAAATTAGTCCCTTTCTTTTTTGCCTTTAACTGAAATTAAATCAGTGCATTTTAGGCGGAAAAGAGTAAATTCATCTTCTACCCACTGGAGCATTTTCAATAATGATACTCTCAACTTTCAATAGAACCATATTGAGATGTCGAAAATAAAGGATCGCTCGAGGAAAAAGGGCAAAATCGGCTTTTAAAAAAATCAGCTTTCAAGATTTTGATTCCCCCCCTCCCCTAACTCCCATCGAAAATTCAACCATAAGTATCAGATTACATTTTTTCAAGAAAATTTTCAGCATTTTATGTACTTGCTCAAAAAACTCTAGAGTGACCCCTTAAAGCCCTTCTAAATTCTGCCTTTCTAAATGCATTCGTGTTATAGTGGGCGAGGTCAAAAATGCAAACATCGAATTTGGTTGGTGCAGCAATGATTATTGCTACGATTTTTAACGTATCGTAGCAACAGTGATTTTTTTCACTAACTCAACTCGGTGTTGGTATTTTTGATCTCGCCCAATGATATTTAATTTCTGGGTAGGTAAGTTAGCGAAAGTGACGAACCTGTCGTAGGGAACACTCCGAGGTCTATCATATCGTAAAAAGGTTTTTGCCATTTGGAAACAGCAGTGGAAAATTGATTTACCTGCAAGCGAAATTCTATGAAGTAACAGTTTTTTCTGGCTTTATCTAACTCCCGGCTTGATGATCTAGCAAAGATGGCGTTTATAAGATAAAGTCTCTTATTAATTAGAAGAAACAGAAAATTTCAAAACGGAATTGAAATTATGCGAACTTTTCGCAACATGCTCTTTACGCTCCTGAAATTTTCAGGATAATTCGGCAAGTATTTTTCTAGATATTCGACAAAACGTCTAAAATCTAAAGTGTCCATTTTCAATTGAGCAGTCAGTGTATGTATTTTAATGCAAACTAGATTTGAATTCATCCTTCTCAGTTCAAGTCCGACTGATAAATATCAAGAAACATTTATTATATTAAATTAGGTACTATTAGTCTCAGCTGTGGGGCATGATAATGAAAAAAAAAATCCTGAAATTCGAAAATATTTCGTCAGAGGGCACAATCGGCAATGAAACATTTTTTTTATAAGTGTTTTCTAAAAAGTTCTAATTTTGAGTAGATTATAGAACAGCATTGCCGAGCTCCCTAAGATGCGTGATGCGTGTTTGAGAGAGAAGGTAGTCTTCATGGCAAAATGACAAGAGAATCCGGACTCTTAAGTTTTGAGTGCTTTGGGGAAAAATGCAAGGAAAGAACTTAGCAATATTATGTGCAAAAAATGGCAATAAAAGAAAAACTGTTGTTGCCAAAGTTAACGTTTGGGAATGTAACTTGAGAATAAGAAGCATAAGAAACGTCTAAATGGAGATGTAAATTTTAAGTGGTTTGGCTGGCTGGATAGACGAGATCGTGTTTTGAAAGATAATGAGGTAGATGCGTGGAGCAAAGATGATTTGGGCACGTAAAACAAATGAATTATGAGTGGTTGACTAAACGATCTTTTTTTTATATAGTCTTTGCGAATAGTGTGTTTTAGAGAGGGAGAGTAAGGAAAATTTCGACACGGAAACAAGTAGAGTTTGAATGAAAGTAGAGTTTGAAGGTATTTTTTGCATAATTAACGGATATAATACAAGAGAGAAGGATGAGACACAAGAATCCTAGAATACAATAAATAGAAATTTAATAAAAAATAAAATAAAAAATAATATAAAATAAATAAATCAAAAGTAAAAAGCTGGCGTTTCGGATAGAGGCTATCCTTTGTCAAAACATGTAGGGTAAATCTCCTTGTTTAGAGAATTACCCTCCCTGCTTTGACAAAGAATAGTCTCTATCCGAAACGTCAGCTTTTTATTTTTGATTTATCTATTTTATTTTTTATTTTATATTTTATTAAATTTCTATTCATTTTTCTAAAGAAAAGTATGATTCTAAGCAAAGAATGATTTGTATGTAGAGAAAGGAATATTTGGCGTCATTTGATTACTGAGAGATTTCGTCACAAGTCTAACTTGACAGAGTTGGGTCCGTTATTGCTTTGCATAATGCAAAATAATGATTGATCCGGTTATGCAATAACTATGTTTATTATGTTGCTAACGCGTTTCGGTTTACCATCATCAGAGCAAGATTTTACAAGGAATAAGGAAACCATATACAGGATAACCCATTTTAAAGTCTCCCCTTGAATATCTCGAAAACAACACATGCGATCGAAAAAAGTTCCGAATGAAATTTGTTCGTCGGAGGTGGCAATCGAATGGTACTAAAGTAGACCCCCCCATCTTCCACTCCCTGGGGCAGAGCGGGAGACAACTTAAATAGGAATCCCCATTTTTATTGAACACATTTTTTTTCAATTCATGCTAGATGGTACACTAATCGCAAAAAATAAATTTTATTTGTAATTTATTGAATAAAACACATCGAATTGAAGTTTATTAAATTAAGTTTTCAATATTTGTGATAAATTTATCCAATAATACCAAACTGGACCTTCATCTCCTGGAGGTGGGACAGGGGGCAACATTTAACTTTTTAACGTACTCTCCGAATATGGAATAAAAAATGGGGATTCCTATTTAAGATTCCAGCTGGTGGGGGAGGGGCTTCTCTTTTAGTACCATTCGATTGCCCCCTCCGAGACAATTTCATTCGGAACCTTTTTGATCCCATGTGTTGTTTTCGAGATATTCCAGGGGAAACTTTAAAATGGGTCACCCTGGTTAAGTACATATTTTTGGGAGGGGTCAGTTCGAGGCCTGTGTTTCTGATTGGTAATCAAGTGGGGTTAGCATTGGGATCGGGAATGGGATAGGGCATAGCTAGTGGTTGTGAACTTAAGCTTATAACATTTGGAGCTGGTAATATTGATGATACATAATAACTAAACAATTTATAAAGTATAATTTGTTTTTAAGTACTGCTGACTCTTTTAGGAGGATTATGGAGTGAGGTAGTTTATTTTTGTTGTTTGAGTACTATTTTATACGTATAATGGCTTTATAATACGCAAACAGGGAAATAAGACACTGGTGCTAGCAATAACCTAAGTATAAACTATGCACATACCAAAATCATATATGTCTATTATCAAATAGATGAATCTCAATCGTTTGCTTAATTTTCACTGTTCACTGTAACCTACTGACTGACGATTGACTTCTTTCGTAACTCTCAAATGTAGAAAAACTTATAAAGAAAAAAAGAAAGAACGGCAAAAGCTATTCAAAAGTAAATTATCTGAAATAAATTATATTTTTAAATGTGACATTGAAAAAGCCATAACCTTCCATTAACGTTATGGAAGAAGTGAAAGTCTTAAGAAAATGAAACCCTTTAAGAAGTTTGGGTAAGTGAAATTTTGAAAGTTTCAGAAAATTTTTGAAATCCATTAAAGGATTTGCTTAAAGTCTGTTTTCGGTACTTTTTCCATTTGCTCGATTTCGTATTTGAATGGGATATTTTAAAGAGCACGAAACAAAGCATTCACCTTTAATTTCTAAGAAGGTTTTCCCTCCCTTGCACTAACATTTGGAGATAAAATGTTTCATAGGGATCAATAATTCTGACCTTCGTCTGAAATCTGAAAGGCAATTTCAATTATGAATACACTTGTCTGGCTTCAGTGGGATTCGAACATGCAATTTTTATAATGAATTTATTCGGCATGCATGTTTTTTAATTTATTTAATATAAGGTTTTACTCTTACCTACACACAAGCAAACGGGGAGATAAATACAGGCACACCCGCAGTGATGAAATAGTGAAAATGGCTAAGTTCGTATAATTAACAAGAAATTAATCCTCCCAAGGAAGGTATAGGAAAGTAACGGAAGCCCTGACATCATCTATTTTTACCCTTTTATCTCACTTTATAACTCCCCTCCCCACTTAAATCGAAAAATTGATTTTCTCGAACGTAGTATTTAGAAAGTGTAAAAGAGCTCTTTTTTTCCTTTCGTTTATCACATGCCATATGTTGCCATAGTTCTAAAGACCAAGCAACAGCCACCCCCACAACTCTAACTCCATTGGGACAATTTGCCCACAAACTTCATAGTAATGGAGATCTTGCTTAGAGGAATCTGCATACCGAATTTCACTCCTTTAAATGTATAAACACACGTAGAACTTTTGGTCCACTCTAAGTTTCATCCCCGAAACTCTTACCCCAGTGGGCTAATCAAAACCAAACTAAATAGTGAAGGTGCTCAGGCCCATAGAAAACTACATTCCGAATTTCAACCTTCTAGTCCAAAAAATGCGGAAATTATGAAGGGGATGGACGGACAGACTGGCATTGTGAAATCAATAAGTAGCTTCATTCTTCCGCTATTTAATAATTTACAATTAGGCAATAAATAATTTAAATATATACAGTGTATGCAAAAAAATATTCACAATTTTGCATTTTCCTTATATTATTAAGCAGTGGAAGAATGGAGCTACCTATTGGTTTCACAATGTCTGTCCGCCCCCTTCATAATTTCTGCATTTTTTGAGGTAGAAAGTTGAAATTCGGAATGTAGCTTACTATGGGCATGAGTACCTTCACTATTTAGTTTGGTTTTGATTGGCCCACTGGGGTCGGAAATAGGGGGGGGGAGTTAGAGGGGACCACGTGATCTATGTGATATTTAGGTGTGTAAAGGAGTGAAATTCGATATCCATACTCCTCTAAGCAAAATCTACATTCCTATGAAGTTTGGGCCAAATTGTCCCAGTAGGGCTGGAGTTGTGGGGGTGGCAACCACTTGGTCTTTAGAACTATGGGCAACATATGGAAAAATAGAGTTCGAAAATTATGAGTAAGGAAACAAGATAGGGTTCTTTTATATTTTCTAAATACTAAGTTCGAGAAAATAAATTTTTGATAAAAAATTGGGGTTAAAAAGTGCAGATGAAGGGGTAAAAATTGATGAACTCAGAACTTCCGCTACTTTCCTATACCTTCCTCGGGAAGCTTCATTTCTTGTTATTATTATACACTGAAGATGAAAGTTTAATTGCATCTTTATTGTAGTGTACACATTGCATTCAACTACACTTGTTGAAAGACAAATACAAATATGAAAATTTGAAAATAAGAAAAAAATTTTTATCCTGTGTAACATCCTTGGAAAGTTCAACATTGGAAAGTTCAACTTTTCAAAGCAGGAGAGAGACATAATACATATTTAATATATCACATTCTGAAATTAAACATCCATTCGTATTTTGACTGTCATCAGGTGTGCTTTCAGTTAAATTGTTATCCAAGTTGGGACGAGGAAAAGCTTTGAGATCTGCCGAAAAAGGCTAGATTGAAGCTTTTGCCTCATAAGGACTATCAGCGAAGATTGCTAAAACGTTGCATAGCTCTAGAAGAATATTTCCAAATATCAGGTTGTTGCAAAAGTTTTTTCCGGATTTTTATTCCAACACAAAAACGATTGAACTTGAATGACAGATTCAGCTCATGCAGATGCCGGGCAATGGTTGAAAAGTGAACCTTGAACTGTTCTGCGAGTTCCCTCGTTGTTACATTGTGATCTTCATCAATTGCTTGGCGTAGATCACCATCTGAAATCATGATTGGCCGACCAAAGAGGTGCATCTTGAAGAGTGCTATCTTCGCGTCCGAACCGGAGATACCATTCTTCTATTGTACGTAAACTAACAGTATCATCACCTAAACGTTGGCAAAAGTTTCGGTGACATTGCGCAGCACTGATCTTTCCAGAATACTCGTAGAAGATTATTGCTCGAATATGCTCGCGTGAAAGATATAGTCAGAAAGATGATTCTTGGTTGTAATATAGCAAAGATATTCAGGAATCGAATGCAATAATTTGTTTGAAAACATATAAAAATCCCCCTCGGAAAATGAGCCCATCTTGGGCACGGGTTCTAGGACCGGAAGAAACTTTTGCAACAACCTGATATCTACATCATAAGAACAACCGAAGTGCAAAATGTCATTATGGAAGAAAATCTGCGACAACAAAAAGCCAACGACGGGCTGTCATTCTTCTAACATTTAAAAAAAAAACATGTTTATCTGGAAAATCAAAGAACAGATTACTGTACATACATAATGCCATCTGTTCAATAAAACATGCAAAACTTACCAAACGAAGGAAACATGTAAACACTTGAGTTTGCTCGAAAACATCAAATGAATGGAAGAAAATTATATTTTCGGATGAAAATTTTTTAATTTAGATGGACTTGATTGATGGTTGCCCGTACTACTGGCCCGACATCAGAAGTGAAAATATTGTGTATTCTCAACGAGTCTCTGGTGGTGGTTCTTTTCAGGTATGGGCAGCGTTTGCTTTTAGTGGAAAACAGGTTTTGGCTTTTTGCATGGCAGAAACAATTCTATAACATATCAAGTAAACATTAGGCCTCAATTGGAAAAGTATGACGATCAAATAGCTGGACATGAATGAATTTTCCAACAAGATGGGGCTAGGTTTCCCAGTCGACGCTAGAGTTCCTTAAGACCAAGAACGTTAAACTTCTTGAATGGCCATCATGTAGCCCCGATTTAAACCCAATTGAAAATCTTTGGGGAGACTTACTGAAAGAAGTATACACAAATGGCCGACAATATGCATCTATCTCCGATGTAAAGACTTCAGTGCAACGTGCATGGAATAACATTCATGTAAAAGGTTTGCAATGCTTAATTACCTCAAGGAAAGATCAAAACGTTCTTGCGAAAGCGTTCTAACTTTGTTACACAGGGTAAAAAAAAAGATTTCTTATGTGCAAATTTGCATATTTAAATATTTTTCTTTAACAAGTGTGTCTGAATACATTCGACTCTAATAAAAACGTATAGAAAGTATCATCTCGATTCTATTTATGCTTTTTTTAGTGATATTATTTTTGTGCACACAGTACATTATTTTGTGATATTCATTACATGAGCCTCCTCGAAAGAGAAAATTCAACCCTACGTTGGTCTTGAATTTAGTGTCGCTATCTAATTTTTGTCGCTGCCATGCCATTTGCTTCGAAAGCTTTTCAAATCATGAAACTAATTAAATTTTTCTTTTCCTCATCTCCATATAAATTTTGCACTCTCGTCCACCCAAGACCAACCGGATTTCCTTCACTTGTCTCCTTCAAGTCTAGACTGGATACCATTAAAATACGCGAAAGGCCTCCACGAAAAGGTTTCTTCCGGGGAAAAAGAAGAAGGGAGGAAAACGTTGAAACTTATACATTCCTTCTATAAAGAGGAGTTCGTTTAAGAATTCATTAGTACAAAATATCTGTTTTACTTCTTAATTTTGCAACATTATCAGTTTGCCCGATCGCATGGATTGATTACAAAAACTTGTTCCTTTGCCCAATTGCATGGATGTTGCCACATTTCAGGATAGCCTTTCTGAACTTCTAACTTTGAAAACTGAACCTGTAGAAATTCATTTTGTGTTTATTAACGGATACAAATGCCGTAAAGTTTCGCAATGCATTTTCGGAAAAAAACGGTTCTCTGAAATGATGTAGTAAAGATGAATGATTTTTTTGCTGTAAAAGTTTCTGTGAAGCTTAGGAATACATTTGTATATGACCTGTTTTCTATTTGTTGAGAGTAAGAAGTTTTGAAACGGAAGTTTCTTGCTAATCTTTAATGAATTTCTCTATGAATGAATTTGAAAATAAAAATTAGGGAATACTTCAAAATTAATATGAAGCGATAGTAAAGAAGTATTCAGAAAAGCTAATGACAAGTCAAATAAAGTTGTCCGATAATGCAAATGCGATGCAAACTCAATTATCTTGATTGAGTAGCAAGTGACATATTGGTGAAGCATATCAAACTAGACGAGAGTGCCACTCATTGACTGTTCAGTAGAGTGTAGGACCACCCTGGACTGCCAAAATACACTGAGAGCGAAGAGGTATGGACAGGATCAGATTATCCGGCAGCTCTTATGGTGTCCTCTGCCAATCTTGCTCCAGGCCAACTTCCACCTTAAGAAGGTTTTTATTCACCATGGATACGTCTTTCGGATGCTATGCATTCATCAAGTCATGTTGAAAAATGGATGCATAGCATCCGAAATACGTATCCATGGTGAATAAAAACCTTGTTGTGGAAAAGTATTTGGCTTCCTGGTGTTTTACTGATCTCTCACATGTTAGAAACCTGTTGGATATCAAGAATCAAAAAAAATATTCACTGCTCTCCACATTTCTCATGCATTTCGAGTGTCTGGGAATCTTGAAAAATAAATTCTGTGAAATTCGGCGAAGTCGACGAATTGAGGCGTAAACTTTCAAGATCATTGATAAGGTCGATTCTGCACAGGTTAATGAGCTGAAGGGAATGCCAGACTCTTACTAATTGGCAGCATTGAGGGGAAGTGGGATGCTTCCTCCCTTTTTAACCCCTTATGACCATCCGCATGGGAACACCTTCCTTAAGTTTTGGAGGATAATTGGTTGAGGGTTCCATTAAGCCTGTTACGGTTGAGCGAATGAAATCCGAAGATGACTTTGATTGATTAATTAAGAAGATAATTTATTTTGCATGGAAAATTATAATCCGATTGTGTAGTTCGTTTAAATACCAGGAAATTATTTCCATTTTTTTATGGATTAATATAGCTAATCGTTTGCTATAATAGGCGGCTATGCGCAGCCGCGGTAGCGATAGCGACACTTCTGTTAAAAATTTAGGTAGAAAACCGGTTTTGAACCGGCAAAAGACAATTTAAGTTCCATTAAAAACTAATGAATTTTTCCTTAGATTAATCCGTGACTAGATGAAGAGAAAATAAAAGCTTCCGATGATAGTGTTGAGATGTTCGCCATAAACAACAATTGGTATTAAGCTATAACGTGCAGGAAAAAATATTCAGATGGCAGTTATAAATTTGAATTCTAATCTATATATAAGTTACATAGCTAGAAAGAAGAAAGCCAGTGTTGATACTTGTGTATTCAATTTTCTGGTATTCGTAGAAATACGCCTGTCAGACCTTTTAAAATCCTCTTCCCATGTTAAAGAGGCACACTTTCTATGATATTACTAAAAAACGAAGCTTTCATTCGCTTCTTTCAATTAAGTAGCATATAATAAATTTTTTAAAAAATAAATTAAATTTTTTGCAATCGACGTGCTTTACTAACAAATTACGCCTACTATTATTATTATCATTATTACTTGCTATTTTCTTTACTTCCAACTAAATAACTGTCATCCACTCAAATGCAGTAAACATTTGCGCCTAGATTGATGATTAATGGCGATTTCATGTCATCGTAATTCATAATTCATTAAGGAATTAACTTAAATCAGAAAAATCAAATTCATGCAAATTACTCATTGTTTTTCATCCAGTTGATGCTTCAGTGATGATCTTACACTATCCTTAGGCTTCTATGCTCTAGAAATAATATAGAGCGGACTTCTTTTTCATCTTTTTCAGTTTTTTGATATGTACAGTGCCAGATAATTTTCGATTAAATTAAGTGGAATATCAAGAATAAACTAGAGAAAAGAGTGGTGAGTTCATTAACTCACATATTCAATATTCTCTTTAATGTTTTTGTTTCAGGTTAAACGAAGACCGTTCTTACAAGGGACATACAGGGTATTGCAAAAATATATAGGACAGTACTGTTGGGTAGCCTATCCTTTCGCTTCAGGGGCCGCTTCATAAAATGATAATTGGGAAATTTTATTTTGTTAACCCATTTACGCCGAATTTGGTAAGTATGGAAATTGAGCTTCATATCTTAAATTTACAAAAGCATAAAAAAATTACATCTACGGATGACAGCATATAATTTTAAATAAACACTAAGTTTGGAATCGTCACTACTTAGTTTTCTTGTTAAGTGAAATAAAAGTAAAAATTAAAAATTAAAATTAATTTTTAATTTTTCTTTTTATTTTTAAGTTATCAAGAAGCATGTTTAATTTTTAAGTTATCAAGAAGCATGTTTAATTTTTAAGTTTCATAAAATAATTGGCTATTTATTGAACTGCATTTTCATTTCATCGAAATTTTTATTGTGAACTTTTCGGACTTTTCGGACCTTAATTTCAAAATTCAAATTCTTTAAGACCTTCAAAATTCAAAATTTTTCATCGTTATCATTTCATATTGTCACCTTTTAAACAAGTGCCGAGTTATAATGAAGTCCGTTTCTACGAGGTGTGAAAATTATTGCCAGGACAGTAGACTTGAGATTACTTGGACTGTTAGAAGCTTTATTATTTAGTAATCTTTTAAATTTTATTAGTTTTAAGTCTCTTTTTCTTGTAATTTTTTATGTCTTTGTAAATTATTCTTTATGTCTTTACATGCTACAGAATATAAATTTAAGATATGAAGTCTCAATTTCCATTTTTACCAATTTCGGCGTAAATGGGTTAACAAAATAAAATTTCCCAATTATCATTTTATGAGGCGGACCCTGAAGCAAGAGGAATTAGCTACCCAGCAGTAATCAGTACATCTGGGTAGTTGTACAAGCACTTTTTTTACGCCAAGCATACTTTGGAAGCGATAGCGTTGTTTTCAAGTGAAGTTGATTCGTGCGTATTGTTAAGTAATGAAGAAAGAAATTGAGAGCGCAATAATACAAATACAGACTTAACAATGAAGTTTTTGTATGGCTATATCAACACCTCCTAGAAAGAAAGCCAAACAACTGAAACGTCATACATTGTTACATCATCATATTTCGACCATTGTTAACCGCATTTCTACCTATGATAAGCTTTAAATTTGGTCGACTTATGATGATGTAACAATGTATGACTTTTCAGTTGTGAGGCTTTTTTTCTAGGAGGTATTGGCTATATGTGCTCAAAATTTTTCGTTTTCTCGGTTTATTTTGAAAGAAACAGAATTCAGCAATTTCTAATTTTTCTAGCATCATTAGTAGCTTTAGATGAGTAACATATTTCATTTTGGTGGGAATCTGTGAGATACATATCCGTGTAGTTCCCTTTTTAGTCTACATGGCAAATATTAGGTCGTTTCATATTTATTAGCAGATTCTGACACAAAAAACAAACAAACAACAACAACAGCTCTCTGCAGCCATGTCTGCTTTCCACTGTACTCAACGTGATTGGAATTCAAAAAATCACGTAGTGGCAGAAGCTGCCATCATAGTGATCTAAGAAATTGCTAACCAGAGATTCATGGTTTGCTCCTCAAGGAGCGGTCCAAATGGCGAAACACATGATATTCTCAAAGGCTGGTGAATATAGGGTGAGACAGGATCTCGTGCCCCAATGCGCTGATTATTTGCATACTTCCAACAGACAAGTGGTCGTATTCCATCATAGAGGATGTAGAGCCTTAACGAATGACGAGCAATGACTGCTTGTTGTTTAATTTATAGTGACATTCGTCTAGCTGACGGCAGTACACGCGAGTTATGACTGCTGACAACTTTCCATTTTCCCTGACTCTCCAGAATATGGGAACCCTGTATTAAGCAACTATTCAGCAGCGTAGCACTTGTCATGTTCCTTTGCACGTGAAAAAACTCATAATGCACATTTCTTAGCGGTTTTTGATTTTACCATTTAATACTTTTTATTCGTCAGGGCAGTCTTCTCAATGATTACTCGCCAATATGTAGTTTCATTTTAATTATCCTTGCTCTATATTAAAAACTAGCAGAGGCACCCGCCGTTATCCGGGATAATTACAGTATAGGTAAACAGAAAAACCTCAGGAAGTTAAATAATACCTCAAATTGGTTTTCAGTAATTCTACAATTTCCTGCTGTAGACGAAGCTCCTGTTATTCAGATGTATCCGACGCCTGGATAACTTTGTCTTCTCTGATCAATATCCTTCTTTTCTTCGGTATTTTTTCGTTAGATATGTATCCTTCGAACGATTATTAAAAAGCAAAATACAATGTGCTTGTTGATTGGAAGAGTCGAGTTGATGTATGCTTTATCGGTTATGTTGTAAACAACCGGCGTCCTTATATACCCAACCCACTGTAAGAGGAAGGGGAAGCTGCCGTCGCGTCTGGAAGGTTCTACAAAGTTCAAGGATTCCAAACACGCAAATCGTCTGAACATTTGTTACAGAGCTGAAGGGAGACACCTGTAAATCTTTGCCTCCTCGAGAGAGACTGCTCTATCTACACTGCTTGACAATTACTAATGAACAGCAACATTTTTTGTCAATAAATACTGTTCCAAGAAATAAACGTAGACTTCAGTAGACGTATTACAGTGACTTTATGAACACAAGATGGCATGGAATTTGAACTAAGGAAACGAACATAATGGCAAAGGCAGAAGAGGTATTATAAAGCATCAATGAGCGACTAAAGAAAAATGTTGGTTGTTTGTCACTGGATTGAAGTGTGAGACCCTTAGTAGTGAGTATTGCCTCCTCGAACTGCAATGCATGTTTTGCATCTATTTGGCATGCTTCCCACCTGACTGTTGAGAAGAGCAGTCGGGATCTTATCCCATTCTTCCTGTAACGCAGTTGTCAGCTCCTGCAGCGTTCTGGGAGGAAGATTCCTTTGTGCCACACGTCTACTAAGAGCGTCCCAGGCATATTCTATGGAATTGAGGTCCGGGGAGTATGCGGGCCACTGTAAACGCTTGATATCCTCAATCACAAGAACATCCGATACCATGTTCGCCACGTGTGGACAGGCATTGTCGACCTGATTTTCACTGAACCACAGCTCACTGGACACGTGACTTTTATTCAAATTATGCAAATCGAACAACAGAGTAGCAATCAATGTTTTGACGCGTCCTGCATTATTTTCCAGCCCCCCTAAATAGCGGTTTGGATGGTTTATTATATTTTTGGCGTCAACTACCAAGATCATTTTGCGCCTTTCACACAAGTTATATCTGTACGCAACCCGGAACAAACACAAACATTCATGCCCGCGGCGGGATTCAAACCCACGGCCACTGGACTCGAGAACTAGAAAGCCTACGCCCTAGCCCTCTCGGCCACATGGCCGGCCCCTAAATAGCGGAATGCGCATGTTCCTTAGCAAATGTCAAGCAGTATATCGTGGTATTATACTCATTTTCTGCCCATTGTTAATAATTCTTGGAAATTAATATTTTTCTGCAATACATCACACAATATTTTCCCGGCACTGATGTGGAAATATTATGGCAACAATAACTTCACGAAACAATTTTTTTTTTTTTTTTGGATGGCAGTGGATATACATGATCGTTTGTGTCTGTCTGCTCTGCAATCCCAACAATCTGAGTGAGGTTATTCATCCTTAATCTGTTGTTGCAATTGCACTCTGCTCTCGGTACCTTGAAGAAAACCTTGGTCATTTATCGCCGTTTCTTCTGTTGACACGCTCACTACTTGCTCAGTTGCAGCAGTGCGCTGGCGAAAGCAATACAGCACCGAGCGAAGGGACTGCTTCCTCTGTCGCCTGTCCACTCTTTCTCAGTAGTCCGCTAACTCTCCATTATCTCCAGTTACTGCTCATTTTTAAAGATTTTCACGAAAATGTTAAGTTCTAAGAATATCAATTCTAAGAAAAGCTCGACAACAGGAATTCTATGCATTGTTACAAATTCGCAGAGATGGGATGGAATCTTATTAATGAACGTTATTTACATTGTACAAACTTTTCCTTGCTTGTTGGTCATTAGATATATATTGTTGGTCCGTGCTTATTGTTGATACAAGCACGATGGACCGATTGTTGCACAAACTTTGCCTTGCACTATTGGTCATGAGATACTTCTTATTAGTATGCCCAGCCATCATTATGAATATTGATTATTTTCGATAATTATTATTTTTTCAAAATCTCATGTAGACAGTGGCCTTCCTGTTGCTTTGAAAAATAAGTGTGAAAATTTTTCATCAAAATCGGAATAAGACTTATAGATTTGTATAAGAAACAAACAAACAAACAAACAAACAAACAAACAAACAAACAAACAAACAAACAAACAAACAAACAAACGCACAAACAAATCCACAAATATATATAGATCTTCCTGTGTTTCTCAAATGACACTTGACAAAGTAAATGAAAAGCGGTAGTCATTTGCTTAATATGGGAACCCTGCCCACGCCTTTTATCAATGATCGTTGGACTTTCGTTTTGGAGATCTATCTGTTGACTCTATATTTCATTTCGAAAGTCACTTGTTTAAGAGAACAGCGCCGATTGGTCTTGACCAACCGTTTCAGCCGACTTTCTCTTTTAGAATCCATAATTGGTATGTCGGATCAGTAACACGTGGATTTTCCAACCCCCATATCCTGCACTTGTGTCTATTAGTTTTTACAGACACGCAGAATGTTGCCTCATCATTAAAAACATTCTTGGAAAGGAAAGCATTGTCATTGTCGATTCTGCCAAGTCACAGCTGTTCTGGTAGTTCAGTGTCGAAACACGTTTAACCAACGCCACACGAGAATATTTCAGAAAGTTCCTATTTCGGAAATACTTCCATCCCTGACCCCATAGCCGATAATCATGCTGTTTTCCAAGTTCGTTATCGCGTGCCTTTCATATAGGTTTCACTGTTCACGGATGTCAAATCTTAGTTTCCGTGCGATACCTTCATATATGCGCAGTATAATACCTAAGAATGTTCCAGTTTGCTTTTGAGAGGTGTTCAAAATAACATGATTGGGAACTAGCTTCTATTTTATTTTATTATTTTATTATTTTATTATTCGCCTCTCACAGACAATTGTAAACATTATTTATCATCAGCAATAGTGACGGGAGCAGTAAAATTTATTATGAAAGTGACATTGTGGCATTTCATTTGTCTCCTGTAGACATTCGTTAGCATTTGACCGGGAAGATTAGCAAGTGCTATATATGCAACTTACACTGTTAAAAAATAAAATTCTATTTACTAAATACAATATTCGATAAACATAGAACGATAATAAGCCTTAATTCATACACCCGATGCCAGAAGTGCTGATGTAACTTGCTCATCGTATAAGTACTACCCACTAGTTGATTTCCCATTCACTTCCGCTAATTATAAAACAACCAAAATAACATAAACAATCATAAACAGGAGTGCCCAGTATTTATCTTCCAATCGGAAAGAATCGAATGCAAAGCGATCTCTGTGTTTTATAAGTCATTGGCATTTTCAGGTGAGATAGCAAAATCGTTATTATCTTTTTATTTGTTACCTGCATGCGCGTGATCCCCCTGAACGAGCGGATGGTCCGTCTTGTTCATGACGACAACGAGGAATTGGAGGCACCTCAGGTGAAGTTGGATCGCCACGCGTATTCCTCACGCTCCCTGTTGCCATTGGCAACCGATTCCCCCGGGTGCTTGTCCGTGCACACGCCTCCGCTCTTTCTCTCTATCTCCGCTGGGACTCCGTGCAATCGACTCTCACAGGCATCAATGGCGGTGCCATTGTTTTCGATTCCTACATTGAAAAAACAAAATTTTAAAATTATTGCTAATGTAATGTATTTGAAGAATATAAAAAAAATGAAATTTTATTTTTTAGAGTTAACTAATAACTATTAACTATTAAGAACATAGTAGATCGAAAATCCTTTTAAAGATAAAAGATGAGAGGTTTTAATTTCCTCTGCTTTTAAAAGTAATTCTTCTCTTAAAAATCAATTTTTAAAGAACATTTTCTCCTTTATGCTTTCATTACTACTTTGTAATTAAACCCGTTTAATATTAAAAGCAATTTTCAGAAATTTGTTCTCCATGGATTCTCGATGTGATCGATTTGACATCGATTTAAATTGATTTATCTGTCTGTTTGTCGCTTTGAAACGTCGATTCAAATAATTCATTTCCTCGAAGCGTTTAACAAATTTAATGAGAGAATATATTACACCATTTATTCCCTAAAATGTCGTCAAAGTTGTCGAATATAATTATACAAGATGTGGTTAAAACGTTCGGTGAATGGACCGATATCTAAACAATAACGTTAAGGCCGGGAAGACGCGCTTGGGCATGGGCACTAGGAGGCAGATGAAGAAGCACCCAACTTAGCGTGGAACACAATGAATGTGAAGACTCGTGTGATAATGCAATAGAGCAACGTATGAACTTCAAGTTTTGCGTGAAACACTTGCTGCTACGCTTCCGATGTACTCGACCAGAATTGTATAGGACTAGGCATTGGATTTTGTCGTGCAAACCGTGTGCGCAACTGTTCTCGAGCATCCAACGTAATCTTTTTGTTTACCCGCCTCAGAGGAGCCTTAAAATGCTAACATTTTGCAAACGTACCGGACATCCAAGGACGTTTGACATCAACGCTTCGAGCGATTCCAAAAGAAGCCTTTGCTGACAGTTCTCAGGAGCTGTACAAACTTTGTCAAAAGTGTATTGTGGCATTGGCGATTACTTTGAGGGTCAATAAAGGAAGTTTGGTTGTTTCTTCTGTTTTCTTTATTTTCTGATACCATTCACTGAACTTTTTAGACACATCTTGTATAACGAGGAAACCTGACATCGCTGTTCTGGAAGGTAAGTTATCATAATCACGTAAAAAAATTTCTGTCGATATACAGACAGATTTCCCAGCTCTAACATAAGTGACTAAAGGATTTAAAAATGTTGAAAATCAACGATTCACTTAATTAATATATTCGTTTATTAACACCTAATAAAGTACACCCTACATAATTATTATTAAATAGATTGCCCATTTCTGCTTAGGAAAACATCGGCTCGGCAACCATGCGTCCGCTATACGACTTTATTTAATATGAGCGAATCTGACATTTTTAGCCAAGCATAACGGGCAAAACCAAAGATTTGAGCGACTTCATACGAGGTATAGTAATTGGCCCGTAGATTGTCAAGATTGGTTAAGCGCAGGAAAAACGTACAGTCAAAGACACTCCCGCACCCGATAATATTCTTCAGCGATAGGGATTGACAACGTATGGAGGATTGTAAATGCCAACCAGCGGACGACAAAGTAAATTTTAGAATGTAGTATGCACCGAACGTTGTTCCGTATTGGCTTTTAAAGCCGACAATGGCCGATTACAAAAATGTGACATGATCTGATAAATCATGCTTCCTCCTTCACTATGTTGATGAAAGATTGCGGATATGGCACTATTCCTGTGTAGTATTGACTTTACAGATTGGTGATTTGAGAAATATTTTCATGGGGACGTTAGGTTACCTGGCCACTTATAGATCGTATCTGAGTTCTAGTTTTCACTCCAAGACAGATCTCTAACTTTCAGCATGGCAATAACACTTGCCAGAATGTTTGTTTGGTTTCCGAGAGGTCCAGGAGCATGAACTAAGTTTACCGCTTGGTCTACGCAGTCGACAACTCTCAACCTATCGAGCATTTGGGAGATGAACTTCCATCAGTTGCGTTGAGGCATGAGAACATATTTCTGTACAACTAATTCAAACAAAGACTCCGTCGCTATGAGCATGTTACAGAAGGTAATGGGAACGCATATCTAGCAATGTAGCCATTAGCATGGATCCTCAACTGCAAAATAAAAAGCTTTTATCTTCAAAAAATCTGACATTGATTATGATGATGTTGATGAGTTATTCAGCCGACACCTAAGTCCGCTGGTGTTATGTCCTTGGAATGCCTCTCCAATTATCCCGATCGGCCTCGGTGGCTCAGTGGTTGCGTGATCGCCTCTGATGCCCGAGTACGCGGGTTCGATCCCGGCCGAGGACGACGAGGATTTTTCAGGGGGAAATCCTGAGATCACGCACTTCCTTCGGAAGGGAAGTAAAGCCGTTGGTCCCGTGTAGTCGTTTGCCGGTTGCACATTAAAGAACCCTTGCGAGGCAAAATTTGCGGCCCCTATAACGCCGTCCTGAAATGACCATGGCAGTTGAAAAGGACGTTAATACCAAACAAACAAACCAAACCAAACCAATTATCCCAATCTTGAGCCGCGCGTTTGAGTTCTACATAGGTCGCCAGTTCTGCTTCTTTGCACATCTGGTTCACCAAAGTCTTTCTCGGTCGCTCGCGTCTCCTCTTACCCTCCAACCTCTCCTCAAGCACAGCTATCAGCAAATTTTCGTGCCGCAATCCTCTCTAATTCATTGACATCGACTGATTCACACATTTCAGATATCCCTAAACTAGTTTAGGTCATTTTTTTGTGATATCCATGAGTTTGTATTATTTGTACGTTTTTAGCATGTACACTTCTTGACCGATGAAGCTTTATCATTAGAAGCTTTACAGTTGCGTCTCCATGTGAAACAGCCTAGTGTATTATTATTGATTTATTGTGAAATTCGGCCACGCCAACTTCCGGCTTGATGAAAGAGATTTCCGATTATTTTTCTGGAACTACTATTAAGAGTATTTTCTTCAGAAAGTTGTTTTAAGGTCAAGGTTATAGAAAAGAGATTATTTCGAATTTCCGTATCTAAACGACTTACCTTTAAAATCCAGACTTTTGTTTTATTCTAAGAAATCCCAATGAGAAAGCAAAATTGATTTTCTTGATTTCTTATTAGGATTGGAATTTTCTGTGTTTTCGTTTAACTCATGAAAGTTTGATACTTTAGGATTGGATTTTTCTGTATTTTTCTGTACTCGAGCTCATAAATTTTTGATACTTTACGCGACAACATGTTCAAAAATTCTAGTGTTGCTCGAATAAGTTCACCAAATGGCCGACAAACGTTTTAGCTTTTTATTTTTTTACTTTATATTCAAAAAAGCCATTTAACACTTAGCTAATTCGTAAAGATTGTTTAAAAATTAGTTTTTTCTTCATTTCAACTTAATTTTTATTTACAAAATTTGCTTTCCTAAAATTATAAGCTTTCTATGCTTCTGAGAATCTGCAGTTGAGCAAAAAAATTAATGGCAGGGTGTTCAACAAAAGTTAGGAGCTAGTTCTATAAAATCCATACAAAATACGAATTGGAAAATAAAAGTTATGTAATTTTTGATGTATATACACTACCCTATCAAAAGTCATGGGACACAATCACTTTAATAGCAACACTCAAAAATATACATATTTTAGTATCTTGTTGGTCCACCTTTTCCTGCTATCACAGCTTCTACTCTCTGGGGCGTACTGTCCACAAGTTTTTGATACTTTTCGCCATTCTGCCATAAGTGTCTTGGACAGTTCGGTCACGGATTTCGAGCCCCATGTGAACCCCCTCAAGTTCCCGAACCCCCTTTTCATCAAACCATGTGCCTACAGCCCTTGTTTTATGGCATGGTGCGTTATCGTGCTGAAACAGAAAAGGGCCAATCCCAAAGTGCTGCCAGAGAGATGGGAGTGCTGCGTTATCCAGAATGTCTTGGTAAAGCTCTGCGTTTAAATGTCCGTCCACAGAAACGATTGCACCCAACCCATACCATGAAAAGCACCCCAACACCATCACCGACCCTCCGCCGAACTTCACCGTGGGCACAACACAGCCTTGGCAGATAACGTTCGCCGAGCATTCGTCATACCCAAATCCGTCCATCCGATTGCCAGATGGTGTAGCGGACTCATCACTCCAATCAACCATTTGTCATTGATCTAGAGTCCAATGTCGTCGCTCTTTGCACCATTGCAATCTCCTCGCTGCATTGCTGGTGCTAGTGTGAGGTTTGTAGGCTGGGCTCTGCCATAAAAGCCCATTGCTTGCAGTTCCCTGCGAACAGTCAGGGTGCTCAAAGTTGTTCCTGTCGACTCTATGAACGATCTTGTCAGTCCATCAAGTGATGTGTGACGGTTTGCAGTGACCACTTTACGAAGAGCCCTTTGGTCTCTGGCCGACATGATCTTGGGTCTTCCAGTCCTAGGTGGAACACTTGTGGTGCCTTTCTCTTTCCATACCCGGATGACGTTGTAAACGGTCGATTTCGGAATGTTTAGGAGGGTTGACGACTCTCTAACAATTTTGTCTGCGAGATGGCGCCCAACAATTGTACCTCTTTGGAAGTCTGAAAGCTCTTTTCTTTGAGACATTCTTACAGCATTCACGCAAGCATCATCTCATAATAGCATACTCTCTGTTATGTAGTGCTAGCAAGAATGCCAACAGTGAAATTACAAAGGAATCTCCCATTTTGATGCAAATCAGGGTTGTCCCATGACTTTTAATAGGGTAGTGTAATTCTATGAAAAAGTATTTATTTTTATTTAAAGAAAAATCAAAATATAATACCGCGCCTCCCCCCGATTTCGGTTAAAATACTGTTAACACATACAGGGTGTTTCAAAATTGCAGCACCAAACTTGGCAAAACGTTAGAGGGGATCAATGTGAACATCTTTTGTTAATAACATTTTATTCTAAAATGACTGTGCAGTCAGCTATAGTACAAAGATTCCACTGTTTCATCCTGCTTATTCGGAGTCCCATTAGCAAAAAGACAGTATTGCTTAATGTTTTGAATAACATTAATTTGCCCACCACAGAATAATGGTTCATTCCTTTAAATCCATACACTAGTACGCAATTAGACGCATGGTTAGTACAGAAAGTGATTGTAAATTTTAGTTGTCAATCGGAACCATTGCAAGCACAGCATGCAGACGTACTCAAATGAAGAATTGGCTGACATGCATTTCGTGTATGGACCATCCAATGGGAATGGGAGAGCTGCAGTTAGGCTGTACCAGGAAAGATACCCCACTAGACGTGTGTCTCACTATCAGACATTCGCGAATCTGCATCGGCGACTTCGTGAAACAGGATCTTTCTCCAGGAACATGGGCAACGCAGGACGACCACGTAACAGGAACGTAGCGCTACAGGACGAGATTCTGCAACAATTTGCTGATAACACAACAACAAGTGTACGTGCAGTAGCGCACAACCTGGGTGTGAACCACACTTATGTTTGGAGAGTTGTGCACGAGAATTTGCTGTATCCATTCCTCCGGCAAGAGGTCCAATCATTGAAGATAACTGATTACCCTCTTCGTGAAGCATTTGCAACGTGGTATTTAGCACAAAATCACACGGACCCTACATTCACATCACATGTACTATTCACACATGAAGCCATGTTAACACGAGAGGGAATGTTTAATTCACACAATGCACACCTGTGGGCTCATGAGAATCCACACGCACGTTTTCTCCGTGCATATCAACAGCGCTACAGTATTAACGTTTGGTGTGGAATTGTGCATGAACAATTGATTGGCCCATACACTATATGATCAAAAATATCCGGACACCCCTCACAGATCATCGATTGGCCCAATGTCACATGATAATGACTTGCACATCATTTAAATAGCTTCCAACACCTTCAGACACAACTCTGCTTGGACATTGGCAAGAATGGGTCGTTCGGCAGAGCTCAGTGAGTTCCAACTTGGAACCATCGTTGGATGTCACCTATGCGGCAAGTCCGTGCGTGACATTTCCAGCCTTCTTCAGATACCCAAGTCAACAGTAGGCGATGTCATTATGAAATGGAAGACCCGGGGATCAACAACAGTTCAACAACGAACCGGTAGACCCAAGAAACTAACGGACTGAGATCGTCGAGTGCTTCGTCGTGTCACCCGCAGCAACCGGAAGTCCTCGGCGGAAAAAATTGCCACAGAGTTTCGAAACGCCTCTGCAAATGATGCCAGTACCATGACAATTCGTTGGGAACTGCACACGATGGGATTCCATGGCCGTGCTGCTGCCCACAAGCCCCACATCAGCAGGGTCAACGCCAAGCGACGTCTGGAGTGGTGCAAAGCCCACAGAAACTGGACAATGGACCAATGGAAACGTGTAATGTGGACAGACGAATCTCGCTACACACTCTGGCAATCCGATGGACGAGTTTGGGTTTGGCGCATACCTGGAGAACGCTTCTTACCTGAGTGCACAGAGCCCACAGTCAAGTTCGGAGGAGGAGGAATCATGGTGTGGGGCTCATTTTCATGGTACGGACTGGGCCAGCTCGTTCCTGTGCAAGGAATCATGAACTCCGACCGTTATCTGAATGTTTTGGACAACTGTGCACTTCCAACGTTGTGGCAATTTTTCGGAAACGGGCCATTTCTCTACCAACACGACAATGCTCCGTGCCACAAAGCGAGGCGTGTACAGCAGTGGTTTGCGGACTCAGGGGTCGAAGAAATCGATTGGCCGGCACAAAGTCCCGACCTCAATCCTATAGAGAGTCTGTGAGATGAATTGGAAAGACGCTTGCGGGCCAGATTACATCGGCCAACTTCTGTACCTGAACTGATTCTCGCTCTTCGGGAGGAATGGAGGAACATTCCGGAAAGTACCTACCAACATTTGGTGGAAAGTCTTCCCCGAAGGGTGGAAGCTGTGATTCGGGCAAAGGGATGTGCAACACCCTATTGATTTCCATGAAATCGTGGCTAGAGCGCAAACGTGCATGTGTCCGGATATTTGTGATCATATAGTGTTTATGATGCCCACTTCCTTAACTCGGCATACGTATAACATGTTTCTTCAGCATGTGTTACCAGAACTCTTGGAAGACATACCACTGAGAGTTCGCCGAGACATGTGGTACCAGCATGATGGGGCATCACTCCATTTCTCCCGGGAAGTACATGATTACCTTGATGCAAGATATCCAAACAAATGGATCGGTCGTGGAGGTCCTATTAACTGACCACCCAGGTCACCTGACCTCACATGTCTGGACTACTTCCTCTGGGGACATATGAAAAGTGTGGTGTATGAAACTCCTGTTGAGTCACAGGAAGATCTTGTGGCACGTGTGGTGGCTGCTGCAGCGATGGTAAACGAGATGCCTGGAGTGTTTCAGCGCATCAACCGTTCCATGTTACGACGATGTGAGACTTGCATTGAAACAGGTGGTCGACATTACTGACTTGTTTAATTAATGTTCTTTGTAATGATGTGAATAAACATGTTAAAGGTTAACAGTGTTTCCGTTCATGTTAATTAATTGAATCCACGTTCTGCAGTTGACTGCAGAATCATTTTAGAATAAAACGTTATTAACAAAAGATGTTCAAATTGATCCCCTCTAACGTTTTGCCAAGTTTGGTGGTGTAATTTTGAAACACCCTGTATATCCATATATATATATATATATACTAACAGTTATTGAAAATGATATCCCGGCTTTATTTGCATAAATAGAAAAAAAATCGAGGGGAAAAGTATTGAAAACAAAGTAAAAAAATTTCTCTGCCCAGCATAGCATTCAAAATGAAATGAGTGACTCATCAAAAAAATCATTGGAAAAATACTGAAAACAAAGTAATAATTTTTCTCTATCCACCATGGCATTCAAAAAACATGAGCGGTTCATCCCGGTTAGAAAAAAATTGGAGAAGTGCTCGGAATATCAATGTCCAGAAAAGGAATAGTGTGATATATCTAAATCTACTAAAGCAAATGCAAAATCTGCTCGGAAGAGGATGAAAAAAGTGAAACAGCTAATTTTCAAGATAAACAGATCACTGGGAAGGTTAACCAATAAAGTAACAAGAAAACTTCAAAGTGAAGAAATTATTAGTGTTACACCAAAATTATACGAAAGAGATATCACGGTTAAAATTGCACGAAAGCCATGGATACAAAAAAAAAGTCGTCGGAAAACTGGCTATTGCAATACAGACATAAAAATATACTTTCCCCCCCAAAAAAATTTGTATTTGAATGCGGATTTTAAATTTTTGTTGAAAAGTATAGTTTTATTTTTGTAAGCTATGGATAAGTGAACTGTGGATAAGCAAGCCATGAAGAAAAGACTGTTATGGACCAAAAATATGTACACATCACAGAAATATTTTGAAATCATAAATGCTGGTGCGGGCGTGCCAAAAATAAATGGAGAAAGAGTGGTGAAGCACTTAGCCCAAATTGCAATCAAACCAATCATAAATCACGGAGGATATTCTGTAATGATTTGGGAGCGCGTGAGTAGTAAAGTTATTGGAAATCTAGTCTTCATTGACAATATCCTGACGAAATTACAAAACTTGGATATTCTCCGTGGAAATTTACAGTCATCTGCTACAAAGTTAGGTGTCGCAAATAATTTTGTTATCCAACAACTAAGATTTGTCAAAGATTATCACAAATCATAAGACATCATTAGAATGGTGTGCTAAATCTCCTGACTTAAACTCTAATGAGCATTTGTGGGAAAAACTGGAGGCAAAACTTACCACCAGACATCCAACAAACAGGGATGAATTGAAACAGATGATACAAGATGCATGGAAATTCTGTGAATACTTGTTACATCTATGCCACAATATATGCAGAGAGGTTATTAAGCAAAAAGGAGGCCCCACAAGATAATAAGTCAAAACTTTTCAGATGAATTACTATGCCTGCCAGCAACATCTTGGCCGAAATCAGGGGTGTGTTATGTTTTGATTTTTTTCTTCTTCTATGTATTTCACATGAAATAAAATTTTCATACAATATTACACCTCAAAAATTACATGACGGGCTTTGCAGAATGAATGTTTTAACTCGAAACTGAGTAACATGCCATTAATTTTGTTGCTTACTAAATATATTCACGTGACCAATACGTCACGTGAATAAGGAGTGCTAATCATTTGCTTAATGATTCCGATAGAAAATTCTACTTAAAATTTTAGTATATGTCGATTTTGAATCTTAACAAAAGGAGGAAAGTTTTAAATTTAAATGTGGTCAGTCTCCTTTTAATGGGGAAAATCGTAAAATTAATAAAAACAAAAAAATAAATAATAAATAAAGTCACCAATCTTGAAAAACGATGAAGAAATTATGAGATGGAAGAAAACTCAAAGAATGTAGTCTATTGAAGATGTTGTTGATAGCAGAAATAAACCCAGTCTATTGAGGATGTAGATGATGTCTTGTGAAGATAATGTTGATAGTGGAAAACGATAATCTTGAAGGAAGCGTTGGTTTTGAAATACAGATGAAATTTTCAAGAGGGTGATCCAAATATTTGGGATAAAATTTATATAAAACGTTTTCGAGAATATTTCTCATCATCAGTAGAATAAAACATTTTTGAATGGTGAAAACAGTTGAAATAAGAATTTAACAATTGATATAAAGATGATGAAGCTAAGTTGGTTGTAATTGTTGGTTATGATTGTTGGCTATTGTATACTAGGGTAATTGTTGTTTAAAAGTAGTATCCATTTATTGTTTCTCTATTGATGGCTTGGCTAAAGTTTTGTTATTTGTAATGATATTTATTGTTTCTTTAATTAATCTTTTTTTTATAATTTTCTTCTTTTCCAATGATTTTTGTGTTATTCCAATCTGGTGTGTGGTTTTCTTTGATACAATGATTTACTAAATGGTTGTTTTTGTCTTTGTGGCGAAGTGCTCTTTCATGTTCTTTTAATCTTATTTCTAATTGTCGTTTAGTTTGACCTGTGTAGATATGTTCACAACTTTTACATGGTATTTGATAAATTATATTTCTAGTGTTCCATTTTTCTTTATTATTTTGACATATTTCATTGAAATCGATATTTGTGTTATTATTTTGATTGATTGTTGTTTTTAGGTTGCTGATGGTTATAATGTTTTAGTAATGTTATTTGTTATTTTTGGTATGTTTTTATGTTTGGTATTTGTTCTATTTTTTTCTGTTTGTGGAAAATTTTATTATTGTATTGTATTGAATATCTTTTTTGTTGTTCTTGTAGAATTGGTATAGTTTTTGTTGTATTGTTTGTAAACGCATCTATTAAAATTTTGTCTATTAAAGTTATTGGATATTTGTTTTTTATTAGGTTCAGTTTAAGTTTTTTTAAATTTGTAGGAATATATTTCGGGGATGTAAGATTTTTTTATTCTTTGTAAATATTGTTTAATAGTGTTAGTGGGTGGGTTGTTGTGGTAAGTATTAGACTGGGTTTATTTCTGCTATCAACATCTTCAATAGACTACATCCTTTGAGTTTTCTTCCATCTCACAAGTTTCTTCATCCTTTTTCAATATTGGTGACTTTATTTATTATTTATTTTTTGGTTTTTATTAATTTTACGATTTTCCCCATTAAAAGGAGACTGACCACATTTAAATTTAAAATTAATCATTTAAACTCCTTAGATCAATAATTATTATTTTATTTATGTGGTGGTTGTCTAACGGCGTTTTTGGCGCTACGTTTTCGTTAATGAGAAATAAATTGTTGTTCGATGAGAGTGTCGCCATAGATGACAATGTTACCAGCTTTAAAGCGTACAATAAAAACTTAAATGCCACATAAATTTTTATTCAGATTTATACCTTTCATAGAGAAAATCTCAGTGTTGCTGCATTTTCGTTCGGTTTCTGTCAAAATACTCTTGCGGGTGCTTTTTTAAGTAGTGCTTCTCTGTTAAAAAATAGGATAATTTGCTTAGGTGAACTTCATAAACTACTACTCGCGAAAATTTTATTAGCAAAATATCAAGAAAATATAATGTTGTAGGTAAAAGTTCTCCAGGTTCTCCAACCTCTAATAGACAAAGAATTTTTAATAGTTTTCAAATTTAAAATAAATTCAATAATAACATCACGTGCCATGATTTCAAAAAAATAAAATCCTTAAAACGAGAATAATTCAATGGAACTAAACAAAATTAAAACTTTAAAAAGATATTGGCTGTTTGACCCCTGGATAAAACCGATTTTGATATAATCAACATTCCGAAGATAAAAATAAATGGCCTCAATTCCGTGGAAAGTGAAACACATTAAAGTAAGACTGCAACTATGACAAGTGTTGAAAGTTTATCGAGATATTGCTATGTGCAAGATGAGGGCGCAAAAGGGGGTTTGGATATTTTTCTCTTTTACACCTAAATAATAAACATTTACATAGTTATTAAATAATGTCAGCTTAATTTTAGAACATGCTGTGTAGCTATGCTATCGTCTGCTGGAAATTCATTTTAAGCATTTATTAATGACAATTCTAATGTCAGTCTGTAAAATCTTCATTTGCATTCTCTGTATGTTTAAAATTGAAGAGGCTTGAAGATATTGCATAAAAAATTTTTCCTGTTTTTTTTTTTCATTTTGATTCTGTGAATGAATTTCTCTTCTAGCGGGTGAAGCAACGGACAATGAAATCGCGCAGAGATATTGGTTGAATGATGAAGCGGTTTGTTGGAAAGAGTTAGGACGTTGCGTCATCATTTCGGAAGTTAAAGGGTTCCCTGAGTGACTCCTAAAAGCAATGGAGAATAGAAGAGAGCGGAAGATTGACGATGAACATATTTCGAAAGATTCACTCGTTCTTCTTTGACGTCACTCTCGTTTAATACACTGACGTTATATTAGCAAGAACTCCGTAATCTTTATTAATCGACTTTTATTCTGCAATAACATTACAAAAGGGAAGGGTTTAAATTTAGAAAAGAAAGCAATCACACTGTTTATATAAAAGATTTTTATTTTTTATCGATATTTCCAAATTGAAGTATTCATTAAGTGGTAGCTCTAGTTATTAAATATCTGTAAATATTTTAACTTCTAATAATTTTTAAACTAATCCCATGAGGAACAAAAAAAGATATTCTCTTCTTTTAATCAAGTTGCGTGAGCATGTTTTGGGTTTTTAATCAACTAAACGAGCTTTTTTTTAGTATATGGCTATAGAAAATCATCCAAATTAATTAATTTTTCGTGGGAATATTACTGAGTGTCGTGCTCTTGTTTTTATAGCCACGGTTGTAAAAAGTGGAATGACAAAAAAAGAAGAAAAAACAAATTAGTAGCGCACGTGGATGTATCGTAAAACTATTATTACGATTTTAAAAGTTTCCAGACAAATATTATAAGGATGTGTGGATTTTTTAATTTTTTTTCTCTCTCTAGGGCAATCGATAGACTTTACGACATATGAACGGTTGTTCTTTTTTTCTAATTAATAAATTAGAACAGAAGCTCGTGAGGAGATAAAACTTCTACATGCCTTTTCTAGGGGAAAATTTAATAAAACATGTGTTTTGTTAATATCTGAGCAAAAATATCTGCGAAAAGCTGGTTGGACAAATCCTCAATCCAATACCTGCTTTATAAACATAATATCATTTTAATTAAGTGGATTGAATAGCACTTTGTATCATTTCGATTCTCTTGTCGCCATATAAAACCTAAATTTTGTGGCTTAGAAAAGAAATCAAATTCGCGGATCCTTTTTATAGCAGCTCGCCTAAAATCCTCGATTGGCGACTCCAGATGACCTCAGCTAGTCGGCTAAATCCTGAAACGAAGAAACCAAGTAGATACTGTAGAATGTTGACCTTTTTTTTCAGTTCGATTTTAAGTAAGTGGAAGGGAAGTATTGTCACCATCTTCTCGCGAACGAGGATTCCACGCAAAGCTCTCTGGATGAGAGTTAAATCCCTCTTCCGAACCAAACCAGCCCAATAACATCTGTTGTTCAACACACATGCCTTCTCCGACCCACACGCATAAGGACACAAAACAAACAATTTTGAGGTTCATCGAAAGCTTTGTAAATTTGTGTTTATGTATTAATAACCAGAAAATATGTTGCATATTGAAAATTCTAAACAAAAAAAAAATATTTCAAAGTTTATCTAAATTTCTCCCTAAAAAATTAAGAATAATTCAATGTGAGCTGTGTCTCTTTTATGAACATTATTAGATGTTCTTTCATACTATTTTCATAATTGCATTTGCTTAAATGGTATTACTCCTTCTCAAAACACCACTTCTTTATAAATTTTAAATGGACACCAAGTTTGTAAAGTAAACGAATTCTAATTTATTTACTTAGCCCTGCTTTATGATGTATTTTATGTAAACAAGCTTAAAATGGGTTTAAATTAATTTTTGAGCCTATGAAAAATTTGCAGCTTTCCTCGCCAAGGCAAAAATGAAATTATACTCGTACAACGCCAATGCAAACGGATGAATTTCATCATGTGAAAGCTTATCTCGTGATGCAATTGGTTTTAAGTTCCATTTCAATTAAGCTTGCTCTTCTAATGTTAATAGTTATTTTTCTAGCTACCTCTATAAATTCTATTGCGGGGATAGTGTTATAATTTCATTTTCGTCATTTCACCTTTGCTCCAGGCTGCCTATCAATGAAACTTTCCATCATGCGAATCGTTTCCGGAACCCTTAAGGGGCGATGAAATCACTAATAACAAAGCTGGGGTATTTAATTACTGTTATTATTTTTATTCAAAAAGACGAATGCTCCTTATTCCCTGTCTTGATTTTTCGTACACTCTTCTTCCTCTCGTCGAACGGTTTCTGCTTGATCTCAACGAGAGCCGACAGATTGCTGGCATCGCGGAGATTCTTCGGGCGGAGGTGGCTTCGGTTTTCGTTCTCCTTTGGCGGGTGTCTAAACAAATCAAAGCACAGATCATAACAAGGTCGTTGAACCCCCCAAAGTTTCTTCAGTTGGCTTTTATTTTGGGAGGAAACTAATGGAGTGTGCGAGAGGAAGAGGAGGAGGAGGCGGGGGTGAAAAGGAGGAAGGAAGGATGTAATGGAATCATTTCAGCTGGTAGTCCTTGGGAAAAGTGAGTGAGAGTGGTTCCACCGAGGGACCGTTCGTGATTGACGCTCGTCGTCGCTCTCTGTCGACGCTAATGACGCAATTTGCGTTCCTCGATGAATTACAACGTCAAGGGCAAACAGGCAAACATGGCACTTGGTAATGAGTGCGCTCCCCCCACTCTCCCAAAGCAAACGCGACAGACGGTGTAAAGGTCGCGTTTTACAGATAAATCATCTGACCGAAACCGTTAGCTACTTCCTACTTCTGCACTGTAGAGAAATGCTTTGAAATCGTATTCATTTTGTTATTAATTAGTTAGTTTATTTAAAACAGAACTCTCCTAATTAAATATGTCGACAATGTTACAAAAGCTAGAATTTACCATCGTATAGTGTAACTCTTCACCTTTGATGGTCGCTATTTTGAAATTTGTAACCTGTGGCCCTTATGGGACAAATACATAAAAAGCAATAGAATTAGTGCAGTAGAGATATAATAAATTAATACTAATTCCAGATGTTACTTTTATCCAAGTATTTCATAAAAATAAACATACCAATTTTGTATGAGTTTGTTTTTATAAGTTAGAGCCACTGCCCTGCTTCAGATACATCTGGTTATGTTTACGTATTTAATGATTGCAGCAATTGATCTGAGGCACACAGAAGGAGAAAATTATCACGATACGACTAAAAATAATTGGGGTATTATATGGTTAATGATATCACAGGAGTAGTATAACATTAAAAATAAGTTGCAAGAGCACAGTTCACGTAAATAATGCATATTTAGGATCTAGCATAAACATAAATTTCCAGTAGGCTGCTTTAAAGAATTAAATTTAAAAAAAGATATGTAAGTTGATTCTTTTTCCGAATAAAAAAAAACTGTTGTTATGAATAAGGAGTTCAATAACGAGAGAGAGAGAGAGAGAGAGAGAGTATAAAAATGGAAAATAAGCCTAGAATTATTAGGGATGGTCAATTTTGTGACCTTTAAAATAAACAAACGACCTTTCGTGACATTCTACCTAATTGGTATGCTTATGTTGGTTATTTACTCGAATTTCGTTGCTACTGATCCTTATTATTCATAATGAAGAGGAGAAAGAGTTGCTAGAGAGAATGAACAGAAAAATGAACTGAACTTCCTTGAACGTTTCTGTTAGAACAGACCCATAAAGAAATAATGACGTGACCACGAATATCATTAAAGTTAATTTGATCAGTCACGTATTAAAAAAGTTTATTTGCTGTGGTATTATCGACTGGATAAAGGAACATTAAGCTGTCTGTATATACTGTATTAATAAATAAAGCTCTTAAGAATCGCATAGAGCTTAAGTATTTTTGCTACTTTAAGTGAATACCGTCTTAGTAGAGTATTATGTACAGCATTCCATTTTTTGGATATCAGTACATATGCTACCAGCAATGTGTGAATTGTCTAGAATGTTTAGGGAATATATAAAATGTCTGAAGTTTTTAGTTGGTTGTCGCAATTATGTTGCATACTTTTCCTAGGGATTCTATACATTACTTAGATATTTTACAAAATGACAAGTACATTCTAGGCAAAGTATCAAACACATCTTAAAATTGAACGAAGAACACTCTTTAGTAAAGGAAGTTCTTACCAGAAGAAGACACGAAAGCAAAAGTGGTGTTGATCCACTTGTTGCAGCTAGGAAGGCTAACATGATTGAGGCTATACTTAATTTTCTTTTTCCCATAAAAACAATTCATGTTTTGGCACTTGGTCTTGCACCGACACCTTAAGAATTTTTGAACGTGTTCTATGTACTGAGAGATTCACTCACCAATCTCCTTGATTCACCAAATGAGAGATTCACTCACGAATAGATTCTTGATTTCTATTCCTCACCATTCTCCTTGGTTGATTGTAAGGAGGTTCCTTGTGCAATTCCAAGTCGGTAAGAAGCAGTTTTCTGTAATACGCTTGACTACAATACCTTTTTTACACTTTTAATTCTTTCTTTGGCTTATATTTGTGTTCTTTCAATATTCTGTCGCGCCCTTCATATCCAACGGCCAAAAATCTTGTGACGGTAATTCCGTCACTTATCGTTTTTATTTTGCTATAATATATATGATCTTATATCTAAATTAATATTTTTTTAATAGTATTGTATTTGATTTATATTAATTTTTTCGCCTTAGAAGCTGTTGCGTTCTCTTAGCATGGCAACAATTCATTATCGCATCTTTTCTCGGTATAAGTGGAGGAATTCGGTTTTCTGCTTATAGATAAAGCCGTTGATAAGTATTAAAAAAAACTTATGCTGCGGCCACCAAGTGAAAAGGTTGTCGATAGGAAAGCTGACGAATTTGGAAACTATCAATCCGAATTCATCTAAGTTAATTTATCCGGATTAGACTTAGTTTTCCTTCAAGAATTGATGAGCTTCTCAACAGAACCACTACTGGAAGTGAATTATCAGACCAACATAATTTAGATGGATCAATTCGAAGTCTACGGATTATATGAAGCGGCTTTCTATTGTCTCTGGAACGTAAATGCCTGGCATGGATATCTGATGAACATGGACTTTCCGAAGTTCATATCTCAAGACATTCTATAGTGGTGGGTGAGTGACGCAGCGATAATACCGTTAATTGTCCTCCCGAAGGAAGGTTTACCGAGGAAGGCTCGCGATTCTCTTGACTTGGAATCTAGTCTCAGGTTTGTTTGACGGAAACACAATTTTAATGTTTAACTTAAAACTTTGAGCAATTGTGAAGATATTAATGTTAAACCTGTAAAGGAAAATGTATTTTAATGTTTAATTTGAACTTTGAGCAGTCATGAAGATATTAAAGTTAAACCTTTTGGGAAAACGTAACCTAATGTTTAAAATGGAATTATGAGCAATTATGAAGCTTTTAAGTTAAACTTTTGGAATTTTGAAATATTAATGCTAGAGCTAAAAGAATACTTATCTGGACACAACCCAATGTAAACGAAATAATTGAATATCTTAAAGAATTTTGCCTTTAAGTTAATGTAATTGAAACAATTTAATGTTTTAAAGAATTTTGCCTTAAAGTTTATCGCTATGGCCCGTGCTCATATCAGTAAATACTTATGGCCATAGCGATAAACTTTAAGGCAAAATTCTTTAAAACATTAAATTGTAAACATCGGGAATTAATCCAGGTTGGGAATTAGCTCTAATTAACATATTTGATTGAGTAATTAGAAATGGGACTATCAGTATTAATGACTATGGTAGATTGATGCTCCACTATCTTGTAGGATTGATGCACCGCACTCCGAGTAGATGATTGCCTCTTTTAGCTATGATGCGCTTACTGGGTACTAATTGTCATCGTTGATTTGTCTGACATACGTGGCTGGGCCATACTAGATTAAGTCAAGATTTGGCTGTTAGCCTATGTACTGTCAATAATAGTGGCCTTATCCTTTGATGCACCGTTGAAAGCTAAAAGAGGGGCTTGCGCTTGGGCAGGCATTATTACTTAATGTGGAACTGAGCTATCATTGTAATTTATTGGTATGCTAATGTCCAGATCCCTTCTTTTTACAGTGCCAAATTTCCAGGAGGACTAAACCTCAGTTTGGTAGGAATTATGTTCCCCAATGTATCATCTAGCAATCTATATTCAAGGCCATTTAATTCCATTGCCAATTAACTTCAATCTTATTAATCATAAGCTATATGACCCCTAAATCTTTTATTTGTGAAATAAAGAAATTTTTGTTCAACTTAATAAGCTTGTTTCTTAGCCACTCCATACACCTATCGACTCACTTCTGGAACCTTTAGAATAAGGCGGGGGCGTCACAACCTCATGAATTTTTTCCGTTAGTATGTATACGTCAGTTGAATTATTTTGTTTATTTTCTTTAGTGGTCATTACTTTATTAATAGAGAATATTTTTTCCCGGAGCAATTGGTCTGCCGTACTTTTCGCTATTATAAGTTATTGTTGAGTGTCTCGCTTAACAAAGTCGAGCATGTTAGACCAACACCACCTAGACAGTAGGCCTGATAACGGAAACGTCATACGTTGTTACATCATCATTAGTCGACCAAATTTAGGGCTTATTATTGGTTGAAATAGGATTAAGATGGTCAGGTGACTTTTTCGCGCCAGGGCCTGTCTTTCTCGTAGGCTACGGATCGACTTATGATGACCCTCAGTTCGAGGAGGTAATTAGTGGTTGCTAGGAAGCAACAGATTTTTGTTTATGGTATGGGCTGAGAAAGCAAAAATAGATATAAGCTGAAGTTCCGAGAAGGAACTGAAAAGAAAAAAATTAGAGCTAGTGTCCTATACATATGGATAGCTCTGTTTTATATTAGTCTGGACGTTTAAATATTAGTAGCTTTTCATCGACTGTTGGTTTTTTTTCACCATTCGGAAAAAGCGGAAATCATATAAGCTGATGTTTCGTGAAGGAACTTAAAAGTGACGGCCAGATCTAGTATCCTGTGGATTTGGACAGGACTGTTTTACTTTAATTTGAGACGATAAAAGAAAGGAATAACAGCTCTTAACAATTCTTCAGAGACAATTTGGTAATTAGTCTTTTGAACTTCTTATTCTTGGTGCGGTCAAGCAATTATAAGCCATACTCGGTTGCTTAACCGTAAGTATGTGGACTGTATAAAATTTACTGTGTGGCCCGGATCATAGGCCATTGCTTCAGTAGAAGTCACACCAATCTGGAACCAATTGATGCGCTGAAATGCTTCGCTGCATGGCAGCCATTGTTTTCTATTACATGTATTGAGCCAAATGATTGGGAAACTCGTCATAGTTAAGCAGAACATTCCCTGACCACTATACTGTAATGAAGTTAATAAACGTAATACTGTAAATGTACGAGGGGAGATCAAAAAGTAAGTCGCACTAACTCGCCGCAGGAGCGCGCTGTGTGTCGCAATCTTGGGCAAAGCGGAGAAAGGGACATTAACTGCGCAGACGTCGGATAGGACGGTTGCTGTGGTTTCCCGTCGTGTTTTGTGTGACTAGCGGGCTAAAAGCAATGGCGCGTCAACTGGATGTCCACTCCAAACTTGAGGTGCGAGCAGCAATCCGATTTCTATGGGCCAAACGTTGAACCGGTTGCGTAAAGCAATTAAAGAGAAGCGCCGGGAGAAATTGAGTGCCGGTGTGATTTTGTTGCACGATAACGCAACACCTCACAAGGCCCGCCAAACGTGCGAACTGCTGCAGCGATTCAAGTGGGAGGTTTGGCAACATCCTCCATACAGTCCCGACTTAGCGCCATGCGACTTTCATCTTTTCAGTAAGCTCAAAACGGAACTCGGTGGACAACGATTTCGAAACGATGAGGAGGTGAAAGCGGCTGTCACCGTGTGGTTACAAAACGCTGGAGAAGATTTCTATGCATCCGGAATCGAAAAGTTGGTTGATCGTTCGGATAAATGTTTAGGGTCTCTTGGGGACTATGTGGAAAAGTGAACCTACATTGTATGCTGCTATAGCCGTGTTGCTTTTGTATAGGTATAAATGGCCATACCGTGGAAGTCCAACTTAATTTTTGATCTCCCCTCGTAAATCTTAATGAATAAATGACTCCATCTTCACGCATTGTGTGGCGATTGGTAATCTTTCAATAATTTAAGTGAGCCTTTATAACGAACCAGGGCAGGCTCGTCATTATTCAGAGACCGTGACATAAAACTAAATAGCATTGGCACCTTCTTTAACAGGATAAATCAACTTCCTTAGTCTCTTTCACACCATAGCGTTTCAGCAGCCAATAGTTACGTGGTTCCTTCACGTCTTAACCTTTTAAGCATAGCGTTTCGTCCACTAACTTTTGGTAATTATTGGTGAATATTCATAAGTTTCGTGAGTATTCTATACTCTGCTGGGTGGCCCTATGGCAATGTATAGAATGCCTAGGAAATGTGTGACATATAAAGCTTTCCTACAAAGCTTCAGGCATTGTATGTATATATTCTCTAGCATTCTATGCAATATCGGATTTAAACACATTGCGGTAACATATATATCATACACTACCCTATCAAAAGTCATGGGACAACCCTGAATTGCATGAAAATGAGACATTCCTTTGCAATTTCACTATTGGCATTCTTCCCAGCACTACATAACAGAGAGTATGCTATTTTGAGATGATGCTTGCGTGAATGCTGTAAGAATGTCTCAAAGAAAAGAGCTTTCAGACTTCCAAAGAGGTACAATTGTTGGATACTATCTCGCAGACAAAACTGTTAGAGAGACGTCAACCCTCCTAAACATCCCGAAATCGACCATTCACAACGCCATCCGGGCATGGAAAGAGAAAGGCACCACAAGTGTTCCGCCTAGGAGAGGAAGACTCAAGATCATTCGGCCAGAGACCAAAGGGCTCTTCGTAAAGTGGTCACTGCAAACCGTCACACATCGCTTGATGGACTGACAAGATCGTTCATAGAGTCGACAGGAACAACTGTGATCACCCTGACTGTTCTCAGGGAACTGCATGCAATAGATTTTCTATGGCAGAGTGGCAGCCCACAAACTTCACATCAGCACCAGCAACGCAGCGAGGAGATTGCAATGGTGCAAAGAGTGACGACATTGGATTCTGGATCAATGGCGAATGGTTGAATGGAGTGATGAGTCCCGCTACATCATCTGGCAATCGGATGAACGAGTTTGGGTATGACGAACGCCCGGCGAACGTTATCTGCCAAGCTTTGTTGTCCCCACGGTGAAGTTCGGCGGAGGGACGGTGATGGTGTGGGGGTGCTTTTCATAGTATGGGTTGGGTGCAATCGTTTCTGTGGACGAACATCTAAACGCAGAGCGTTACCAAGACATTCCGGACAACGCAGCACTCCCATCTCTCTGGCAGCACTTTGGCAATGACCCTTTTCTGTTTCAGCACGATAACGCACCTTGCCATAAAGCAAGGGCTATAGGCAAATGGTTTGATGAAAAAGGGGTTCGAAAACTTGACTGGCCTGCCCAGAACCCCGATCTGAACCCCATCGAACATCTGTGGGACGTGTTGGAACGTCGATTGCGTGCTTGCGCGGAACGCCCGAAATCCATGACCGAACTGTCTAAGACACTTATGGCAGAATGGCGAAAATTACCTGTCGAAATGTATCAAAAACTTGTGGACAGTATGTCCCAGAGAGAAGAAGCTGTGATAGCAGCAAAAGGTGGACCAACAAGATACTAAAATATGTCTATTTTTGAATGTTTCTATTAAAGTGATGGTGTCCCATGACTTTTGATAGGGTAATGTATTTTCCTTCGTGATTATAAACAACAAACATCCTCGTGCGCGGAGTCTTCATTTAAAAGCTCACGGTTTGATAAGTTTAAAACGGGGAAATTTTAAAAAAAATCGACTTGTGGTAGTAGCATAATTAGATTAAAAGCTAATTCTAAATAATCCCTTTACGTATGTTAGATTAATTCTTGAAATCATTGATTAATCTTTTTTGTATTGATTAATACTTTTATTGATTTATCTTTTTTCATCTTTTGAATTAAAAAATCGGTTTATCCTATGTTAAAGCAATATAATCTCAACTTATTATTTGTCGTTTATTATTTAAAAACAGAACCGTACGGAGACCATAATAACACGTTCTTCCTGGATATCATATATTTGTAATATAATAGTTCTAAAGTCTTTTTTGAATATGAGTTCCGTAGTCCTCAAAATAGGGATTGACGTCATTCGATATATTGTTTGAAGTGAGTATTCTGAGAAATGTTTTCAGTTTAATATTTAGTACTGTAGATAAATTAAAAATTCTCATTCCATATTGATTATGAATAGAATTACTTACTGGAGTCTAAACTATTTCTTCTCTTGAGTGTAGCCTATTGAATTGCTTTTTCCATTGATATGGCAATGAAATTCTTCATAAGACACATCTGCGAACCTTTTTTAAAAATAGATTTTAAGATTGGGGTTTGTCGAATTTGCTTTGTGGATTGCGGTCTTTTCGGTTCTGAAAGACCGTCTGCTGTTCGATTTCGTTTATTACACAGCGGTCGAAGGGAGGATATTGTTTTCTGAACTATTGTGTTTGGGGAAGTGAATAGAGGGGGCTTTTCCATTCGGAGTCGACCATGTGAAGCGTAACTCTACTCTCCATTTGATAAGCCCATTTAATTCCCGTCTAAGCTCTCAAATGATCTCATCAAAAATAATACGAAAGGAACCGAGGATGGTTATTTCCCCGCTAGGCAAGCGATTCTATATGTCACGAGTCACTCATGAGACGTCACAGGAACCACATCCCGAAAACATTTCGGTTTAACCGTTCTTTTTGGTCCAGTTCTCTTCAGGTCGATCATAGCCAGTTTATCATTTATTTACAAGAATGTTCATAATTTCTCTTGACAAAGAAAGCTAAATAGTCTGGAGGGCCACAGATTCCTAATTTATTAAAGGAGGAAAATAAAGAACATATGAACATTACAAAACGAGATATTTTGACTTCTGGAGACAAGTGCAATGAAAATTTTTTACTGAAAGTTAGAATTTAGATATACACGTTACTGCTTCTTTATTACAGCAACTTCCATTCGATTAACTGGGCTTTCCTTGTTTCTGGAAGGTATTAGACAGCGCATGTAATTAATTTTTTACTCGAAACCCAGGAGACAAGAACCGGGGGTCACTGCACTGGGTCATTTTGCAACCGTACTCGACTCCAACGAGTCACTTTCCACGACATTGCGAGTGTGACAAATTCCTTCTGACGTCGTAGACTTTATAATTTAATTTCTAAATGTTGCTTCTTTCAATTTTTTAATTCATACATTTGAATAATGTTTAAAATATATTCAGGGACTAAACTAACCAATCTTGCTAAAGAAGAACGAATGAAAAAAAAAATCAGTCAAGGCCTGATTGGCGGAATTTTACAGACTCGATAAGCATTACTACGTGAAAACGCATTTTCAGATTCCTTTAGATAATTGTATTAGCGATGACTAACTTGGTTACTAGCGGAAGTAAATGACACGTGGCACCCTCTTTAATTGGAGGGAAGCCTTTAAATTTGAATGACGCCCCATTTGACAAGAACATCTTAAAGTGTAGCTTAATTCAAAAGCTTTGATGTGAAATCTTTGTTATTAATTCAGAACAACAAGTGCAAATATATATTTTAATTATATAAAGCATGCCATGTTCGATTTTTCTTCAAATTTTATTAAAAAAATATATTCTTAAAAATAGAGACAGATTAATTATAGATAAAGGCTACAAGTCGACATCATTAACCTCTCTTTTTCTCAATTTATGGCTTCATGCCAAACGACGTTGGTTAAAGGGACCTAAAAATACATACTGCCTATTGCCATAGCGATAAATATTGCATACGTAAATTTCGAAGATTTTGGATTTCTTAACTTTGAAGGAGATAGTGCTTAAAAAGTGTGGCAATGTCTATTCATAATATTTGCTAATAAACATACACGCTTGTTTTATTTATTTATTTATTTATTTATTTATTTATTTATTTATCCATGCACTTGAATGTATGTTTAGTTTTTTGTCCGAAGAACAAACAACGATACTTGATTTTTCGCCACCTGTTCTATTCACTCATCGTTGGTCCTCATAATATTCTTCCTTGTCTTCAAGGTTTCAATGTCCGTGTCTGGTGAACTTTATCCTATGCATGCCCCATAAAGTTTAAGAGGAAGCAAAAGTTATGTTCAAGGAGTTCAACAAAGAAACAATTCGCGAACAAATGAATTGGAAGATGTACAAAGTTATGTGTACCTTGAACAAAAAAAACAAAAAACTATGGATGAAAATGAAATGAATAGACGAATCAGAATAGGATGGAGCACTTTCGGGAAACATGCTCCCTTGTCTTTAAATTTTTCAATCATTTTTACAAGTTTTCAATCACTATACCACAAGCCCTTACTTATGGAGCAGAAACGATGATACTAAACAGTAAGGCCATCCAAAGACTACAAACCATCCAACGAACCATGAAACAAAATCTCCTTGTAATACACAATATAGCTACATTAAAAGGCTTGGATTCGAGTACAAACAAAACTGTTCGGGATTATACAGCGGATCATACCTCAGGGTGCTTCAAAAAATTCATTCTGATCGCGATTCGCGATCAACGTGAGAGCTGCATCTAAAAAACGAGAGATCTGCATCAATGATGTATCTAAAAACGAGATAGCGTTCGTCAGTGGTGCAACTAAAACCTTCCCGACCTTGTCGATATCTAGTGAACGCTCATGATCAACACGATCGAATTTTGAGTTCGATTACTTTCATTTTGGCTTTGCAATAAATTATAATGGCCGACAGTGAAAGCGTATTTCACCTCGTCGTTTGTTTCCAAAGAGGTTTATATTTTTGAAATGCAACGGAAGTCCTTAACATGTCAAGATACATGGTGAAACGAAGGGAGAGAAGATGAAAGCGAAAAACGTATTTAGCCGATTTTATTTTTTAAGTTTTTCTCTTAGTTTCTAATTTTCTTTTAACTTTCGATTTTTTTTGTACATTGAATTTTGCGTTTTAATACTCTAGTACTTATTGTCAGGAAAGAATAAATGCATTGAATTCTATTAAATTCACCCTTGATTATAATATTGGACTAGGAATGTAGATAACTGCGTTCAGAATAGGAAGGACAAAATTTTATCAAGTTTTACTGTCGCGGTTCCCTCTTATTCACTGATCCGACTGTCAAAAATACTTTACAAGCGATTGAATAGAGTGACGGATTTTGCTATCCTCGACCGGTACACACGAAATAAAAGACCAAGATGACGCCTTCGTTTCAAATGGAGAGACGGTATCAGAAAACTGGTGGGCGTCAACTGGAAAAGCCCAGAGTTAGAACACAGTGGAAACGTCTGGAGGAAAGCTGCAACCAACAGCAGATTGCCGAGAGTTGAACTTGATGATGGTGATGATGACACCCCATAAAGAAAAGTTAAGAGGAGCAATGTCCAATAAATGCGGGGTATCAAAGGCATTGGACTCTCACAATCCACCGTGTTTAAGTTTGGTGCATCATGTCGGTGGAAAACAATCCGTGGCTGAAATTCTTTTAATTGAGATACACAATGCTCCGATTGTCCAGATAAATGTTTGCTGAAAGTCGAGCTCGGCAATAAAAATATGACCAGTATCTTTATTGTGTATTACATTGCACCAAAATCCAACGGGCCTATTCAGGGTGTCTCAACACTCTTTGCCCAAACTTAACAGGGAAGTAGAGGGTATGTATACGAACACTTTTTGCTAGTAAACCCGTGGTCGAAAATGACTTAAATCTCCGACAGTCGCACATTGAAAGATCCCTTGCAGTTCGCAAATGAAGAGACATGGTATCTAATTAATTTTATTTACCATGTAGCTTATAGCAAAGGCATCACAGTATGTGTTCAAAATAACGACCATCTGTCTCAATACAGACCTCACATCGCCGTAACATCGAACCGTTCAAGTGGTCGAAGATTCCTGGCATCTTCTGCAGCAGCTGCCACGTGCCCCGCAAGATCGTCCACTAATTCCACAGGATTTTCATACACCACATTCTTCATATGGCCCCACAGGAAGAAATCCATGTATGTGAGCTCAGGTGATCGTAGTGGTTAGTTAATGGGGCCTCCACGACCAATCCATCTGTTTGGAAATCTGAGATTCAGATAATCACGAACCTAGAGGTGATCCATCATGTTGAAACAACATATTCGGAGAATCATCAAAGGTATGTAAAGCATTCTCAAAAACTCATTATTTTGATGGATGTGATAAGATTTTTTCACTTTCAATGTGCCATTCTTGGATACTGAGTCATTTCCGATCATGATTTATTGGCAAAAAGTGTTCATATACATCCCCTGTATCTCCCTATTAACTTTAGGCAAAGAGTTCGGAGACACCATGCAACATCTTAAAGTTCTTATCTAGCATAATTTTGAAGATGTTCAGCTTGAAGAGCTTCAAATTTAAAAGAGTTATTTTTATTATTATTATTGCACTTTTGCACCCCGAGGGGGTAAAGAAATGAAAAGTGAAACCACGGAGGGAACTAATTGGTCAGTTGACTTAAAATATGTAAGGCATGTCGTTTATGATCTGGACACCGCTTTAGCGTACAGTTAATGATTTGGTTTCTATTGTCATAAGTGAGTGAGTTCCAAAGATTAAAGGTATTATAAGGAAAGAAGGATTCTAGGAATTTTGAAATTCATCTATTTGGAATAATCTGGTACCTTTGAGTGTGCCTCGTTTTGCCTGAGTCGAGCATCCATTGTTTGATGAAATGTGCAGGATGATTACAGTTAGTGAGTGCATTGTAAAATTGTTTAAGTTTGGCATTGAATACGATAGTCATGAACTTTGGAATGCCGAGATTTTGGCAAGTGTCGGTCATTGAAGTGAGTTTAGGTAGGGCAAAAGTGGCCCTTATGACATTGTTTTAAGATACATTTATACGTGTATATTCCCTTCCCATTCCTCGACTGGAAAATAAAGCGTCCGATTCCTTGCCTACGGTAATTCCGAGGCCAACGAGAGAAAGGCCAGGGCACTCAAAAGTCACCTGATCATCGGGGTCCGAGCAACAATATAACCTTCATTGGATTTTAATAATCATCGTTTTAATAATAACCAATCACCGTTTTCAAGTGGTGATGACAGACATTATTGATCTTATAATCGATAGTCTTCTGCCGACAATGTTATTGCACGCAGAAAATTTAATTGATTAAAAATGATTTAATATTTTTTAACGATGAAGTGTTATGACACAGTTTCAGGTGTTCTTTCTTTAAGATGTTGTGCTAGTGTACCGTCTAAACATTCATGACTGAATCAAATAACGTTAAATACCGGGCGGTAATTCGTTTTATATAACAAAAGGTGTCGGGAGTATGCGATTACGTGTTAGGTTGGGTGTTTCCGGTGTTATCGTTGATTGATGATTCGATGCCAGGATAAGTAAAATATACGATCACTGTTGTTTCCGCTGCGGAAGTTGATAGTCTCATTCGGTAAACAGAAGAGGCACGATGGAAACACTTGCGATATAGGTTTTAATCAGTGACAGTTTGGACGGTACATATTTTACTGTCTTGTCGCTTGTTTTTATTTGAATGAAACTCAGTTTCAATTTCTTCTCGCGATTTTACTTTGTTGGCAGGTTCCGTGGATAAACGTGTAAAAGTATGATTTTCAAAATGAAATTCTTACTACTTTAATAACACTCGCTTTTTGAGTGGTTTTAAGGTATACAAAGTAATAAGAAATCTAATCCGTTTTGCATAATGCGTTGTTCATTTCTAATGTTATTTCAGTATTAAGTTGTATCTAGAGGTCTACCCATAAATAAAATGGCAACAGGTGTGTTAATGAAATAGTATTTCGAATATTTTAAATGTTTTTTAATGATAAAGCTTTTCTTAAAATTGGTTACGAATCTTCAAAACGCAATTACTTCTCTTGTTCTTTTTCATGTTGATGTTTGAACGATGTGCTCAGGTCGCCAAACCCGGTAAAACAAATCCGACGTTACTGCCCTGGTTCCAACCGGGTCTATTTTGCTCCAAACCTTTCCTTATTGGTCGCTACTTTGTTTGCATTGATGAGGATTCCTCCCGCGCAACCAAACCTTTAGGGATACCGTGCATTCCTCATTTACAAGTCATAAGGGGCTTCGTTGAAATTTAAAAGCTCTTTTTAAAACGCGTAGAAGAGAACGCTTTTTAAAGTAATGGAATACAAAATTGGTCTATAAATAATGAAATAGGAATATATAAGGTTAGACAGAGAACATCGGTCTGAAGTCTCTGAGCAAAGCGCACTGCACCAAGTTGGATTATGTTTATGTAAAACGTGCTTTTAAACATCTTTTTTTCGAACCAGTTTAAAAGGTTCTGTGTGCAGCCAATTACAACACTGCAAGCACAAAAAGAGCAAAGTAGTCACCAACCAGACAAAAACGTTCTAATTCATTTGCTGAGTAGTTTCTCGTGAAGTATGCAGAGCAAATGAGTTCCTTCTCGACATTTTTTCCCTCTCCATGCTTCACTTGAAATCGAGCAACAAGCTGTTTGGTTTTCTTTTGAAAATTGTCGTCATTGGACGATAATAACGTCCGGGACGAGGTAATTGCGCTGAATAATTGATATCTTTCTCAAATTTAAGCCCTGTAATAAGACAGTGGGTATGTAGACATACGTCTCAGAGAAGATGGAACTCTTTAATTTTCGATTTTTT